>JAOQGH010000012.1:89823890-89950171 GCA_025769975.1 Gallinago jamesoni | reverse complement strand
TCCAGCACCTCAATGTCCCTCTTGTGGTAGGGGGCCCAAAACTGCACACAGTACTCGAGGTGGGGTCTCACCAGTGCTGAGTACACTTAGCTTTTCAGAGCAGACCAGAATTCCATTTGGATTGCAGAATGAGTGGCACATTTAGGAACTTGAATCTTGCTCAATAAGTGCTGGGAACATGGTGCTCCAGGCAGGCACTAGAAGATTCAGTGCAGATTCCAACTTCCATCTTTGGATGTTTTTTAGTATTTTGTAAGATAGTATCACCCCCTGCCAGGGTTGTAGGCCTACATTAAGTTGTGAAGCTTCAAGGCAATCACCCTTCTGTGTGCCATATTTTCTAGTCTTAAGCCCATTCTTATGTTCCCTTATTCAACCTTTAGTTTTTATTGAGTTCTCTGAAATGTGTCCACTGGAGAACTGATTGTCCTTTTCTTTCAAGCTACATTATAAATGCAGGTAGGCCTTTAAGAGTCAGACCCCAGAAATTTGCCTGGTGCTTCCCATGTGATCTCTGTCATATGCTTGGCATTGTCAGAATACAGGATATTCAATTTAGGAAGGTGACCTTTTCTACATGTTTGTAGACAAGGCCCTCACGAAGGTGAAGATTCACTTTACTGTCTGGTAATGCTGACATTAATTGTACAGATGCAGATATTCTGCTCCAGATTTTACTTTTAGTCAGCAGATCTCATTGGACTATGAAAGTGCAACAAAGGGGAAAAATAGGATGTCAAGTTGTCATTGACATGTGAAAATTTTCTGAAGTAGTTCCTGGGACCTAAATAAGGTGGTCCAGATGTAAGTACTTTGCTTGGCAGAGTACCATGGGATAAGGCACTGGAGGGAAGAAGGGCCCAAGAAAGCTGATTAATATTCAAGGATCACCTCCTCCAAGCTCAGGAGGAATGAATCCTAAAAAAGAGGAAGTCAGGCAAAAGTTCCAGGAAGCATGCATGGATGAACAAGTATGAACAAGGACCTGCTGGAAAAACTCAAACAGAAAAAGGAAGCCTACAGAGGGTGGAAGCAAAGACGAGTAGCCTGGAAGAATACAGAGAAATTTTCTGAGCAGCCAGGGATCAGGTTAGGAAAGCTAAAGCTCAGGTGGAGTTAAATCTGGCCAGTGATGTCAAGAAAAACTTCTACAGGTAGGTCAGTGATAAAAGGAAAACTAGAGAAAACGTGGGCCCTCTCTGGAAGGAAACATGAGACCTGATCATTTGGGGTATGGAGAGGCCTGATGCTGACAAAATTACAAAAATTCCCTTCCCTATGAAATCAATCAGTCTTTATAGTATGAAAGTATATTAACTTTGTTAATACATTTAATGTTTGAGGCAGGGGAATTTTATGAGAGACATTGTATTATTTATGCTTAAGTAAAAAAAATCTGAAGGACATCAGCTCAGTGGAAGGACCAGAAGGACATCCCATTCCTGGAAGTAAGAACTTGGCTTCTTGGAAGCTTAGAACTATCCATAAAGGATAAAAGATACCCCTGGTCAACCAGGGTAACAGCAGCATCATAGCCCCTCTAACATCTTTGAAACCCTGTCACTGTTGGTTGGCATCATTGGCAACAATAGCAAGAGTGACTCCAGGAACAACTCCAGGATGAATAGACAAGCAGCAAGAATGCTGCAGAAATACAGTTGCTATGCAAAGTTTTATTACGATCAGTAATCAATAGTGTGGGGGTTAGTGAAGGCGTGTTGTACCTGAACACTTTAAGGTACAAGAACCCGTATAAAACCACATTCTACACACCCCAGTTTGGCTGGGACACCTCATGTGCATGAATAAATATTTACCCTTTTAATTCTATAACTTGCATCCTAGCTTTTCTCCTTGGTTGGGCATGAGCCAGTTACAAATTTCCGAACAACTGGAAATCGTTAGCCGCCTCAGAGCCTCAGCTTATCCCTTCTCATGAGCAACAGTGGTGTGGAGGGTGTCTGGTTTGAAGGAGGGAGCAGAAAAGGTCTGTGTGAACACTAAAGGATTGTGTATCTGTGTGCCCTCAGGGTGCAGGACTGGAAAGCAGGATGGGGTGATGACACAGTTTTAGGGAAGAGAAGAAAAGCAATGGGAAGTATATAGAAAAGCAGTAGTGGGGATAAGCAGATTTTTTGTTAGAAGAGAGGAGGAACATTGCTTCTCTGTTTTAGCTTGATTTTTATCTGGAATGAATTCAGAAGTGAAAACTTCATCTGTACGATAAGAACTCTCTGAAGTGGAGTGGTTGAGATCTGTATGTCAACTTCACTATTAGAGTTTGCAGTCAGCTGTTGCTCTTTAAAATTTTTGCTCTGAGTCACTTATGTGTGTCAAAGATTGTTTTTATACGAGGTCAATCTCTGCTCAATAGGAGTTTTGAATTAAATATATTTTTCCTTGCTTTGTTGTCTGTTTGCTTATTTTGTAGGCTGAATTACAGTATTGTTTTTAACTCACAAGGCAAATCCTGCTTATTTATTCAGGTGTATGGGAGGGGAGAGGGACTAATGAGAATGGAATGGCGAGTTCCTTTTATGCAACTAGATTTTATGAGCTATTGTTGAAAGGTGTTTGTGCTGGTAATCATTTAATGCTGATCAGTTTCGCATTTTAAACAGCTCAAGAAAGTGATAATGTGCCTTCCCAATTATGTAATTTATATCTCTAATTAAGTGAAGTACTGTTGGAGTTTATAAATTATCTTCAGTCAGTTTGACTTTGTATATAAAATTTTTTACCTATTCTGAATATGAAGTTGTGTTGAAGTATTAGTGACAGTGTATGATGACTACAGGACTGACCTTTGCCTTTTCATCTGCTTTTTTGCCCTAGGCATTAATAGTCTTCCATTGGGAATGTGTTTGCCACAAGTTCCAGAGTCAATTCTAAAGGGTCATCTTAAGAAACGGACTATTTAGATTAGATTTTTTTTAGACTGACTTTCTGCATGTTGATTAGTGTATTCATAGTGAGTAAACAGTGACTGACAAAGGAATTGTGGGAACTTCTGAATAGCTTATGGGCAAATTTTACACTTGGTTACCTGCAGAAAAGATAAAACTGATCTTTAATTGAGGAACAATGATACAAAAGGACAAAAATGGAGTATTAGGGTTTTCTCTCTTTTATTTTCTTCTTTTCTTCTTTTTTTTTTTTTTTTAACTTGAGCAATGCCTTTTTTTCTTCCCTCAAAGAAACAAAGACATTGTAAAGTATTTGTTAAATCAAGGAGCTGATGTCAATCTTCGTGCAAAAAATGGATACACAGCTTTTGACCTGATAATGCTGCTGAATGATCCAGGTATGTTATTTCAAAGAACCACTGCAGAAATATATAACATAAACAGTTTAAACATCCCTTCCAAACTAGAAAATAAGTTAAAGTCACTAGGAATTATCCTCTGAGGTCCATGCTGGACTGGATCAAGAAAGAATGCTTCCTGAAAATAGTGGGTTTTGAGTTAATTGCTTAGATGAATATATACATTTATAGGATGACAGATTTTCATATTTGCTTATTCCTCTTGCCTTTGTTTTTGAAGATGCTCCAAAATGTGTTGTGTCACTAGAGCCAGTTTAGTAGCACTTGACTGTGGCGGCCCAGGTATTCTGTAGTGTCGTTAGCACAGAACCATCAACTGCGGCTAGAAACTTCCACTCAGTAAACATTAGTAAAGGGACAGAACAAAGAGAGTGCAATCAGAACAAAACTATTGAATTCCTGGCTGAACCTCTCATTGGGTCTGTAAAGGCTGAGAATAAATCACACTTCAGGGCTGAGGTTGTTTTTATGGGAGTGCTTTAGAAAAAGGCAGCATATTTTGGGGAGGCTTCAATGAAACACATTTAGTTCTTGTTGCAGTTTGTTTAGCTTATGTGATTTGTTATTATTAACCTTGCCTGGTACCTGAATTGCTTTATCTGAAGCCAAAACCCACTACTGATGATGGAATTAATGTTTGTTTTCTCTGTATTTACTCATTCTGTTATTTTTGGTCACAAGTAGATACCTTTCCTTTGTCAAAAGTAGATCAGTAATAGTTTTTATAAAATAAATTTTTAGAAAATTTTAGAAAATAACTACAGAGAATCTTTTTTTCTTATGACTAACTTCTTGTAGGACAGAGAAGTTTGTCTCGTTAGCTGCTCAGTGAGAGGAATATATAGGTCAGTTCTGTCTGCCCTTCTGAAAGTCTTTCCCAACTTCTGTATAAAATACAGTTTCATGGGATTTTTTTTTTTTTGCTTTCCTGTGCTCATCTCATACTTGTTCTTTTTTCTTTCTCTTCCTTTCTTTTTTTTTTTTTACTTTTTTGGTCCTTTTTTCTTACCATGTCTTTTCAGTCCCTTCATTGTCTCGGCTGAACATCTCCTTTCTCTTTGGGATTTAATTTCAAGCTTCTTTCCTGCAATCTGCGCTTGAAGAAAGAATATTCATTTTTCTCTGCTTTCTTCTGTGTCAGGTGAGAAAAGGGAGCATTGCAATATTGTTCTTAACTTCCAGAGAATGCGAGATCAGGCAGTTCACTTGGCCACACTTGACTGATTCTGTCTGAACAGCGTGTTTAATCATATTGATAAATACTGTTGGAGAGGTGATGGTAAGACTGCAGCCCACTGTGTGGGGAGAAGGGATGGGAAACATAGGCCAATAAAGAAGGTTTTGGGGATTCTTCTGCTTTGTGTTTAAGAGGTAGATCAATTACTACTACAATGGGATTTATAGGAAAAGTGTCAGCATATCAGTCATAATTTCGGAAAGCAAAGCAGCCTAAACATTATCTTAATTTGTTTTCTTTTAGACACAGAGCTTGTACGGTTACTGGCATCAGCATGCATGCAAGTAGACAAAGACAAGAATAAACTGAACAACAGGTCATCTTTGCCTTGTTCCAGAAGTAGGCAATCCTTAAATGTTCCAATGTTGCCAGATGACAAGGGAGGTCTAAAGGTAAATATATTCACTCTTAGTAAGTAACTAGTGTAATGTTTCCTTTAATGAATGAAGTGGAGAAAGTTATTGCAAAGAAGTACTTTGGATCTAATATGTAGCTTTTTTGGGGGGGTCAGAGGGATAATTCTGAATTCCTTGTTGACTGTGCTTCCTTATTTTTATGCAATATAGCATGTGTTCAACTTTCTTTTTGTCAGATGGCAAAGCAAAGAGAAGACTTTTAAGGAAGAGTTTGTATCAAAGCATTCGGTGCCTAGACACACATCTCAGAATTAAGTAGGGGAAGGTATCATGTTCATAAGTTTGGAACTGAATTTTGATTCTGATTTTAATTTTAAATCTGTCTTTAAAATCCAAATATACTTCAGTTTTAGTAGACTGTTCTTATACTCATGGCTATTATTTTTTCTTTGAAATTGAAGTGGAATTGTTAGGAGGATTTGGTTTTTTTCAAGTTAAGCTTTTTGACCAGTATGTTTTCAGATTTTTCCTCTTTGGGGTAAGGGCGATTATATATTTGCCTTTTGTCTGATTTCTGTAACTTCTTCCATGCTCTTAAGTTACCTTGAAAATGATACTTGTTCAGAGGTTGTGTTGACAATAATTACTCTGGGGTAATTTTGATCAGTCTTGTCTGGTTTTAATTCAAGTAAGCTCATTTAAATAGTCTTGGTCTGTTAAGCATATTCCTACTTTCCTCCTGAATGGTATTCATACAAAAATATCTGACTACGAGTAGACTGCTTTTGAAGTTTACAAAAAACAAACTCTTTTCTGTGTCTGCTGTTTGATCGCTTTTGTCATTAACTAGTTAGGGTTTTTTGTTGTTGTCATTTGTTTCTTTTATTTGTAATTTATGCATAATACAGGCCCTTGTTCCTTTACATACGGCTTAGGTAGTGGATAACCATGATCTCACCGGAACTGTTAACTACTTTGTTTCTCACCATTTTGTGGACTTTATGGGAAAGGCACAATTTTGTTTTATTCTGTTGCCTCTCCCTTCGTCCTGCCTGTGCCTCTTCAGTGTCAGTATTGGAGCAGTGTGACTTGAATGAATCATGTTCAGTTTCTTTTTTAAAGTTGAGGCCAGAGATTTCCAGTTCTTCCCCTTATACTTTCATTCCTAATATTGTTACAAATGTCTCAAATGGCAACACTATTTTTCTGTTCTTTATACTATTGCCTTCTCCCACTGCTACTAGATTTCGGCTATTTCACTGACTTTTTTTTACCACAGATGCATTTTTGTTACTTGTCTGTTTCAGTCTAGCTTAAAGCCCTTTATTCCAGCTTCTGTATGCATGCGATGGGGCTGCGCATATGTAGAGGCCACAACAGCAGATGAGAAACTCCAGAGCTCAGACCACCATACTCTAAACAGCAGAGGAATAAGATGAAGTTCTCCACTATCATTCCTTTTTTGCGGGAGAGCAGTAGTTATTTATATGGTAGCATAGTGGCTGTTTTTATTCCTTTTCAGGTTAGTTTGTGGTGTGAGCATGTGTTAATGAAGCAGAAGCACTGCGAAGAAGAGTAACAAAGATGATGGGAGGTTAGAAGTGATATTTTTGTTCACTGAAGCTGGCTTGCTCCTGTAACAAACCAACCACGTTGTGCAAGCAGTCTCTTTTGTAACCTCATTGTACTCTTTGTTAAAACTAGATGGATTTTTTTTTTCCCTTTCGATTCCTTTTGGAAGGTAAATAAATGGAGAACTGTGTGGTTTTTATTGCTTTCTTGGAGCTATTTGTCTCTCTTGCCTTTTCCTGTCAGGTCTTTGTTGCTGAAACTAAGGTAAATCTTTATTAGTTATGGCTCCAAAGAGGTACAAAGAGTCTGAGAACTCTGTCCATTACTAATGTTCTGTGCAGATTTAAAATCTTTTTAATGATCATCTGCTGGAAGGATTGATTTACAGGGAATAAGTTTACAGTTTATATTACTTAGTTCTACTGTATGGATGGTTTGGAAGACATATGAGTAAGCAGTTGAAAAATGTTAAATGCCAAGGACAGAGGGGAATATATGATGAGAAGGAATGGCTAAGAATAAAGGGGAAGCTAGGATAGTGTGTTATCTGGATTGGATATCACGTAAGGCTGCCTTGATGAAGTATCATCACTTTTACATGACTTCATTATTTTCTAAAAAAGTGTTCCAGAAAGGGATGAAGAAGCTTTAGTAAGAAATAATCAGAAGATATTTATAATGTGACTTGTACCTACAAGCCACATAATGTTTAATAAAGATTGCATAGGTCATCTTAATATATCTTATAGGTCCTAGATAGTCTAGAGAAATGGTCTGCTAAATGCTTGAAGCATATTGTGCTGTCTGCATGTAAAAATATATGTCTGTAAATATTTGGATAAGTTCTCTTTTGAGCGGAGACGGTTCTCTCATGTAACAGTCTCCTCATATGTGATACATGTATAGGTAGAGGTTATAGGTACAGTAGTCCTAAGGTTTGTGTTGTTTTCACAGCTGGTATTTCCTTGCCTTGCTCTTTTTCAGTTTATAGTCTTTCCAGTCTGGCAGGGCTTAAGTTGTCTGTATAGCAGCACTGTATGGATTGTGGATCTTTAGTTTGACAGGAATGCTGTCAGAACTCTTCCAGTTTGCCACTGATTTTGAACATCTTAAGGAGAGGCTTTAATGCAGATCAGATAAACTTTGATGCACGTCTCTAAAAATGAGAAAATACCCATGCCAATTCATTGATGCCAGAGAGTGTAAGAACAGATGGTGAAATTGGAAGTTAATGGGAAGATGAAATATTTGCCATGTAGCTGTAAAAATGTCCTATTCAAATTGCCCTTTTATCTGCCTTGTCTTTCTGGATAGTGTGGAAAAATGTTGTAAGGCATTTGCCAGATGTAAAATAAGGAAAGAGATTAATTTTATGCATACAAATCATGGTGAAGGATTCTGTTGGTAATTGCAAACCACTTTAAGATTGCATTTGTAGTTTGTCTCAAAAACTTCTTGACAGATTTGTCACAGCTGTAAGGCTTACTTAATTGTACATTTCTTCTCTTTTTTTTCTTTTAGTTGGAACTAAATTGTTGTGTCTTCTTATCAATCTAGTCCTGGTGGAGCAGGATGTCCAATCGATTCCGCAAGCTGAAGTTGACTCAGACATTGCGCCATGGGTTTCCTTCCAATCAGTTTGTGCCTTTTCCTGATGAGCCTGAACCATCATTAAATTCCACCATAAAAGCAGTTTCACAGAGTGATATGGACACCTCTGGAAACCTTGATGCTGCTACAGCTCGGATCACAAATAACAAAGCTAGCGGTAAAGCCAGAGTTGTCTTGTGGGAAGTGAGCTCTGTGTGATATTCAAGATGATACTATTTCTAGTTTGTTGATTTAGTTTTTATTTCGTTTAATATAACTGAAAAGACACATAATGTATTTGTAATATATAGAGAGATGTTTGTGCTCCTGACTGTTGATCATGCTGAATGCAGAGTGCAGCATCGTTTAAGCAGGAAAATGCTAATATAATAACGTTTCTGTTCTGTAGCAAGCACCATTAAATTGGACATTAGACACAGGTCACTCAAAAGCTGTTAGTATTGTTGGTAGACGAATTTATGTAATGAAAACAAATTTATTTAAACAACTTAATAATTCTGAGAAGAGGGATTGGAAAAACACAAATAATAAAGTACATCTGCTGAAATTGTAGTTCTCCGTCCAACTCTCTCCTCCCCCCTCAGTTTGTGATGTGAAGTAAGCCAGTAGTCTTAACTTTAATTTAGGTACTTGGCAGCGTCACTGGAAATCCTTGGTTCTGTGTGCTTGCTGAGGGTAAAGCTATTGAATATTTTAAAACTAAGCTGTCCTTGAGAACAAAAGTAGGAGTGTGTAAAAAATAAAAGATCATTTATATATTTTTCAGGTGTAAACACTGCAAAAGGAGGAAAGGATGATGAATTATTGACAACCATGGTATGTCACTGTGTTCTTGGTATGTTCAGCCCAATTCAGAAGATCATAATTATTTTTTTTTCCCATTTATCAAAGTCACTATTAGAGAGACAGCTGTCACTTCTTAATAGTCACTAGGCAGGAACTGACACACAGACAGCTGGAACAGCTGACCAGTTGCTGACAAGAAGCGTGCTGTGATGAAAACACAGATGGAACATGGTACAATATGAAGTGAGAAATTACTAGTAGAAGCAACTATGAAATATTTAGCTTGGGATGTTTATTTGTATTATTCTCTTTCTTCTTTTTTTTATGCTGTAGCTTTAACTTCTCCTACAGCTTGTTCCCTGGAGAGAATCATTAAATTTGTCTGATTATTCTTTATGGTTTTTTTTAAGAAGATTAAGTAACTTTTGATTTGACTGACTGACAGAACTTCAGAGAGCCAAATCAGTTGTGCCATTCTTTTCTGTTTCTGGAGAACAGGCAGTTGTCACTGTTTCCAGGTGTCCTATCTGGGAGTACAGGGAGGACTATGTTGTTATTTCTTTAGAAATTATTTTTTAACATTCCTGTTAAAGTCAGTTTCAAGCAAAATTTAGCCCTATGAAGGAAGGGACAGTTTCTACCATGTAATAAACTAATTCGTTATATTAAAGGAAGGAGCATACTGATGGGTGCTAGAATGTCCATTAAATTCTCTCTCTTATTATGCATTGCACATCTTCACAAATACTACTTTTGTATCTTGTTTCCATCTTATTTTGTTTAAAAAATGCATTTGTTTCCATCTTTTTATTTAACTTAGAATTATGAAACTACATCATCAGCTCCCAGTAATCTTTCTTAAGAAGAGGGTCTTTTTCCCTTTCTTTGTTTCCCTCTCACAGTTGAGAAGTAGTGCTCCATTTACCAGGCTGCCCAGTGATAAACTGAAAGCAGTGATACCCCCTTTCTTACCACCCTCAAGTTTTGAGCTTTGGAATTCTGACCGGACGCGACTCAGCAAAGATGGCAAAGCTGAACAGATGCGAACTGCCTGGCCACAGAGAGCGATCAAGCATGATTTTAACAGCAGTGGGAACTCTGATACAGTAAGCAAACAAAATGTATACAAAAATACTGCTGTTCTTCAGTGGAAATTGGAGAACTTGGGATAAATAAAATAGCAGTTGAAGTTTGATCTTCATTTTGCTCAAATAAGAAAGATGAAAATAATTTTTTTTGTTGTTTTCCAGACGTCTGTTAGCAAAGGTACTAGACCAGTCAAATTACCAACATTTGCAAGAAGACCTTCATCTCCTTCAAATTCCAACAACTTCAACCACTCCCCCCATTCTTCTGGTGGATCCAATAACATTGCAGGAATTAACAGACATGGAGGAGAACTGCATAACAGATCAGGTACTACCATACTGCTTTTATTTTTAATATGAAACTCGTTTGTATCTGGTTCAGCTAAAAAATTAGTGTTTGTGATGATGGTAGGAGATATTAAACCTCTTATGAGGGCTCCTATTCCTGTATAAGCAAAACTTCCATAAATTTTGTTGGAACAGGATTGGACTTTGGACACCTACACAAAGGAACAAAAGCATCACATCTGTTACAGAAGTCTCATAGGTTAGCTGCTGTCTCAGAAAAAACATGTTGATTTTATGGAGTCCACCCACGATGGATCAGGTGGATGCCTGTTCATTGCGACATACGTTTCATGGAGCTGTCTTTGTCTCTTACCCATGTCGCTTGCTTTTTGTTCAAAATGAAAATCAGTATTCAATTAAAAACAAAGCTGCAAGCATTGTGTCTGGCAGCTGTAAGCACAGTATGGTGAAGCAGCTCGTGAAACCTATGTCCAAAGAGTAAGAAAGTCAGCTCTGTGTGTGTGTAGACAAGGTTGGCTTCTCTCTTCTCCTGTGATTCATTTTTATTCCCTTTCTGAAAACTGCTGAACAGGTCTGAACCTTACAATTCTCTCTTGTTACATCCAGTCAGTTTTTATAAGAAAGTGAATGGTGGAGAGAGGTGCATTGAGAATTAACAAATATTTTTAAATTATGTTTTCCTTGACTCTGTTTATATTTTATTTTTTTCTTAGGTGGCAGTGCAGATAATGTTTTGTCTCAGATTGCAGCCCAAAGAAGAAAAGCAGCAGGCTTACCTGAACAGAAACCTAGCCAACAGCATAGTCCAGTACAGTCACCTCCTTCATCCACTCTGTCTGATTTGCAGTGTACTCAAATTGTTGGCAATGGACATGTTGTAAAGGTATAGAGAAATGTTAATTTTTGTATTTCCAAATCGGCTAATTTTAATTGGTCGTGTCTCAGTTATTGTTGGTTGATAAATATAACTGCATGACATTGCACAGCTGAAAATGAATGAACAGGTGCTACAGTAGTGGAAACTTTTCAGCTCCACAACCCTTCCTTTTAATTACAAGTCTACAAAGAATTTGACCTAATAATAAAACATGATTTTGCTTTGTTACTAATTTCACACTATTTTCAAAACAGTAAATGTAATTCTTGATCTTGTGGTAGATCTGCACTGTTATTTTGGTTTCTCATTATTTCTTTCTATGGTCCTGATTGAGTCCAGTATTTTATGTTTGTTACTCCTGGGTTTCACTCTGAAATGGTATGGCTAGGTTCTCTCCAAAGGCACAACCTGAGTGCAGAACATGTGATATTTTGTACCAGGATCTGCCCACCACATCAATCATAGAATCAGTGTTGTCTGGGTTGGAAGGGACCTCTCAGATCATGGAGTCCAACCATTAACCTAACACTGACAAAACCACCACTAAAACATGCCTCTAAGCACCGCATCTACCTGACTTTTAAATACCTCCGGGGATGGTATCTCCACCACTTCCCTGAGGTAGCCTGCTTCAATGTTTGATAACCCTTTTGGTGTATAAATTTGGTGTATAAATTTTTCCTAATATCCAATGTAAACCTCTCCTGGCGCAACTTGAGGTCATTTCCTCTTCTCCTATGGCTTGGTACTTGGGAGAATGGACCAACCCCCAGCTCTCTACAACCATGTAGTTATGGACAGCAGTAAGGTCTCCCCTCAGCCTCCTTTTTTCCAGGCTAAACAGCCCCAGTTCCTTCAGCTGCTCCTCATAAGACTTGTTCTCCAAACCCACCACCAGCTTCTCTGCCCTTCTCTGGATTCTCTCCAGCACCTCAATGTCTTTCCTTTACCCTCATGACCCACTCATTTTTGTGCATGTACTTTGAAGTTAATAACTGCTTTGTACAAAATTTTTAAGGATTAAGATTTTAAATCTTCTGAATCTGCAGAGACACAAGTTAGAAAGCAACATCATAACAGAAGATGTGATACATTATTGTGAAATATGTGGGTTTACTCACACAGGGAAACATTGCGTTTCAGAGAGCAAGCAAAAGAAAGCAGATGATTTGGGGTTTTATTTCTAGTGCCTGGTATTTTGACAATGTTAGAATACATGACCAAGAGCAAAATTTCTCAACTTTTTGCTTGTGTAATCTCCAAATATTGTTTTGTTGTCTTTGCATCTTCTCATGAGATTCCTTGGGCAAAACTTCAAAAAGAAACAAAAAAAGCCAGTGTATAAAATTATTGTTTGCTGTTTCAGTCTGTGATGTCTTATATGACAACAGTAAGCTATATATATATTTAATAAGTAAATATCAATGATATTACAAAGTTCTGTAACTTAATTGAAATTTCTGGAGGAAGGAAATCAGGAAAAAAAAAAAAGTGTGCAACTACCAATGCCAAAACAGTTTCCATGAATAGTCACTTTGTGTCAGATCCTGATCCTGAAGTGACTACTTGTTGCTTTTCAAAGATGAGATTGGGAGCTAAAATTTATAATTATGCTGGACCCCCAAAAGCTATGGACTCATACTGATTCTTTGGCACATGATAATCTTTCCTCCCTTTCTATCCCACATAACAGCTCCCTAGGTTATAAATGATCTGTCTCTTTCTTTCCTGCTGTAGACAAAGCCACTGTATTATCCTCTTTCCTCATTAAAGTCTACTGAACAGTTACCAAATGCTTTTTTTTTTTATTTCAGAGGTGGTCTGACTAATATATATCTAATTAAACTCTCAGCAGTTCCTTTCAGCTGGATTTTATCTTAGAAATAATTTCAGAATTGCTGCTTATATGGCCCCAAAAATCTTATTTTTCTCCAGTTAGATTAGTTAGCCTATTAAGAGATAATACTTGTGCCTGTGTGCTTTGAGCTGCAGATCTCCAGGCCTGTTGTTACAACAGTGCTGCCACTAAGAAGTTTACTTCTTATTTGCACTCAAAGTGGAAGACATTAGGGGATAAAGAACTAGTGGGGTGCAATGCCCTACAGATCATCTTCTGGGAAGGCATTTCATCATACAGTTGAAAAGGTTTTTAAATGAAAATGTTTCTGGTATGTTGGAAAGGCAACAGCTCTTCCAGTGGTCTTTGTTTAGATGTCTAGATAATTTCAGTCTATCCACCAATGGCAATACGTGTCATCAGTTTGGATCTCACTATAGATGTTCATGTATTACGTCTGACATGATTTTTGGGACATCAGTGTCTGGTGGGAGTACACAATCACATGGATACACACTAGCTGCAAAAGATTAAACAGCTTACTTTGCTGAAAATTTAACATCTGTATCCATTGTGGAATTGCTTGTGCCCTCCCAATAGGATCAAGCTGTTTAAGCTTGAAAATAAATAGCTGATCTAAAAATGCGGCGATGTTATCCTGGTCATTTTTGCAAAAGTTATCCGTGAGAGGGCTGGGATTGTACAAGCCTTAGAGAAAAAAGGAAAACTGAATAACAATTTACAGGGTGATGTAATTTAAATAAATGCAGACAATGCAATAGAGAGGGAAGACCATTCTGAAACACAGATGGCCAGAAATAGGATGCAGGGATATTTGGGTCAAAATTGAAATGAGTTCAGTATGCTCTTCAGAGACCTCTCACACTTCTATCATGTTACATTACTTCTAGCCAATTCAGTGCAGGGCTAAGGAGTTGGTACATTCTGGCATAGGATAAAGTAATGGAAGAAGCTTCTTACCACTCAAATCAGTTTTATCTTTTTAATACCATCTCTTTCATTTACTAGAAAAATTTCATTTATGCCCTAGCCCAGAAGCATTAATTAATCGTAGAGAGGCAGGAACCACGAACCACTGTAATTCTCCCTTCTTGCCTTGTTACCCAGATCAACTTTTTCCTTGTGTTTGTCTTGTAGCAGCCTGAGTGACAAAAAGTATTTTAATTTAAACTCTCAACTCAGGAATCCAGGAGAAAATCACCTAAGACTACTTCTTAGGCCATATAAAGCAAATATGGAAATTTATGAAGTGAAACATATATTGAGGAGTTTAGGATATGAGGCACATTAGCTTATTTTGGAAAAGACTGATATACATACATAGATATTCTTATTCCTCATTTTAATTTGGCTGTTTTCATCTTTTCAGTGCCTCCAAGTGTCTAAAATATTTGCAAAATATTTAATGAATTTGAATCATTTGATATATGTTGGGTAATAACAACTTTAAGGGTAGACTGGAAACTTTCATCCCAGTGCAGCAAGGGGTTTAAATGCACCTGAAACTTAGTTTACCCTTATTAAATTTTTCTGGTTAATCCAGGATGATGTGCTACTTTAAATTAGCATCTGATGTATGTTGAAAAGCTTTAACTGAGGCTTTATTTATTTAATTAAATTCCTGAATGAAAAAGGCCTTTTTTTCACAGTCAAATTAATTTCAATTTTTATAAAAAGAATAATTGTAGTGTTTGTATATAGTATTAATTTTTTGAATAAGAAAATTATTTCTATAATTACAGTCTTAATAGAAGTATTTTTCATGATGAGTTTGAGGGGACAGACTTTCACCTGTGATAAATCATTATTGCTCCAATTATTTCAATATGAATCAAGCAGAAACTTCTAGTTGTGACTACATGCTCTGCAGAAATGATATTACTTAAGTAATATTGAAGCATCATATATAGGTAAACACACTATTGTTTTTTTATTAACTGAAATGATTGTATCATTAACTACAGCAAAAACTGGAGATGAACAAAAGACCTCCATCTGGGACTTCATCTACGTCTAAAAGCACATCACCAACTCTCACACCTTCCCCCTCACCTTCCCCATCTCCCAAGGTTCACAACGCAGAGTCCTCTCTCTCCTCTTCTCACAGACAGGCCAAGAGCAATGGTTCCAGCAGCGGTACTGTTACAGAAGATGGTGAGTAGGTCACTGTAATTATAGGAGATTAATTCATCAGGAGCACAGAGTGTTTAAAGCTGTAACTGTACTGGATTAATGTGTATCTGCATGAGAGTGAAAACTTTTTTTAGATCTTTCTTACTGTGAGATTGGCATTCCTGCAGTAACTGGCTATTTCTCTCCTAAAAGCTGCAATCCCTTGCATTTAGAGGGAGATCAGTACCATCTCAAATCTAGCATAGAGCATGGTTATGTGGCCTCTTTCCTTCCCCCCTTTGTGATTTTAAATCCTGTTTTTCACCGTTTGCTGAGGGTAGAAAATGCACTTTCTCCACATTTGAAATTATTTTTTTTCCTAATAAATGCAGTGAAGCACATCACTACAGAGATACAAATTTGATTCCTAGCAAGCCATAGTTTCATGCAATTGATTTTTAAGAGCTGTATTGCATTTATTTTTTTAAATTGCAAAATTAGCCTTATTTTGACCTTATTTTTAATTTTATTATGCTTTCTGATAACCTGAAGTTAGTATTTTTCCGATAAGAGTGCTGCCTTTTAAGTCTAGGTTAGGTCTAAAGAAGTAATACTACTGTATTTGAAACAGGATAACAGTTAGTTTTCCTTCTTAAACATCTCCAAAAAAAGTGGAAAAAAATGACTTGATCTTTTAAATAAGAGATAGAGGTACCTTTTATCTGGTTTCTACAAAAGGCATTTTGTACTATTTTTGGTTTTCTTGAAGGTGTCTGTATTGATTTTGGTTTTGTTTTCATTTATACTGACTTTGTCCGTTGACACTGTACTTCCATTTGACACTAAAGAGAGATGATACTTGACCTGCTTTCTGTCCTCCTATCTTGGCTCAGCTGCCACATATTGTACTGACTGCTGGAGAAAAATCCCTTCACATTTTAGTTAGTGCCATTTTATAGGGATTACTTCATAACATAAGAGTTGTTGGTGTAGAAATTTATAAAGGGAGGAGAACTCGCTGTCGAGTAGCAAGGGAATTCACCAAGTTTTCAACTGTTAGACTCTCAGCTGGAGAAGGTGATCTTTCTGACTGCACCACTAGCGCCATGATACAAGTTTCCTCTGTAGCAGAGTGACAGGTTTTCAGAAGCCAAAGTAGTTCTGGGTTTGTTGTGGTTAAGTGGTCCTTTAATTCAAGGGCTTCTCTTACTGTGAGTTGATTCAGCAACAGCAATGTAAATGCTCATAGGCCCATCAGTAATTGGAAAAATAAGTACAGAAGGCCTGCAATGCTAACTCTTTTTTTTTCTTTCAAGTAAACATAAATGAATTAGAAAACTGATTTGCATTGAATATTACTGTGAAGGAACAGTAGGCAGCGGGGTTCAGAGGTGTGCGTGGTTTCTTTTTAGGCAACTACTTGGTGGACCATCAACAACTTGTCCCTATTCTGAGAACCAGTGATGTAGAGAATCATGAAAGACGAAACCACATGAGAGTAAAAGGAGGCTCTGAAAACTTGGAGAAAGGTAATTTTACCCTACTACTACAGAGTAGTACAAAAGAGGTGCTAAATAGGATAATGTGGCAGAAGTAGTAACAGCTCTGAGAACCTTTGCTTTCTCCAGGGATGTAGGTAAGGAGACAAGGTAAGAGTAGAGCAAAAGAAAGATTTAGTGAAAACGGAAAGGAGAAATAATGTGTTACTCCAGAGCTGTAAAACTTGAGAAGTTCCTGGTTTTGTTAAAACTTAATGTATGATAAAGGAACTGGAAGAGGGAAAGAGGAGAACAAAACATTAAGGCCTACAGCTGACAGTATTGTCTCTGTGAAAAGTATTAGATTAGTTATTGTTGTTTATGACAGTGATGCTCTGGTCTCAGAGACCCTGAAAGCTCCTTTCCATATCACAACCTATAATTTAAGCACATTAGTATGATAAAAAACGAGAAGGGTAGCTAACAACCTAAAAGAAAAAAGGGTTAATAATATATCTAAGGGTTTCAAATGAAACTTCTGTTTTCTTTCTGTAAGGTGGTATTTTTCATCAAACTGCATGGAGAAGTTCTCATGCTATGTTTTTAAAGCCAGTTGCCTTTTCCTATGGATTAACCTCAGTTAGGGCACCTAAAAGTATTAGCCTGAAACCATACCAACCTTTACAAATCATGTTAAGCATACCAAATTAATTGGTCTTGAGGTAAAAAACCAAAACCCTAGCAGAAAATAAGACACGACTAGAATTTTTAACTTCAGTTTTCAGTGAGCTGTTCTATGTAAAGAAGGAGGCTTCCGTAGTGGCGTAAAGTGTGTCCGTCTCAAGATACTTGGTTTCTTTTTAGAAGCTCAGAGAGTGAGATTCTCTTTAGCATTTCTACTAATGATGAAAGAAAAAGTGATAGTCAAAAGACAAATAAGTGAAATGAATAAAAGCAAGGCATATTCTGGTGTCTGCAGAATTGTTTCTCTTAGTAATCTTGCTCCTCTCTTCTGACTGCTGTTGTGTTGGACTTCTTTCCTCCTCTTCTTAAATATGTTATCCCAGAGGTGCTACCACTGTCGTTGATGGGTTTGGCTTTGGCCAGCGATGGGTCGGTCTTGAAGCCGACTGGCATTGGCCGTATCAGACACAGTGAAAGCTTTGGGCAACTTCTCACAAAAGCCACCTATTTAGGCCCCGCAGCTACCAAAACCTTGCCATGCAAACCCAATAGAAGATATGCCCTTGTTGTATCACTGTTTTGAATGAGCAACTGGGTGGTTGCTTGCTCTACATTTCGCTGTTCTGGATCATGACATGGAAACGCTCCATTCAGTTCGTTGCCTGCTTGAGGAGTTTTGCTGTCTAATTGGCATGACCTGGGTCAGCCATCTGGGGCCAAGCACCTGTGTTTTAGGCAGTGAAATGCCTAAGTTGTCCTTAGTGGTTTGGCTTTTTAAGATCCTTTTAATGAAGAAGAAAGAGCAACACAACAGAAAGGTTTTATCCTAGCAAGGTAAGATTATATGGAATTACAGTATACAGAAGAAGGTAAGAAAACAATAAGCCAATTCTGTTGCAGAATAAATGTGACAGGGCTATTAGTATCATATATCACTGCATGGAATAAATTTTTAATATATATTTTCAGAGATAACAATGCAGAGAACAGTACAATCTTTCCTCATCCATGGGGGTGTTTTTGGTTTTCTTTTTCTTTTCTATTATTACAGATGAGCTGACTGGCATCCTTAAAAAATTGTCACTTGAGAAATATCAGCCTATTTTTGAGGAACAAGAGGTATGTCTTTTTCAAAAGATCTATCTTGTACTGTTTTAGAAAAAGTAGGGTGTGTGGCACACATTGCATCAGAATTGTGATCCAGAATGTCACATTTAGTTTTACAACTATTTCTGGTTGCAGAGAGGACCTTGAAACTTGGACCAAGTGGTATTCCTGCCATTTTCTAGGATACTGACATACCAGTGCTTTTTACATTGAACCTCCTGTTTTGATGCAGATGGGTTCTTTAGTTCTCTCTTTTATTTTTCTGTTTTTAAACTCTTCTTTTTCTCTGTATGTTTATATCCAATGTGGTTAAACAGTTTATAGTATATACTGTATCATCCCTGGAATCACGGCTGGAACCTCATTTGCAGATGGAGAACAGCAGGGTGTGAGTCAGTGAGATGACTGCTTTCCCTTCTTTATCCACTACGAATAAGCAACAGGAGAATTAAATTGGGGAACCTAGGTATCATTGTAGATGAAGGCTGTGACAGTGATTCACCTGAAGGAAACAATGAAAGGAAAAATCTTTGAAAAGAAGTAAAATTAATTCATTACAATGTTTAAAAAATTGTCAGATGTGAACAATAATTGTGTGTTAATTTATCCAAAGGCAGAGGGTAGTGAATGGACATACAATAAATTGACATTGCTGCAGAGTTCAGGATTCAGCACTGCAAACACAGATATTTTTTTAGCGGCATCACAATACACTGGGCATATTGTTCTCCTACATAATAGGCAAGGGAGTGATTTGTAGAAATAAATATTCTCTGTGTGTGAAGGTTATATCAATATGAAAAGTTTTAGATGTTTGTTTGTATCAGAGCCTTATGGATGTGTTGATACAATGAAAACCTGATATATGAGCAAACCCTAGTTTTTCCTCAGGAGACACTGGAAAAGTACACACTATATTCTGAATTTCCAAAATTGCTTGGAGGGATGGAGGGAGAGAGAAAAGAGAGAAATCTTGGGCTTATTTGACTAGGTGCTACTCTAGAGCAATTTTTGTGGAGAGTATATGTATTGTATTGATAGAGTTTATCTGAAAAAAAAAAATAATGCATTAACATTTTAAATATACTATCAGAATTAATTGGATTATTAACAGCGGATTTAAAACCTGACAACCAAGTAGTAAAGTGGGTACCATTTGGTGCTGGTAATGGATGGAAAAGATTTCTGTGTAAGTCTATACAATTAAAAAAATCTACTTCTTTTAACCTGTAATAGTGAATCTTTGCCTAGGTAAATATGTCTTATCTTTTTGCTTTTATTTTTTTAATATGCAGGTGGATATGGAAGCCTTCCTTACGCTTACTGATGGTGATCTGAAAGAGCTGGGTATTAAAACCGATGGATCAAGGCAACAAATTTTGGCAGCTATTTCTGAACTGAATGCAGGAAAGGTACATTTTGAAGTACTGAGTAAATTAATTCAAGGTTTGCTTATATTGTTAAAAAACTCAAATGAGTGTCTTTTAATGTCTTTGATTAGTGAAAATATCTTCCTTTGTGGTAGCCCCTCTTTGTTCTCTTTCATTAACCCTTTCCTAGTTTAGTTACTGTACAGTTCTTTTACAGACTATTGGAAATTTTATCAGAAGCTACTGTTACCATAAATATAGGCAATATTGCAGTTACTGAATATTGATTTCAGTGATGCTAAAAAGAATCACCTGGCCACTATAGTCCAGCTGGAGAATATAATGTCAAAAGAACGGTCTCCTTTGTTTTGCCTAACGGTTTTTGATTTCTCTGTGATTAGATAAATAGCACTTCTCTTATTCCTTACACTTTTATTGCCTTTTAATTTTATATTGACATAAACAAATTTACAAAGAATGGCATGCAGTAAGGAGTGCTCTTGTCAGAGAGATTATGAACTGGAGCATCTCTGTATTTAGGCCTGTTGAGACTTCTCAGCTGCTTTTGCGGTTTTGAGGTCCGTTCTCTCTCTGGTACTGGTACTCAGCTAAACAAAACATAATTTTACCAAGTGAAGATCAACAGCAGCAACTGATAAGGCTAAAAATTAGGGAAGGTGGGTGATGCTCCATGCTATAAAGCTGTGAAGAAAATAATGAAAATGTTTCTGTTGCTGTCTGATAATTTCATTAAAAGATTACTACAAGGTTTTATACATATCTGGGAAGTAAGGATTTGTTATTATTCCTTACAGTACACTGTGACTCTCTAGGCATAGACACATGTATTTACACATATTTTTTTTGGTAAACTCTTAATAAATTCACTTTTTTTTTTTTTTTTTTAACAGAAGTTTAAGAATAACGTATTTTAATTTATTGTGCTTTTACAGGGACGAGAGAGACAGATTTTACAAGAAACTATACACAACTTCCACTCTTCCTTTGAGAGTAGTGTTAGTAACACACGACCTCCAGGTCATTCCCAGTGTAAGTAGCACCTGAAATTAATTGAAAAGTGTGTGGATACTTTGTATTAATATTGGCTGGAAGAAAGAATGTGACAAACAAACCATTTAACTGCTTTCTGGGCTAATGGTTGGTTCGGGTTGATGTCTTTTGCTGAGACTGAAGAGAAGATTTCAAGGTAAAAAGGTAGAGATATCTGTAAGATTTTTATAAACACTTCAGTACTGTCTGAAATATGCGTAACACAAATCGTACGCTTTACTAAACACAGAAGATGGATGTAAGTGTAGCAAACTGTGGTATACAGTATAATGTATATATACACTATATGTAGCAGCATGGGAGGTGCCTTTCGGCATGATATGTAAGTTAGTTTTGCATGCTTTTTATAAAGACAATTTTCTTTAATGTGATCAAGTAGATTAAATATATTCAAGGTTTACAATTTAGTATACTAGTTTAGATAGCTGTGTTATTGTGTTAACATAACAGCTGTTTGGGGTTTGATAACATGTATGTACGCATTTCCTTATTTCGTGGAGGTAATATTTTTATATGATTGTCTATAGTTGGTTTCTTTGGAGTGCTAACTGCCAGCCGTTGCTGGAGAAACTATTTTATAATGTACTGCGTATAATCAAAATGGACAGAAAGGTGTTGTTGACCTGTAACAAATGAATACATTTACTGCAGTCACCCCTAGATATAGAAGTTGCAGATCTCTGTCCTGCAGGGCACCTGGGCCAAAGGCACATATGCATCTGTTACTCAAGGTTAAGAAATGAGGAAAAACTTATTCATATGGGTATTTCTGGATCCATGTTTTTGGAGGAACATGAAAGCCATTGAATGGCCTCAAGAAATTCACCATGTTAAAGTGCCTAATCAGTTGCTTGTTTTGCTGCTTGCATCCACTCACAAAATCATATCATTTGTTTAGTGTTATGTTAAATAATATTTCAGGTATTGTGTGCTTTTGGAGGCCTTAATAATGAGCTAGTCCCAGTTATTCCAGTCTCAGTCAGCTGAATATCACTAGAGACTTGATAGCAGGTGTTGTCCTACTCTTGTCTTGGGGAAAGCTGGGTATTGCTGGGGTAGTTTGTCACTGTGGGCTACTTTCTATATTCTGTATAGTCTGCTTGGCTGAAAGCCACTATCAGGTGTCACTGTATGCATTGTGCAGCTTACTTCCCGTTCTCAGAGTAGTCAGCATATGTGAGAATTTCTGGATGTCTCCTGGTAACATCCCAGATTTGAAGATCCTCTTCTGTAGGTACTACTAGGTGAGCAGAAGCTGCTATTTGGGATTTGATAACATGGTGCAATGAACTGCAATTACTCAAGAGCTGAAGAAGTGTACAGATGTAATGTGTCTCCAAGCAACTTGCTAACCAGGGAGCTTAAGTGTCTTGAAGACAGCAAAAGATGGTAACGGTGACAGAGAATTGGGGAGAACATCTTTTTTGTAAGAATGGAGGCAACAGTTGCTCCTGCTGACCAGCTGACAAGGTGCTGCAAGGAGGCTGCCATCAGAGATCTATCTTTTGGGGTTTTGTGTGTGAGAGCTCCATGAAATAGATTTGACTGTGAAACAGCAACAGAAGCTCTAACAGAAAAGGAAGAGGAAGAGAACATGTATATAAAAGAAGTTTCTGCACCAGGTAAGCTGCTTTTTATTGTAAAAAGTAGCAGTGGGACCCTTATGCAGTCTCTGGAACTTGAACTAATTTTCAAGAATGTGTAATGTTTTAAAGCATAAGAGCAGCTGGACTGAGCCACATCCAAGGTCCATACAGTTGTGTTCAGCTTTTTCATCCAGTCTCATTTGACATTTCTGTGAAGAGCTGCTTGCTTTCATTTGCTGTGAACTTGCCATTTTCTGACTTCTTTTACTTCATCCTACTGGATCAGAAGATACAGTGCACAGTTATTCCCTCTTCACTGCCTCCATGCCACTGATGATTTTACAGATACCTGTGATACTCTCTCTCAGTCATGTTTTTTCTGGACAGAAGACTTACAGGCTGCTTAATCATTCCCTACACCATAGTTTTTCTGATGCTCTTTTCCTTTTCTACCATATCCTTTCAGATTTGGACACACCAGCCTAGAACAGAATATTCAAGTTGTAGTCATACCATGGACTTACACATGACACAGTGATGTTTGGTTTTCAGTTGTGTTCTCTGTTTCCAGTTCTCTTGCCTTTTCCTAGTTATTTCTAGTACTCTGCTTTTCTGGCTATAACTGAAGACTGAATTGGTACTAATTAAAATTATCTCTTACCCAGCTCATCTAATGAGTTCAAGCTCAGATGCTACCATTTTATATAACCACTCAAATACTGTTTTTTTTCCATATGCCTTACTTCGTATTACTTCATACGTATCTTTAATGAAATTTTGTCTGCCATCTTATTGACTGGGCACTGATATTTCATGAAGTCCTTTTGCCATTCTTCTGTTTGCCTTTCTTTTTATTTACATGAATAACTTATGAAAGTTCATCACTTCACTCTACATGCCCTTTTGAAATCTTATATTGAATATCCTGAGTCCTTGTGCAGATCCCTGTGAAAATGCTAGTGGTGAGTCTCTCCACTATGGAAAAAAAAATCACTGTTTACTCCCACCTTTTGTCCCCTGCCTTCCTAGCCAATAATTTATCCACATAAGAAATCTGCGGCTTCCTTACTGTCTTAAGAACTGGCCTTGAACCTAGTGAAATGCTTTTAAAAAATCAAGTGCGTCTCTTTTATCTGTAAGACTGTTGGCACCTTCAAGGAATTCCAGTAGATTGTTGAGGCAAGACTCTTCAAAACCCTTTTTGACTGTTTTCCACAAAATTTCAGATTCTTTGTTATAGTTCATGCTAATCTGCCTGGTATTACTGGCCATCTCACTGGGCTGTGTTTCCCTGGATCTCTTCTTGAACCATTAAAAAAAGTGAGCATCACTTTTATCACTTCGCAGTTACGTGACAATGTAAACAAGAACCTGGGCTCTGACCTCAGCGGTTCAGCTGCTTAATCCAGAACATCTGGCTCAGCAATTTGTTATTATTTGCTTTTTGAGACCTTGGACTCCTACATAAAGGCAGCTTCTGAAATGGGAACCTTCTGAAGCTTCTCCATGGTGAATACATTTAGTTTTTCTGAGTGAACTTACTTCTCTAGCTTATTACACTCTAATCATGGATTGGCATCATAGCATCTGTAACTGGCTGCCTCCTGTGATGTGAAAAATAGAATGTGCAATATTTATGCTTTTTTTATAGTCCATAAAAACTGGTTTCTCTAGAGCTCTTCCTAGGAGCCTGTCTGAACACCATTAGTAAGAAAGGCAGTTCATGATTTGCCCTTTTAGAAAGCTAGATGCCGCTCACAGGATAATAAAAGCGTCCTGCTCTTCCAGCTGTTTGTATCGCTGTTTACACACCTATCACTGTGATTTCCTCAATATTTTGAGTAATTTTAAAAGCTCAGTACCTAAAAGGGTGGCTGCTGGTGTAGCTCTGTTTTCATGAAGTTTCCGGCCTGTAGGGGTGTAAAGAAGATAATGAAATACAGTCCAAATATATGCATAAGACTCAGTAATGAAAAAGCAGGGTAAAAGAAACTAAATTCTTCTTTTCTGGAAAAGTCTCTTGTAATTGTGGGAGGTCTGTAGACTGACTACCTTCACCAAGCCTGCAGATATCTACAGCTTTCACATCCTTCCCCATCTGTAGCTCCAATGCCCCCTTATTTAATTTCCGCCCAAAATACCCTAATTGACACTGCCCAGGCTCAGCCCCTCTGCTCCTGCCACTGGATCAGTAGCTGTTGCTGCTCTGTCCAACCTGGTATGAGATGGGAGGCAACAGAAATAGAAAAGCTTCTAGATTAGTATTTCTAGAACGGAAAAGAGAACTGCAGTGATTATCTACATTTATGCTTCTAAGAAATGCAGGAGAAGGAAGACAACGATATGCAGAATAAGTAAAGGCAAGACCACCAGAAACAGAGGTTTGATGGTATAACTAATTTCACACGATGGGCTTTTTATAGAAGATACTACAGTTTCTTCTTGATGTATTTTTGGCAGTTCAAAATCAATTGCTGGGTTGTATCCTCAGCTCACTTTTGGTTGAGCACCTCCTGCTGAGGTCACTGCTGCTGAACTTGCTGTGATACAAGAACTCGTAGAAAAGTTGTTGAGCGTTTGTTGAGTTTTGGCAGATGAACTCTTTCAATTATAATAAATCTCAGAGTTGGGAGAGAGATTCCTTTGTACATCAGTTGCTGTGACATCCCTGGGGCTGGAAGTGAGCTGATTCTGCTTTACAGAAAACAGGCTTTGACATATATTTGTTTTCTGTCAGAAGGATACTGAGACTGCATCCTCCCCATCAGACGTGAGCGATACTTGGTTAGGCTGTGGGAGCTCCATATTCCAGATCTTGCCTGAACCGCATAAGGCAGATGACCGCCCCAATTGCAGTATAAATAATTCAGTGGTTACTGAGCCCATAAGCTGTTAGGTTCGGGAGTACCATAGTTCTTATCTGTATTCTGAATAGGCGAACAGTACCTGCATGGAGTGTTGCCTCCATCTCTTTTTTAAATGGAAATGAATTTGTGACCTTCAGAAAATTCTGCCGAATTGAATTATTTCCAAGAGTAAATGTTATGGGTTCTTTTGACGCTTAGGTAGTTTTCAAGGGAAAAAATTATGGCTTGAAAAATTGCTAATATGTGCTAAACACCCTGTCCTGACAAGAAAAACTACTAGGAAGGTACTGCTTCTTTATAACCCAGAGAACTGTGTCAGACAAACACAGAATTAATTAGCTTGCTGCTTCACCATTTAAATTCAGAGCAGGTGACCAGCCTGTGGAGGCATGAGGCAAGATGACTACTCTGAGGAACAAAATGCTCTTCCTTGGTCTGGATGATGACTTCAATGAAACAGCATGTGGCAGCATGAAGTCCAGATTTCTGAGGAAACTGGATTTAAGAAATTATATCACCCCAGGTTATGTTTATTTTTGTAGTTTGAGGTAAACATTTTGCTTACATGATTCTCGTAAAAAAGAAAATTACACTTTTTGAATGCCCGATTGCCAGGCCTAATTGTTAGGTGGGGTTTTTTTTGTGGGGTCGGGGGTAAAGTGTCAAGATTCATGCAGTCATCAAGTGGATAATTAAGAGGTTGACTAGATCTGGCAGTGGTCTGCAGGTTCACTGAAGAAAATGACAACAAAGGAAAGAGAGCTGTATCTTGACATGCTCTTGCCAAATCAGAAACAAAAAGCTGAAAAAAGTCCATGTGAATTCTATGAAATTATATGCTGAAAAAAAGGAGCAAACCAACTGAAATGATTTCTTCCAGAAGAGTAGAAATAAAATCTCATGTGCTAGTTACAATACCTATACAAGGAAGTAGATCTGTGGTAAAAAGTGGAAACCGTTCATGGAGTTTCCTTGTCTGAGTCTGGGGCTTGTAGCAGAATTTGCCATTTCTATGAAAATGACATTAAAAAAACAAGAGAGCATTCAAGGCTTATGCTCCAAAGGACACAATCTTCTTCTTCCTCTGGGGCATTTCTTAACCTCATTATGAAAAAAAAATTAACAAAGGTTTGTTGGAGGTAAAGCTAACTACCAGTTAGCTTAGATTACCTTCTAATATCAGAATCGTAGAATCATAGAATGTCTAGAGTTGGAAGATCATTGAGTTCCAACCCCCCTGCCATGGGCAGGGACACCTCCCAGTAGACCAGGGTTTGTTGAAGTTATTGAAGTTTATTGAAATGTTAGAAAGAAAAAGATGAGCCTCATCACTTGGTATAGACATCCACCTGCTCCACCCAAACATAACACTTCTCTTATAACAGATGGGAAGAAAAGAGAACACCCCAACATCTAGCAGGGGTGTTGAACAAAGGGAGGATTTAGCTACCCAAAGAATAAACTGAATATTCTCCAGATAGGCATAGTTACTCTTCATTTAACTTTTATGGTGAAAAAAGAATCTGATGCCATTCAGTGTATAATTCTTTGTGGTAATCCTGGTCTTCCAGTTTCTCTTTACGTATAATAGTATGTTGCATATTGATACATACTTACACATATGAATCTGCAGATATTTAGGAATTTTAAAAGATGTGACAGAATAAAGTGGACGAGAGCGGGGACTCGTTTGTGTATTTGCTTTCCACTGTTGGATTCAGAGTCAAAAATTTCAAATTGAAATTATCCAAAGGAGGGAGTTAGATTGCAGAGTGAGAAGTAAAAATAGGAAAAAAGCCAATATAGACTTGAAAATAAAAATCATACAGGATTCGGGTAATCACTTGCTGGAAAGGCACACATTGAGGAGAGAGAGATACTGGAAAGGTTTTGTGGCAGTAGATGGCCTTTTCACATGTGACTTGGACTTGTTATACCTTCTCCCTACATCAGAGGGCTTAAGATAAGTAAAATGAATTACAGGTTCAAATTGGTCGGAGTCTGGTATAACAATGATATTGGAAAACATGGGCCTGTTTCCATTAGTTGTGGAATTACTTTGTCTTCTTTAAAGCTGTGAGTCTTGCTGGTTGCAGATTTTCAGATTTTTGTTTTTCTTTTTTTACAGCACCTGGCTGCTCTATAAAACCACAAGAAGCTGTTTCTTCTAAAAGGTAGCTTCTGGAAAAGAAGATATTTTTTTTCTTATGGTGAAGTTTGGCATCTGGCTGAGTAAATGAAAATTTGAAAAGTTAGTCCTAACTACACCTGTATAGGACTTTCTGGAGTAATGTACTTAAAGTTCAAATGCCACAAAGAATCAAAGAAAATAATGAAGTGATTGCTTTTACAATTCAGCCTAAATGATGAATTGTTCAAGGCATTAGTGGTCTGGATTGAAAAACGAAGTCAGAAGAGCAGGAAGAATGAATAACGGTATAAGAAGATAACATGTTTTCATTCTACTCCTGCTTGTAGATGAAGAACCCATTGGAGGCCTGCATGGGCACAGTCAAGAACAGCAAAAGTGTGGAAGAAGGCATGAGAACTACACAAATTATGAGAGCTTCTACATGGAGAAATACATAAACTGAGTATGCCTCTGTTGACAGGATACAGATGAAGGAATCCAAATTGAAAATGTAATGGTTTCATGAGAAGGAATATTAAGAAAAAAGTAATGCTGCATTCTTCATTATCCAAAATACACTTTATCTATTCAATAGTAAGTGGTTAGACCACCAGTAAATAGAAATATGAAATAACTGTTTATAAAAATAGCACTTTATTTAAGGAAATGCATAATCGGTCACCAATATTTAAGCAGAAATAATGTGAAAATATTTTATATTCCTGATTGGTTTTTTGAGAATAAAGCCATTTAACTGATACTGGCTGGGTTTTTTTGAACATAACAGTAGCAGATCCTTAAAATATATTTTTATAACTTTATTTTTGTAATAATTTTGAAAGGTCTATTACAGAAATTATGAGTGGAAATAATTTTCTGCTTAGTAAATACAAATTTTTGTTGAGCAATTAAAATGATTTGTAATGAGTCAAAACATCTCATCTACTACCTTGTTCCTATGGGCCCTGTGGCAGTACAGTTTTCCCACATGGTTTTGTGCTTTTAATGCAGCAAGTGTCAATCCAAACATCCCATACCATCTGCAGAGAGCCACCCTCAAGGTGAGAAGGCTTCAGCCGTTGCTGTTAACAGCTTGTGGGCCTTATTCTTTGGAAGGAGAAGAACAGCCACCCCAC
Organism: Gallinago jamesoni; assembly: GCA_025769975.1. NCBI lineage: Eukaryota > Metazoa > Chordata > Aves > Charadriiformes > Scolopacidae > Gallinago > Gallinago jamesoni. Next base: position 89,921,610 of record JAOQGH010000012.1, on the reverse strand, counting down.
CTAAATAGGGGGGTGGTTGTTTTTTTTTTAGGACCTTTTCAAGAAGATATTGAACAATGATTCAGAGTGAAAAACACTTTGCAAGGTTGAGAGATGCATTCTGTTTACAATCTAAGAGGGTTCTAATTCACATATACCACTGCTGTAGGTATCTCAAGGTTATAAGGCAAGGAAGGGGGTGCTTCATTTCTCTGGCTGAATCTATCTTACTCTGCAGAAAATAACATTCATGCAGTGTGGCCCTGTAAGACATGGGTCTAGGACAGTGGAGAGTTAGGCTTTAGTTCCTCTAGTTGGTATATTTACCAATTTCTAAGCTACATGGTGACCAAGGATAAATAGAGCTATAAATTTGGGAATGTTAGCCAAAGCACATCAAAGAACGAGCAGCAAAGAGATTTAAACAGAACACAGTGCTGTCAAAAGAGACTAACTGTTGCACAAGTGTAGGCTTTTTGTGTTTACACAGCAGGTAGAAAGGGTTCCTTAGACTGTCCCATCAACAAGTCTCACTGTCTGCAGAGTTAGCTTTATTAACAGAGAAACAAAAAGGTGTTAGAGTTTGAAAACCTTTTGTATTTTCTGCTGCACTTATTTCTTAAGGGTGTTGTGTTCCTTCTGCCTGATTTAGCTGCCATCGTAAGTGGAGAAATAAGCTGGGTTGCTTAGCGTGGCTACCGTTTGTGGCCCTGAGAGGAGGTAAGTTTGAGACCAACACCTACATTGAATGTGTCTGTGAGAAAGGACTGACACGGGTACCTGTATTAACTCCTCTGTGGGCACTGGGGCCTCAGGAGCCAGTTTCTGACCAGCCTAGACCAGAAGTTCGATTCAGTTGTCCAGGTGTCCACTGGCACTTGAATGCCTGAAGGCACCCAAAGGACCTGTAAGGGGTGCCAGGTGTGATACTGAGTGAAGGTTATGATCGATTTGTTTGTTGCAAATGGACATTTGGACAAAGAGACCATTCAGAGCTGGAGACTGTCATTTCTTTGGCCTGTCCTGATTTGTCAGACATTCAAAGGTGAAAAGCTGTTTCCTGTTTGCTCTTCGTTTTCTGTGTCCTCCTTTTTAGTTTAAATGAAATTCTTTGTTAGGAAAGTTTGCTTACCTCATAATGAAAAATGATACTTCTTCAGAAAAACCCAGAAGGTAAACACTACAAGAAGCAGTTCTTGTTCTGATTCAGTCCCAAATTATTGGGACTATTCTGTAGCTGTTAACCCTGACATGTCTTGAAATTAATTTTTTTTTTTTCCTGCACTTTGAACATTAATCAAGATCAGATTTGTTGTCTGGAAATGATTCAAGCAGTCATCTGTAGGATTTCTCGTGCTTCAGCAAACACCTCAGGAGCCAGGCAGCTTCTCAAGGGAACAGCTTTGGTTTCCAGAGTGAAGAGGAACATAAAAGTTGATGCAAACAGATTTCTTTAATACCAGGATCACCTGAATTTAGAATTGCTTATCTGGTCTGGCTCTGACACTAATAGCCTCAAACTTGCCACTTCTAGGTTTTATTTTATTTCAGAGCCCTCTTGGCAGTACAAGGGTACATTTAGTGGGAACAGGCTTTTTCCATTATACCTGAAACTTCTTATGCTATATTTAAAGCTCATTTGGAATGCTTAATTTCCAATCTCTCAGAAGTTTGTATTATTGAAATAAACTGCTAATGCAGTGTTCTCCTTAAAGTGTCACAGCGAGGAATTGTTTCAAAGCAGTTTTTGCCACTTGCCATTCGCAGCACTCCAGTGTGCATTAAGACGTAACGGAATTAACACGCAGTCATAAAACCAAAAGCAAGTAGATTTTTGAAGTATGGTTGCTGTATTCCCAACATGGCATCTGTTGCATTTTAATTGATTTCTCCTTCCTCTCAGTTCTCATCAGTAGGTCTGTACTACACTTTCAAAATAGGTCTGTCTGGTCTGAAGAGGAGTGCCATATAAATGTCATGGCTGTTAGCTGAGTGGCTGGTGCTGTACTGGAGCAGGGTAAACATCAGTGTAGAAAATCGAGCCCATTCAAGGCACTTTCATGAAAGTGGTCTAAAAAAATTCTGTATTCTTGCACATACTTAATATGTGGCTGTGAGTTCTTGTTTTTAGTAAGCCTAAGCGATTTGTAACACCCCAGAGTCATTGGCCTGCAATTAGCTGGAGCAGAGACTTCCATTTTGCTGAGCTTCAGAACAAAATCACTTTAGCCAGAGAGCAGCCAGCAAAGTGCAATGGATTTGATCACTGTGGGGCTGATTTCAGTTGTTCTCAACAGATTTCTTCATACATATTTTTTCCAAGTCACTCTCTGCTGCCAGTTTGCCCTAAGAAGGGGAAGGTGGAATATAAAGAAAACAAGTTGAAAAAAAGTTAGGGATAGTATTTTTACTAGATTAGGATTACTGGTTTTCTTTTCAGGATCTGTCTCTCCTTTAGGCTGTTTCTTGAATAGTCAGAATTAATATTGAATGCCCTGGGACTCACCTTCTTCAGCAGCTCAGGACTCCAAAGCACTTCTTATCACAGACCTGTTTCAAAATCTATTGCTCACGTACCTTTACTCAGACACAGAACAAACAGCATCATTCTCTGTTCTGGTAATGGCATATGCAGAGGTCCACCTTTCCATCTGTCTGGGCCACAGAATGCAAAATACAGCTGTATAGTTTATAGATGCTCCTAAGACCTTGTATTTTTTATCTCCTATCATGCATTTTAATTGATTGTTTGGTGCCTGTGTCAAGCACACTCACAAACTGTAGTTCTTAGCAATGCCACAGATTAATAGAACGGCTGAGGCTGGAAGGGACCTTTGGAGATCATCTTGTCCAAACCCCTGTGCTCAAGCAGCCACCTAGAGCTGGTTGTCTGGGAACACATTCATTGCTCTCCCCTCAGACTCTGAGACAGTCACCTTGGAAAGCTATCAGGTTGGTCAGATGTTCTTTCTTTTTTTATAAATCCACACTGGCTACTCCCAAGCACCATCTTAAAATATTTGGAAATGATTTCTAGGATTATCTTCTTCATCACATTCCCCATAATCAAGGTGAGGCTGATTGGTTCCAGTTCCCTGAATCCTTTTTCCTGCCCTTCTTGATGATAGGGTTGACCTGTGCTTTCTTCCAGTCCTCAGGAACCTTGCCCACACCATGACCTTTCAAAGACAATTGAGAGTGGTCTTGCAATGACACCAGACACCTCCCTTGGTACTTGTGGGTGCATCCCATCAGGTCCTATGGACTTGTGTATATCATACAATATTTCCTAGAATATCATGCAAGGATATTTTCTCATTGCATGTCCCCTTCAGACAATACGATGAGTGTTTTGCGTACATCTCTGCTCATCCTTTGGTGGTTTGTAGACATCATCTTACAGTCAGCTTCATGGTAGTTTGTCCGCCATATTCCAAGCATCCCATCATTTCAGTTGCAGAGCAATAGTACTCATGGTTCCCAGTCTTTTGGCATGCTGTGTTGCTTCTTATCCACCAACTTTGGGGTCCTTCCACTTCCTTGGTCAAGGTGAGTGAACAGGTTCCAGCTAAAATTTGCCAACACTTTTTTTTGTTATCGGCGTTCATACATGCCCAGTGTCATCACGAAGTGAGTGAGGGTCTGTTTTAAATGGCTGAGATTTCAGTGGGCTCTGAATATTCTGAGTTAAAAACCGAATTTATACTGAAGATTGCATTACCTTGTATTTCCTAGACCGACTTAACATCACTCTTGGCACTCACCACACTGACAAGTACAATAAAACAAATTCATTCAAATAAATGCACGATTAGGAAACAAGCTATTAGATTTAGAAACAGATAGTAAATCCTGCAGTAATAGAATGCCTCTTATTAGTGTAGCCACAGGTGTTTTCCTGTGTTTTATCCAGATAACAGGGCGTGAAGTCATGCTGACTAGTGGTATCATTCAGCCAGCAGTCCCAAGTCCAACTTTCAGGGAAGCCAATCACTCCAGGTGCTGATTTCCACACAGCAATAGTTACTTGCAGCCAAGCTCTTCCTTGTTTCCTGAGGAGAGATGCACCTTCTCAATTACACTGAGATGTTAACCTTGATAATCAAAGATAGTGACTTATAATGTTAATACTGTCAATTTGTTGCTCGGTTAATAGAGGACAATGGTGTTCTCAGCTTAGGCAGTGCTCCATGACAGCTCCTAAATGTTCTGGGCTTTGTGATAGCACTGCTTAAACGTAATAATGATTTTTCACTTGAGGAAATATGCTTGCTGAGAAGTTATAAAAAATAAAGAAATGTCCCTTTTTGCCTTCCAGTAAATAAGTAATGAACTAAAGAGACAAATACCAGCCTGATTTCTACTGATGTAATTCCACCAAATCCGAGGCACTCTGGATGTAAGTGCGAGGAGCAGTGACAGAATCTGGGCTGAGATAATCTAGAAATGGAGCATCCTAGCCACCATGTGGGATGGCATCATGTCTGTGTAAGCACCATGTGCGCACAAGGGGGCTGTAGGTCTGTTCTTAGACAAGTAGTTGAAGGACGTGCCTGTTGTGTTCCTTTGGATATCACTTGAATTTGTTGGAGTTCACCTCCAACGTTAGGTTACCACAACATTGCAGTGTTAGCAATCACTCTGCCATTGCTTAGCACCACAATGGCCCTGCCCCTCTCTAATCTGATAAGTAGTAATTTGATAAAACAAGTATCACAGATGTCAATAGCGGACTTGGTTTATATTGCCTTTCTTTTCTGTTGGATCAAAGCAACACAAAGAGCAATTTATACGTAGAGATGGGGGGACAAAGAGGACAAAACAAAACTAAAAAGAAAACCCTGACTTGGCTGGATATAGCAACAAAACTGAGCAATGGATTTAGCCTGTTCATTATATGGAAATTAGCAATAACCTTGTCATATGTTAGTCATTATGTACATGTGTATATTTTAAATTAATTTGGGAGAACTGTGCATAAGCACAGCATGACTAACACCTTCTTTTTCTCCTGGAGACAACATGCAGTATAGGAAGGGTCACACAGCCGTTTCACAAACGCATTCTTGGCTTTCTATTGCAACTAACTTTTTCCTTACAGGAAGGAAAGCCAAGGGAAAAGCAAATACAGAAGCCAGAGCTGACGGTAGGATGGAAATCCATGTAATGCCGTTTTCACCTTCTGTGAATGGTTCCCCATGTTGTGCTGGTGTACTTCCACACAGATACGGAAAAATCTAGATTCTCCATTTTGTGCCTTTAAGAACTTTTCTGGCAAAGAGACAATGGTGATTTCTTAGATGGAGAAAGGCAAAAAGATTCAGAAAGGGAAAAAGAGGAGAAAGACACTCTGCTGTGCTTTTTGCGTTTTCAAATTTAAAATTGCATAGAAAATTTTGAAACATGAATGAGAGCCGAATAACTACATTTCTGTTGAAAAGTAGTATTTTTTTAACACAAAACAAATTCACCCACATTTAGAAATTTCCCATAAAAACACCAAATAAGACATTTTTACTTTCCATTTCCAACAAAAATATTTTTACCCACTTTGCTATTTTCAGTTTATGTACCTGCTTTTTGTCAATCTGGCATCCTAGGTTTTTTAACATTCCCCAATGAGCTCGTGTTCCCTGTAAGTGCTTATTATCAGAGCCACGTGCCTGTTGCAATCCAGATAATTCACTTCGCTATTGTGATGCTTTTTAGTTTGTAAATTGGCCACGTATGCAATGCAATGCAATGCAATGAATCCTCAGGCCGAGGTCACTGGATGGAAGAAGTATTTACTTGTCTCACGTGTGTGAATGGAAGACTATGTTCTTGGCAATAGTTGTTATGTGATGACTTTGGGAATGAGTGTATGACCAGGAGGGAGTACATCCTGAGTTCTGCTCCTGCCTTGACAACAGACACATTGTGTGATGTTGAGTAAATCACTTTTCTGCCAGAGTTTCCCTTCAGCAATACACATCTAGTAATATTTCATTCTTGGCTGGTTATTCACTGACCAACGCTGACAACAGCAAGCGTTCCAGGAAGAATTAACATTGGCATTAGTGGTAAACTGCTCAGTATTTTCTGAATGTTGAAATGGGAGAGTAAAAACACTCTAAAAACATGTGTGTTGGTGCCCAGACAGGAACACCACCTTACCCCAGGTTTTGAATCATGCTCCTTCCCAAGATTCATGATGAAAGCTGGGAGAAGAAAGTGACTGGGAAGAGTTGGCATAAGTTTACCAACTGCCTGACCAACCTGAGCACCTTCTATGATAAAAAGTCTAGATGTATGGATGCACGGACAGCAGTTTGACTTTAGCAAGGCTTTTAACAGTGTCTCACAATATTCTTACATCCAAGGTGAGATACCACAGTTTGAATGAGTAAACAACTAGACAGGTAAAAATTTGGTTGGACGATCAAACTCTAATGTAACAGTTAATGATTCGTGCTTTACCTGGCAGGCAGTAGTAAATGGAATACCTTAGTGGTCTATCCTGGGACCTGACCTGTCTGTCAATGACCTGCAGGAGGTGATGCATTGCTTGCTTCTCAAGTTTGCAGGTGATTCCAAACCTGTTCCAGTCAATATACTCAAGGGTAGAGCTGTCATCCAGTTGGATCTGCACAGGGTCTGAGCCAGCAGAAAACTTACAAAATTCAACAGGGACAAATGCCAAGTCCTGCACCTGGGAAGGAAGAACCCCATGCGACCATAGTGGGGGAGCAGCTCTGGGGAAAAGAACTCGAAGAGATTGGTGGACGTATATGTCCTGATTTGAGTGACACAGGATTTACTGCTCTCACTAATTTTACTTTTGGTAAGGTCTCTTCTAGTGCTTGGGGAAACTGCATTTTTAGAAGACTCTAGTGTCTGAATGTGTGAAAATATTTACTTCATAGCCAGATATGGTATATGGGTTTCAAGGTCTTGGTGTTTTTGAGCTGGCCACATGTGGGGATGAAGGGGAGCTAGACCTGGGCACTTGACCCCAGCTCGCCAACAGGATTATTTCATAACAGGAACGTCATATTCAATATAAATTAGAAAGTTTGCTGAGGAGTTCTTTCCCTTCCTTGACGGCTGTGATCCTGAGAACTCCTTGTCCATGTGCCAGACCCCCGAGCCCTTCCCTTCCTCCCAAAGCCATATCACTCGCAGTGTCCCACATTTACTGTCCACTGCTGGGTGTGCGCGGCTTCCTAGGGACACAACTGGCTGAATATAATCCTTGTGCATTTTATGTTGGTATTGGGATCAACACTGGTTCTTTAGTATTATTAATGTTAATTATTTAGTCTTATTCTATTAAATGTGTTTACATTTCAGCCCTTGGGTTTCTTTGTTTTTTTCCCCAATTCCCCTTCCTGGGTGAGAGAATAATTATCTAAGCAACAATAAAATGTCGTGGGCTCTTCAAACCATAACAACATGAGACATCAGCATGGAGTGTCTGCAAAGGCCAACATCATCCTAGGCTGTAGTAGCAGCAGGCTGAGAGGAGCAGACAATCGTTCTCCCCTCAGCATTTGTTAGACCCCAACTACATCCAGTTTTGGGACCCCCAGTTTAGGAAGGACATGGATAAACTGGAGTGAGTTCACCAAAGGACATGAAAATGTTTGGGGACTGGAGCCCTTGCCCTGTGAGGAGAGGCTGAGGGAATGAGGCTTGTTCAGCATGGGGAAAAGGGGGCTTTATGGGACCTTCAGATGATAGCTATGCGGCTGGTGAGCACAGCAGCCTCCTGGTACCTTGGAGGAGCTCACTGGGACGATGCACCCGGGCTCCTCTCGGTGGTGCAGGGTAGGACAGGAGGCAAATGTTAGAGGACGAAACAAAACTTTGTGATACCTTTTCATCATGAAGGCAGGCAAGCAGTGCAGCAGGCTGTCCATAGGGCTGTGCAGTCTCCAGCCTTGCAGGACTTGCAGGACTTTAAGACGGGAGTGGATGAGGCCCTGGACAGACTGCTCTGACCTTGAGCAGGGGACTGGGTGAGCCCACTAGACCTCTCGAGGTCCATTTGAACCGGGGATCTGCAATGAAAGGCTTACACCAAATGGCATGCTGCACACTCCCTCCCGCCTCACGGCAGCTCCATGAAAGGGAAAACAGGAGGAAAACACCCCCCTCTCTGCCAGCTCCCTGCATCCTCCAGCTGCAGGTCAGGAAAGGAGAAGGTGCGTTAAACATTTCAGGACTTTTCGGGGTGACAAGTACTACGGGCCCATACAGGCAGAGGCACGTGTCAGGGATGGAGTTTAACAGCTTCCCCTTTACTTTTGAAAAGTTTGAGTCTCCTCTGATCTCTCGATACCCTTATCGCGGGCACCTCAGCCGCTGCCACAGCGCCTTGAATTATTCATGGATATTGACAACCACAGAAATTAACGTTCCCTCGGTGCAAGCTTCAAGAGGGCGCACTGCAGCACCGTGATAATAATGATCAAAGATTAAGTGAGATTATCGGCGGCGCCCTCAGCGCCGGGGCCGCCCCGCCGTGCTCAGCACCGCCCCCCCCCGCGCCCCGGTCTCCCGGTCCCCCGGTCCCCGGCATCGAACTCGCCGGGTCGCGGAGAAGCGCCATGAGAGCGGCTGCCCGCCAGGGGGCGCTGCCTACCCGGCGTTGGCGCCGCTGCGGCCGCCAGCAGAAACCAGAGGAGATGAGGGATGGCTGGAATGGGGATAACTGGTACGGGATGGGAATGGCTGGTACGGGATAGGGATAGCTTGTATGGGGCGGGGGATAGCTGGTATATGATGGGGGATAGCTGGTGTGGGGTGGGGGATAGCTGGTGCAGGATGGAGGGTAGTTTGTAGGAGCTGGGGGACAGCTGGGATGGGAAGGGGGACAGCTGGGATGGGATGGGATGGGATGGGATGGGATGGGGAATAACTGGTACAGGATGAGGAATAGCTTGTATGAGGTAGGGGATAGCTAGTATGGGATGAGGGATAACTGGGATGGGATGGGGAATAGCTGGTGTGGGTTAGGGGATAGCTGGTAGGAGGTGGGGGATAGCTGTTATGAACTGGAGGATAGCTGGTACAAGGTAAGGGATAGCTGGTATGGCGTGGGGGATAGGTGGTAGGAGAGAAGGGATAGCTGGTATGAATGAGGTGGGGCATAGCTGGCCACTGGCATGGCCCTTTCCTCAGCAAAATACTGTGGAGCTCATAGGCTCCCCACCCTCGCCTTGCCTGGGCCAGCAATTGTGCTGTGGCCCTTGGGGACCCCCCATGTTTCCCAGCAGGGATGAAGCCCTCACCTCCAGTGTGATGGGTAGTTTAAACACACTGGGTCTCTGAAGTACAGTGGGGGAAGTTGATGTGACCCTCAGCCCTGGGTTGTGCCACAAGTACCAGGGAGGAGGCTGGGGAAATGTCTCTGTGACCAAGGCCTGCAGGTCCAGTGGCCAGGAAGAGGCCAGAGTTGCTGGGTGCCCACTACCCTGGCAGTCGTAGCGGTGGCTTCAGGTGGTGAGAGAGTCTCATGAAGCATTTGCAATGTCTTATTTTGCTGTACCGTGAACAGAGTCCCCAAGTTTATAGAGAGAGGGCAGTTGAGGAGCCAACCTGGATGGACATAGCTGCTTAATGCCACCACCTGAGCCCTTCTGGCAGCTGCTCTTCTATTTAATGCCATTGCTGCATGTGAAGTGATGGGGTGATATCTTCGTGGGGAGCTGGGTGGGCTCCCCGAACACTCTCTGAAACAGACGTGGGGATCTAAGTTTCCCCGTTTATGTACAGGAAAGGAGAATCCACAAAATAACACCAGTGAGTGAGTGGCAAACCACATTTTAAGTACTATTTAAAGCTGCCTTTGTGCATTCATTGCCTCAGTCATTATGATATGTATTTACTGCAGAAGCAGGGTATAGAAAGCTCAAGGAAGGGCAATGTGCTGTGATGGGAACAGCACATTCTCACATAGGCCTCAAAGCACATCACTGTTGTTCTGCATTGCAGTCAGCATCCCCATTGCAGAAACTCATCTCAACCTTCCAGGTTGGGTATCTGTTAGTTTAAGCCATATGAATCAAAAATTTTTATGGTAGTGAGAAATCTCTGATCTGCTTAAACTCTTCCAAATTTAGGTTCAGGGTTGAGTCATCATTATTTCCTGTCAAATGGTTTTGTGAAGTCACCCAAAATAATGAGATGTCACTTGCCTGGGTACATTAATAATTAGAAGGATTTATTGTAGCAGGCATCATGGGAAAGTGTAACTTTCCCATTACATGTCCTTAATTAGAAAAGAATGTGTCAGATTTCAGATCAGCACAGGGGAACTACAACTATCCATTAGAAAGAGAAGGACAAATAACGCAAGTGACAGCTCTTGCAGAAGTACAAAGATTTAAATTCTTTATAAATTAAGGGGATTGAAGGTGCTCATTTTCATCGCTAAAGCTCTATGACCTGTCTTCATTGTCAGAAGGATGCAGTCTCCAAACTGAATTAAACAACATAAATAGCAAATGCTGTATGTAATTCTGACAATAGAATATTTCTGTAATCAGAGATTATTCCTTTTGTCTTTCAATGATGTCTCCTTAGGGTGGGCCAAACTGCTCTGGAAAGTGTTCAATTATGCAAATAGGAAAATTTGATGGTGACAATGGTATCTCTTGAACCACAAGAACTGTAGCTAGTACATTTGTTCAGCTGGTGGCAAGATGTTGGATAGAAAAGTGGCTTGCCTGGCTTTAAGATAAAAATTGGAGAGCTATTAGGTAATTGTAGTGTGTGGGAGACATTAGTGTAAATCCAAGCAGAGCGAAGTGCCTGACTACTTGGGCATGTGTAAGGGGTTAATTTAAGTACCCAGCTTTTGTGACTTCTTTCTGGCTGTGGATAATTCCTCACAGACCCAGGCCAAGGGTTTTACTGGGTGGTACACAGAAGCTAGAAAGTCAGTCTTACAATGCTTACATTTACTTAGAGCCATGAGCGGAACCAGTTTACACTCATAATTCTGCCCAGCGCTTGGTTAACATACTGGTATGTATTTTATTTATGCAGTCTTAAAATCACGCCATGAATGACATCAAAGCAAAAGTAATTTAAGGAAAGGGAACATGTGTCTGCAGTTTATTTCAGCTTGCAAAGAGATGATGTTCCAAGACGGGGAGACTAATATTTTGCAGCATAAGCAACCTACTCCCTCTGGGCCATCGAATCGATTGATCCCATGTCAGTTACACTTGAAAGTTACTACAGACTAATGCTTTTCCTGTGGCCTCTAAGAAACCAGTCAGTAATATTGGACCAGCGCCTAACTGACAGGTGGCCACCAAGTTATCAGCTCATTTGCTGCTCTTGATAAGTGTTTCATTAGGGCTGGTTTTGGTAGGAAAGCTGAATCTGATTCTTGTGGGGAAAAGAAATCCTTTAACAAGGAGGCTGAGCCACACAAACAGGGCCTTGTTAGGTAAGCTTTTCAGCTTGAGTGACCATTTTGTACAGCATTTTGCATGAAAAATATGTTTCTGGTTTTTATGACTGCTTATCTGAAGCATAATTAGGAGCATGAGGTCTGAATTTAGAAAAGGGTAGATACGATTTACCAGAGGGCTGGGTGGAGGTAGGTGCTCAAAGCCTGTGTAGTGGTGCGATTGAAAAATGTGCATGTATTTCACTCAGAAATTAATTAAAACATAAAACGTAGGTAGAAGTTAGAGGCATGTCATAAATGTCCTTTTGAAGTACTGGGTGGAAGCCCTTTTTATTGTTAATTTAGCCTTCTCTTTTCTAAATTGAACCTTTCATCACATATTAAATCCTAAGAGGGCTGGGGAACACAGGGTGTGTTCCAAGGGGATACATAAAAATCACTTTACTTCCAGAAGTTGTTAGCATCCAGCATTTGTGCTTTTAATGAGCTGAAATGAGAAATCTTGTAAACTAATTTGAACAAACTACAGTGTCTTACTCACAGCAAGTGATGCCTCAAACATCAATCAACTCTTGAAAGTTTGTTTGTGAGATACTTCTCTGAGAATCTTTCATCCTAAAAGTGACACTTGAAAACTCCACAATAGATCTTGACAAGATTCACACGTGAATGCCCAAGAGATAAGTGATGCATTGTTTTATTGTGGAAGGTGGTATAAACGTTGCATGTTTGAAGCTAGGTTGAAACAAAGCTTACCTGCTCATTAAAATGTATTGAAATCTGACTAATTTACATATTGTTTTGTAAGAGAGGTTTTGTAAAACACACCTCTATTTTCAAACCTTCCCTGAAAAACCTCTGAAGATAAACAAAGTTCACTACTATAAAGAAAACATTTTATTCAGCTTTAAGAGCTGGCATGGCTGCCTCAGAAGAGTGTTATGTAGGATGGCTATGTGCCACACCATCAGTGGAGCTGACTATTGTTTTTTAGTAGTAGTAGTATTTTTAGTTTTGAATTAAAATCTGCCTGAAGCCACAAATGAATTCTCAGCTCACTGCTCTCTGAATAAGGATACAAATTAAAATTGGCACTTTCCTCAGAAAGCCACTTTGAAGGTTAGCTGTCCACTTGGGCTGAGTGAAGCACCTTTGACTTCAGGGAGGCTGCTGTGCCGCAGGTGCTTGCAGGCCTGGAGTGCCCTCGAGCACTTCAGAGCAAAAGTCTTTCACTTTACCAAACAGTAGCTGTTTCAACTCTTTAAAATATGGGACAAGTTATGCTACAGAAAGAGACAAAGAACAGATTGAAGCCAGATGACCGCCCATTTATTTTTTCAGCAGGCAAGGGTCTTCACACATCCGAATAGAATAATTTTAGGGTTTTTGTATTTTAATAATCTCTCTCACATGAATTCAGATTGATGAACCGACACACCTGTTTGACTTTTCATGTGTTAAAATACATGACTGACTTAGTTTTGCCAGTAAAGGCGATTTATTGAACAGATTATACATTGAAAAATGTGTTTAAACCAAATAGACGATCTAGCTATGCCTGAAAAGATTGGAAATTCAGTTATTCAGATATGCAGATAGATGTTTCAGGAGATTATGAAATATGCCTCTTGAAATCAAATCAGATATGCTGAGTCAGTCAGTCTTGCCTGTCTTTGATGGTATGCCCTGTACAAGAATCATGAATAAATATATGTGTCATTACTTACATGTAACCATGTATACCCGTGGCCAAAATAACTGCTCAGAGAGCAAACACCTTCCTGTTTACTGGGTTTTCAAAAACTTGTTTAATATTAACAGTGGTAAAATAATAGTAAAAAAAGTCAACCAAACAGGGACAATGCAGGGTCACCTCAAGCATTTGCATGTAAGCAAGGAAATGCTTACAAGGCACCATTATGGAAAAAACCCAGGGCTATACTGGGAAATCAGATGGGAGTGCTGGGGAAGCTGGCTGATGTCATTGAGAGGCCACTCTTGATAATCTTTGAATGATCATAGCAACTAGTAGAAGTGTCTGAGGACTAGTGGAAAGCAGATATCACTTCTGTCTCCAGGAAGGGCAAGAAGGAGGATTGAGGGAACTACAGCCTCACCTCAATCCCTTTGAAGGTGATGGAGCGTTAATCTTGGAAACAATTTCCAGGCATACAAAGGACAAGAAAGTCATTAAGAATAGTCAGCATGGATTCATCTAGGGAAAGTCATGCTTGACCACCTTGATAACCTTTTACAATTAAATGACTGCCTTGGTAGATAAGGGGGAGCTGTGGATGTTGTCTTCCTTGACTTCCATAAGGCTTTCGATACTTTCTCCCATAAGATTCTCATTGAGATGATGATGAAGTATGGTTAGCTGAGCAGAAAGTAAGGTGGACTGAAAACTGGAGAGAGTCCAGCGAAGGACCACTAAGACGATTAAGGGACTGGAACATCTCTCATAAGATGAAAAGCTGGAAGAACTGGCACTGTTTAGCCTAGAGAAGAGAAGTCTCAAGGGGGATCTCATCAGTGTGTACAAATCTCTGAAGAGAGGGTGCAAAGAAAATGGAGCCAGGTGGTTGTGGAGTCTCCATCCTTGTAGATGTTCAGCAGTCATCCGGTTGACAGCCAGCACTAGGTTGCCCTGCTTGAGCAGGGCAAGGGTGTGGGGTGGACAAGATGACTTGCAGTGGTCCCTTCCAACCTCAGCCATGCTGTGACTCCCTGAATTATGCCATGCATTTACTTCAGGTATAAAAACTAGATTAAATAAATAAAGCTAATCTGTATTTTCAACCCAACATCTAAAACATAAAATGTAAAATTAAAGTGAGGAAAAGAGCCACAGAGGTTTAAGACACTGCAACCCAGTAAGATTGTGTTAAAACTAACCACCAGTTGTATTGTCTCACTTTAGATGGGCTTTGAGTAAGTAAAATGGTTACACATGTATTCATTACTTCCCATTATGGACAGAGAAAAAACATGATGTGTAGGAGAGGCCAGGGGGAAGAAACAATCCTTCCAGTGAGGTCCTGGTGTTGCGTCAGGAGTTCTTACCTGATGTAGGCAGTCGGCAAAGCCACTGCAGGCCTTTCCGGCTACGCCAACAGAGCTGGCTTTACTGCTCTCTGACCCAGGACCTCTACACCGGGATTCTGGAGCAACCTGAAGGTAGGGCATAAGTCCATGTGTTCATTCCTCCCATTTAAATGTTGATACTACTTACAAAATAATTTTAATCTCTGTTTTCACAATGAAAAAGAGGTCCAAAAACTGGTGCAAAAGGAAGATTTGTGTAGCCATATAGGAGCACTTGAGTTACATCAGTTCTCAATCCTCTGCAAAGAGAGTCTCAGAGTGTAGGCCAGATGAAGTGGTTAGGTGCAGATGGTGTGAGAAATTAGTTTAAACATCTGCTTCAATTCTGTAGAGCAGGGAACAGAGAAATGAGCTTCCCAAAACATTGTGCGACAAAAGAGGGGCACATGAAAAGGATTTTGCAAGAAGCCTGTCTTCCTCTGCACTGATTTGTGAGGTCTATAGCTCTTTGCTCCCCAATGTGCTGGCCAAAAATGGTCTCTAGTTAGAGGTGTGGGGAGTTGATGGAAACAGTTAACGTGCCCAGGCCCTTTTTATCTGCCTGACTATAAACATCCGTGGATATTAGCACAGTTTGTATATATTTTTCCAATTACCGTGGAAGTGAGCATTACTGCAGTGTAAGCATTTTCATCCATTTTTCTTTTGAGTAAAACCAAGAAAAATAACCAATATCAGGACATTGAAAACATTGCAAAATCACTACATGTTCATTACAGCTCATACAGATGTCCACTTTGCCCTATTGTAATGGCATGAGTCAAGTTCTCAGTATTTTGACAGGCTTCATTTACCTGATTTCAGCTGTGTATCTTTAAATTTTTTAAATTATTTTTTGCATATGAAATATCAATGTGATTAGAAGGATTGCAGCTTTTTGGTGTATCCAGTAAACATGGTCTGAATTGTCTTTATGCACCCAAATATGATTACAAATATGAACAAAGTCACCAATGCATTTCCTATTCCATGTGACTGACAGGGCTGAATTAGCTATCACTGTGCTTGATGACTGAAGCTTCTGCTTTGCATCATACATTTTTTCAAAGCATAATGTAGTTTCTATTTCCCTGTTGTTATGATTGTATGAGACAATCCCTAGCTTTAGAAAAGGCAGCAGCAAGTCAGGGCATTAAAATTAAAGGGGAAAAAAAATCTACACAAACCACTTAAGCACACTCATTATTATGGCCCTTGCTACCTCGGGCCACTGGAGAACTTATAATTTAGTCAGCATTATGCAGTTTGAAGTGTTTTATGTTCTGCATGGGAGCAGGCTGCAATTCAAGTATCAGTGGCCATGAAAAATATGCACATACGTTTAGTATGAAAATCTCCAAGGGCATAACAGAAGAGATGGGCACATGTAGCTGCAGTGTGATGGAGAATTTCTGTGAATTAATCATTTGGACATAGTTTATCACCATTTTATATTTTACCAGAGACGCTTCCTTGCCATTTGTTGGGAATACTTATTATACATGCACATCTTAGAAAGATAATAAGGCCAAAGCCTTTGATCCTTAAAGGCAACAGGCTTTGTTAGATTCTGTTATGACACAGACAACTTCTTCATTGACAGAGCCATTCAGATAACAAGAGTAATTGCTTATTTTATCGAGTTTAGGGAATTGTGCTCCATTCTCCCTTCTTGCCTATTACATCAGCTATTATGACCCATCTTCTATCATAATTTAGGGGGAGTGGAGTACGTGCATTTTGAAAGCTTTTCTTGAAAGAATAGAGTGCCGTATTTACATTTTTCCTTCATTATCCCAAAGTGCAAATACTTCAATGTATTCTTTCAAAAGAAGCAGGATGGCATGCGTGTGCATGTGTGCATCCGTTTATGTGCCTGGGTGTTTGTGTAGTTTCCTGTCTGGAGTGGGCAGGGGAATAAGAAGGGTTCATTTAGTTGTTTCTTTATACCTTCTTCTTAAAATTATCATTGTAATTGGTATTAGCAAAACTACATACAGAGCAGTTGCTTCCTACACTTTAAAAGAACTTTATTGACATCCACAAACACGTGAGGAATTTTGAAGTAGAACTTTTCTGTCTGTAAGGCTTGGTGTGATCAAAGGCCTGATAGCAGCTCCAGATTACTGAAAATAAGGTTACAGACCAGATTCCAGTTCTTTTTGAAAAAAACCAACCAACCAGGCCTTAAATTTGTTTTGGCCTAGTCCTCATAAAACCATCAGAAACTAGCATTGAAAGGAGAGAATTAAAAAAAAGGAAATAGGTGTTTTCAAATTTTATATGCCATCCAAAGATTTTTAAAGGTACAAACCCAATATCTCAGTATAGGTTTCACTATCTTAAAATGCTGCTGTGCTGTACAGTTCCATTACCTAGAATAACCAATTTTCCCCACTGCTAAAGTAGAAGTTTTAAAACACGATGGCTATAGCAAAGTTATGAAACGGTCAGAATCTGACTTCTGGAACAATACAAAACATTATTGATGTTAATAGAAGGACAACTTTCAAATGGAAGTTGGGAGTTAATTGTAAACCAAAGTAAGTTTGGTTTTTACTATTTTACTCTTTTACTATTTAAAAATATAATAATTTTCCAAACAAGTAACCATATAGAGAGGTCAGTTCTGAGAACATTCTATCAGCTATTTTATGGAAGATGAGTTCATGATGTTTTCCCCCAAACAGGATGGTGCACTTCTGTGCTCCAGAAGCACCAGTGAAGAGGCTGTGACTCGTAAGAGAGAACTTTCTGTTCACTAACATTTTTTTCCCTGGTTTGTGGGAATGCCCTGGTAGGGATGTGAACTCACTCACCTAGCATCACTGCTATCAGCTGAGTAGACTGGATGCCAGTTTCATTTCCCTGACGCTTGTTCTTCTTTTGTCTCCATGAAAAGGTCTTGTTAATACATCCACCTTTGTATTTGTCATATTTAAATGTGCATCCAGATTCTTAGTTTTCTAAGGGCCTTTTAATCATCTTTTGAAGTCACTCCATGAGACTGGTAACAAATGAGAGCTTGCCAGCTACAGAATGGGTATTAACAATGAATTTTCCACAGCAGACATTCATGTGTTTGTCTTCTGGCTGGCTGGCTGAGAGGACACAACTGTGTTCTGCATCTCAGTGGAGCAGCTGGCAAGATAAGCAGAATGTCTGGATTAATGTGCTCTGCTCTAATTAGCTACATAAAGAGGTAATTGGCCTAAGCTTGAGTAATGAAAGTAAACTTTTTTTTCAGGACACTCTCTCTTCATAGCACTGGTTTGTATAGATAGACCAACTCACCTGGGCCAGCTTATTTACGACTAAACTATGCTCCGTTGTGCTTGCTGATTTGTTATTTCCAACTGCAAGGTCAAGAGTAACACAACATTTCTGTAGACCTGCCAAAACTAAGGAAATTTAACCAACATGTATTCAAACAGTTTCATGACACTAAGGGAAAGAGCATAGCAGTTTGATATTTCCTTTCACAGATACTCCATGCCTTTTTTTCTTTATAGGACTGTCACTTTTGGTTGTTTCCTGCAATGGCAGCTGCTGCTCTCTGCACCTTCCTTACCATTACGGCTGCAGGGCTGCCAGGTCAGGAGTGTGTTGAGATTCACGGGTAGGTTTGCACTGTCTCCAAAGGGCTGTCCTACTGCCACCCTTGTCAGTCGTGTGTACAGACAGCGAGCGGGCAAAGGGCCCCGCAGCCTGGCTGTCACGCAGCTGGGACTTGGGTTGCCCAGCAGCTTGGCACCCAGCTCCATACCCACACACACAGGGTGTTGTGCATGTGCAATGGCTCTGACATACTGGTCATGCCAGGCTCACCACGCGTGCGGGCTCTGTGTGTGCAGCAAACCTGACACAAGGAGGATTCCACTGAGCTTGCACTGCGTGCCCAGAGCGACTCCTCTCTACCTGGGTAGTAAATCCACAGCATGCCATGCGTGCATGCATTTGTGACTGAGTTCTGGGTGTCAGGCAAGTAGTCCATGCTACTGCTTCGGCTCTGACCTGTAGTCTAGAACAAATGTCCAAATTCTGTTTTTCCTGTGGTTAACAGGGGAAACTGCTCCAACGAGAACAAGGCAACATATCTGGGGAAGATGAGACACATGGCAGCCACGTGGGAGATAAACAGATCACCACACAAGAAGAATGAGAGACACTTCAAGAAAGACATACATAGCCATCGATAATACATTGTACTGAGATCAGACTATGTTTGACCCAATTGCCTCTTGAAAACAATCTGAGACATTCTCTGGCTGTGGCACATTCTGCATTACCTTGCTGGCTCCTGTGCTTCCTCTCCTAGGGGGTCCAGTAGTTCAAGCCCTTCACAAAAATGGTGAGTTTTTTGGTTGGTTTGCTAAGAGTTAGCCATGGCTTCTGTGTCAGGATGTCCTTCTCCTGTAGGGCTACTGAAGTGTTGCTGATGCTTTCGTGCAGTTATTGCTGAGTTTCCTGGAGGAACTCGGAGCACATGTGTCACTGCTCAACCTGCTCCTCTTTCCCACTCAAGTCTGCTTCCCCTCCTCCTTTCATGTTGCTTTTGATACATGCTGCTTCCTGTTTGTGTTTACTGCTGGTAGTGAGAGTGAACACTGTTGATTGAAGTAGCAAGCCCAGGCCTCCCAGGACAAGGGCAGGGAGAACTAGACAGGATTTTTGATGGAGAGTTTGGGATGGAGTTTCCGGGCACTCGCAGACTGCTGTCTTTCTCTTAGTTTTGATGCATCTTTTTCCTTTTAGAAGCAACAGCCAATGAGTGTATTTGGAACAGGAGTCTTCTGAGAATTTATTAATTTTTCCATACTGCCAAATCCTTTCCACTTTGTGTCTCTGTGGCCTCCCCATCGGGCAATGCATCCTCGCTCTTCCAGGTCATTTGTCTGGTCTTTGCTGCCCAGCTTTTCGCTGTTACTGTGTTCTCTGTTGGTTCAGCTTGGACCCTAAACAGGATTTTTTTTTTTTTTATGCCTCCCAGTTACAAGTTTGGCATTGTATATTGCTGCTGCTTCTTCTCTCCAAATTAACTACCTGACACTTTATAGATTCTCTGAAAAAAAACAGAAAGTCCAGGTCACTGCTGTAACCTGAGCACAAAGACTGTAGTCTCACAGAGCACAAGGCCTAACAGAGCAGAGAGCCTGTGGCCTAGCTCCATTGCTTAATCAGGGTTATATATATATATTAGTAACATAAACTGCAAAGGTAGCAGAAATTGCAAGTAGGGACAGGGAAGATCAAAATGGCTCTGGCAAAAGTTATTTTAGTCAGGTAGGGGTTTTTTAATTTATTGCTTGGGACAAAGTATGAATGCAAGCTAAAATTGCAACAGCAAATAACCCCAGAGCATGGTGAGTTATACTTAGCTAGCATTAAGGTAATGTCATGTAGAAGCAGAATATTTGTGGTTAGCTAAAGTGACAAAAATACAGCTGCACTGATATTAATCCTGTATTAATCTTGTAAAGAGATGGGATTTTGAGAAATAGAGGTCTTTGGAAGGGATCTACCTGCTTCGTCTGCATAGACCAGTTTTCTCTTTTTAGGCATTAACTGAACTTGTTATTCTGATTTTTGTTGTTGATAACCCGGTTAAGTAGAGAGCTAAGCTTTACTGCTCACTTATCTGTGAATTTTATGAGTTTATTTGAAATCCTTGTAATAGGCCTTAAATCATTAGAGGTCCCAGTTTGGGAGTTTTACTGATGCTTTAATAACTGCTCAGTAATTCAGGATGTGGTTCTAAAGATGCAGCTGCTGGCTAAATACTTTTCAATTACAAAGTGAAAATCTGAGTGGATGTAATGTGATTTCATAAAACACGACTAATTCAGGAAAGGATGAAATTTATGCTTTGAGTTACATGAGGACATAAGTAGCAGTTGAATGATTCTAAATCTATTGTGTGTATTTTAAAAGCATACCTTGTCTTGAAATAGAGTATTGCAGGTGGTATAATTCAATTCTGAAGAGAGCAGTAGTAAATATGCATGTATCTAATGAGTAAATATGAACAATACTAGTATTACTCATTATAAAGTCACTTTCACTTGAAAAAGGTGATAAATAGTGTAAAAAGTAGCTGTTATTCAATATGGCTACAAAAGTTGTTTTTGCTGAGATACAAACAGGAAAATGCTATTATTTAAAGTAATTTGCTGTAGAAATAGGCTAAATTGAATCTGCTAGAAGACAGTCAGCCCATGCAATTTACACAGTGCTGTTATATGGTAAATAAATTAGATTGGAACTGTAAGGTATTTGCAAGTTCTAACTTTCCTTTTGTTGGAATAGGAGAGGTATAATAAACTGACCTTGAGAAGGAGCCTTATATATTTGAAACAGATTGACAACTCTTGTATTTTTACTCTCTACTAAAGGGTAGGAATAGGATCCCATTCCATTGTCATCTCTTAGGATTTCTTTCAGTTCTTAATTTCCCTGGGAAGTGCTTAGGTGAGAAATGTTGGTAGTGAAATAGAGACAGCTTGGGTAGGTCTAGAAAACCCTTGAGCTTAGCATTGCTGGACATCAGCCTTTCTAACTAAATAGCTACTGAGCAGCACTAGAACACAGTGGAATTTTTTTCCAGTAGTCAAAGGGGAGAATTTGATCTTAAAGGTGTTTATAGATTTGGCCAGTGTCCTTTTTCCTTTTTCCAGTTTCCACTCATGCCACTGTGCCTTTGGATCTTTCCCCCACCCCTAGACAGAGACACTCGGC
Source organism: Gallinago jamesoni (assembly GCA_025769975.1). Lineage (NCBI taxonomy): Eukaryota > Metazoa > Chordata > Aves > Charadriiformes > Scolopacidae > Gallinago > Gallinago jamesoni. Next base: position 89,900,405 of record JAOQGH010000012.1, on the reverse strand, counting down.
ATGTTTAAAAGTGTTTCAAAACTGCCTGCATGACAGTTCTTTGAAAAACTGGTGGCTGTTTGCCTCGGATCTTTCATTTTCTATATTACCAGATTCATGGTTTCTGTATTACTGGATTCATGGTTGTTGTGTTACAGGATTATAAAAACAAACTGGTGATGAATACTAGGGTGTTCATGACTTTTACCCCAGGGAAATACAGTGCCAAAATGGGATTTCCTTTTAGTGAAGTAAATGTTGCATGTGTCTGTTGTATTTTCAAAGGGAAATTACAAAGCAAATTTGGGACTTCTCATACCTACATTGTCATTTTAAAAAATTTAGTGTGGGTTTCCAACATGGATGTTCTAATTAGATCTCTGGTATCAATACTTGAGGAATTAAAGTATTACAGAGGGAAATGCTATTTGATTTGGAGTATGTGCCTTAGATTGTAGCCTCTATAGTTTAAGTGAGGTAATTAGTGAGAGGATATTGCAGAGCTAGCTGTTTCACATGGCTTCCCCTGCAGCCTCAGCTGTTGTAGGATGAAACAGCCCTCGAGGTGGGGGGATTTTCAAGATGATTCATGCTTTAGCAGGATAAGAACATATTTTAGAGAACTGTACAAAACAAAAATCTGCAGGATTTTGTTAAGGTGTTGTTACTGTTACTTCATTTTCTGACCAACAATAGATACTGATATTTGCTCAAGTGGAGGCTTTCTGATGGTAATCTAATTGATTTCTGAGTTAGTTTATTGGCTCTTCAAATGTCATTAGCATTTACTTCAGTAGAAGAAAAACTCCTATAGTCTCTATCCTCCCTTGATTTTTCACTCACAGAACTATTTAGCACTGTGAATACATACTCCAGTTTGTTTCTGTTATATGATATGCAAATTCTGATGAGCACACTGCTATGAATCTACCACTTATTTTTAATTAGGTTTCTTGAAAATTCAAGGAAAGGAGAAACTGGGTTATTCCAGGTAGCCTGAAGAAACGTTTTAAGAACAGCAGGCATCACAGGAGAAGTACAGATCCTCTGGTAGAAATGAGAATATGCAGACAGTTATTTGGACTGCTGTATTCCTCTTCTTGATGCGCATTTGGGTACTTGCCTGCTAGCCACCTGACTCCCCACAAGGCAAGGGAGGGAATTTCCCTGTTCCCTGTGTAAGGCACATATATGCGAGAAGGTGGTGACTGGCTCTATCTTAGTCTGTCCTCGTATCTGGGGAACAGATAGGGCAAATGGCTTCATTCTCATGGAACTATTCCTCATTGACCAGGAGGGAAGGAGAGGAGAGATACTAAATTGGACTTTTGGAGGGACCATCCATTTAGAGTGAGTAAGGAAATCATTTAAGTTCCTTGTCCTCAGAGTGTGACTACAAGATGACTGATCATGCGTGTTGGTTTTGCAAAAGAAACACTTACTTGAAAACTGGAGAAAGTATGTTTAAGTTTACATGGCTAGTAAGTTATGATAAGATCTTTGATTCTTTTCCCCCAGTGTTAGTTAATCTGAGCTACGTTTACGTTACACATTTAACATATGCATCAAAAAAGGAATTTGAAAACTGGGTCTCAATACCAGCAGATATTAGAAATAAAAAGAAAATGGAATCAGTCATTTGGTGTTACTTTGCTGTGTTTATAACATAATATCCTAAGATGGTTAACAATATCATCCAGTATAATGTCATTGCAACAAGACAAAGTGCAATATTAACATCTTGAAGTTTTTAGCTAAAAAAATATCACACAGACTGTGTCTTATGTTGTGTGTTGCAGAGTATTTAGTTGTTGGCCAGCACAGGTGAAATCAGAGCAACCTGCAAGGAAAGTAAGAAGAGTACAAATGAGTATCATTAAAGAACAAGCTACAGTAGCTTTGGAGTGGACAGCTTGCATAGTGATCAAAGTTTTCTTGTCCCTGGTAGATGGCTGTTTTATTTTTGCTTAGCGATGCTGATTTATGCTCTTTAGAAAAAATATTATTTTCCAGGGTGATTGACTGGGGGAAGTCTGATACATTCCAGGTGCTAACTGCATGCCAGACACTGGAGGCTGCATGCAGTGTAATCCTCCTGCAGCCATTTCATTATTGGAGTTTCTATGTGAGAGTGAAGCACAGCACATAAGCCAGAAAAATTTCTATTGACTTCAGGGGATATTGGCTTATGCACTCATCGTAGAAGTTTGTTGTAATAAACAGAGTCAGTAAGACAGAAGACGAAAGAGAAAAAAATGGGAATTAAAGTTTTACCATAACTTACCTGACTCCAGACATATAAAAGGCCTTTGTTATTCTGCACTGAGTATGACCCATTCAGGTTTGATGCAAAAACCCTTGGCTGAGGATTCAGAGGTCCTGCCTGCACCCACGCTCTAGCCAGAGAGAGATATGTTTTTCTCAGAGCTGTCAAGCTATTGCTGTTCATAAGCAGTAAATTTACACAAATTAATTTGAAGAGATGGAAAAGAGTTGAGTTTGCTCACAGGTAATACGTTTGGACTTCAACAATGTGAAAAATTTAAGAGCAAGTGAAAAGAAAAAGAGAGAAAGCAAGCCATATTTTTTCCTTATATTTAATGAAGCACTATGAATTTCTGGCTCTTTGGGAAAGGTGTATTACTAAGAGTCATTAATGGAACCTAGGCTTAAAATACCCTCAGCTGAATTGCTGACTGAAGAAATGTCTATGTAAAACTTAATGTTTTCCTTTTTGTGAATATTTTAGAATATTTAAAAAAATTTTTGAAGAAAAAAAAATCAATGTTACACTTCTTACCATTTGCTTTAAAAAGGATTTTCCACTTGCTCATTTCCAGAAGGTCATTGCTGAGATGTACAAGCTAGCCCTTCATTTAGGTCTCCTCTTACATTCATATTTAACTTTCTTTCATTCTGTGGCCTTTATTAGCTGAGCTCAAGGAGCTTGTAGCACATTTTAAACAGCAACACTGGGAGGATGTAAATGCAGAATAATGTATCAGGACTCAAATTTGCATGGTCAAATGTCAAAAAAATTAGGCCTTCCCCAGAACCATGTCAAGAGAAATAACATAAGTGGCCAGCTCAACAGCAGGCATGCCATTATCAGTTAGTTCAACCTGTCATCACTGACTGGGAGTGGAAGCAGTGGTCATTAGCTTTAACTCTGCCGGGGAAGGTTGCACTTCTTTTTATTTTATTATATATATTTTACACCATCTGACAGTATTTCACAGAGTACCACAATGTTATGGTTCCCTCCTTGACAGGGGAAGGAGGCGGAGGTGCAGGTGAGGGAGTCGAGAAGAACACTTGCAATCATCTGTTGTCAGCTGGAGTGGGCAGGAATTGCATTGCCTATCGGATAAATACTCATTTAGAGTAATCACTTTATTTCAGCCCTGTAATGACATTAACAAGCCTGGAATACAGGGAATTACATGAGTCAGAACAAATAATTGAATATTCCACTGCTGCGGAATGCAACACAAGTCTGACTTAATGTCATGCCATCTCTGAAGCCAGCACTAGCATGCAATTAGATAATAAGCTTAAACAGCATATAATTGGCACTACTAGTATGAAAAACATACTATTAATTGTTAAATTCTTACCTGCTTGTAACTTTCATGAAACAAAAGTATCTTGCATGTCTTTCAAACAAAAAGAACCAGAGGAAAAATTTCAGTAAGTTTTTAAGACAATAAGGGTTGCTAGTGAAGAAGAAGGGAAGAACTGGAGTACAGGCTCTAGAAAGAATGATTTCAACATAAAAAAATGATAACTTTTTCTTTTAGGAAAACATTTGGTTGAGAAAAGGATGAGAATTATTTAATGTGTGATATAAAATGCTATCATATTTCATATCCAAAGGGAAAGATCTCCATTTGTCCTTTTTTTTGTCAGTGGATTTGGTTAAGTCACTGTTTTTTCTCCAGATAGTGTTGCCCCACAAACCTGTGACCTCACAACTCTGAGCCTTTTCTTCAGTCACTCATTGCTTTTGGAATGTTGCTAATGTAAAGGTCTTTTTATAGAAATATGCCAAAGTATCCAAAACCACTCTGGGCTCTGGCAAACAAAGAGGGAGAAGAATTGCGAAGTGATTGATTAACACACCTCATAATCTGTTTTATCACCAAACTCTGGATTTTATTTTTGACATGTTCTTATAACAGCCTAAGTCATTATAATTTGGCAAATTCCATAATTTTAAGCATCAACAAACCTGATTTATTTCATCAAATGATACACTCTACCATAGAATATTAAAAGGATTCAGTTGTATATACTGTATACATTGAATAATTTGATAGCAGTTGCCACAGTTGGCACAATTCCTCAAGTATGTGACAGTTTAGTTAAAGACTAATGTTGGACAGATAAAATGTAAATGCAGAAGCATCATCATCACCATCACCTGCCTAGATTATATCTGAAAATCATAGTTTTATCCAACATATAACACATTAAATTTGCAACACTTGAACTAAACACAGTGGAGAACTTCTAACATTTATTATTAGGATGAAAAGATCAGGCCATCTTAAAACTAAACTCCCGTTCTGGATCTTTGGCCATTGGTTTCAGGAGCCTTGGAGCTACCTCGTACTTAAAATGATAACTGGTACTGCAGTTGCTATTTGTTTTTCTCACCAGTCTGTCATCAGGCCACTGCTGACCCTTCTGTTGAGACTTGAGCAAAGTACTTTGCTGTAGGAGCATGGTGGCCCTAGGGAAGAACTCCCTTTTCTAAAGGAGGTTTGTGGGGAAGCCCCAGCCCTGTGTGACAGTTTGAGCTGGCAGCTAGTTTTTTTTTTTTTTTCCTGTAAAGGAGAGAGGAATCCAAGCTGATGGGGAAATGTGGGTTATGATAAGTGAAGCTTTGCATGGCTAGCTGAGTCCCAGAGATCTGAGACTTGTCATGTTGAACACTTATTTCTGTTTTCTTAACAGAAGAGAATGACCCCACCTCTTGCTTTCCTGAAGATAAGGCATTCTGGGTGATCGTACTTCAGATTATCGCTGGCATTTGGAAAATGTGACCCATGTGTTTGACAAGTTGGCTTGAAGAAAAGCTGACTGTAAAGTAGCAAGCACAAGCTTTAGATTAGAAGGTCAGGTGAAATATCTGCTATAAAGGGATGTAGTTGATCCCTGGGTGGAATCCAGGTGCCTGTATGGTGTAGCTTTGAAATGTATGAAACTTTTTTAAAAGGAAATATTTGGATCATTGCTACTAATTAGTAGTATCATTTTAATCACATTTACATTAAGATTTTTATTCAACAGATGGCATACTCTCAAGGACTTCCATTTATTCTGTCAATAAGAATACCTGCAAATCTCATTCCTCTTAATTTTAATAATGATACTACTATTAAAGAATGCATTCACAATTGACTTATTTAACAAAATTTAGCTTACTAAAACAATATTAACATTTAAAACCATTGCATTGCTATCAGCAATCTGAACATTTATATTCATTTGCTATAAGTTTCTACCTGCTTTTATGTGCATTCATTCCAATAAAGCAATATTTTTAGTATATTAGTGTTATCCATGCATGTGCCAGGATTTTATATTATTATGCTGGTTCAGTTTTTTAACCTTGGAACTGTACTAGAACCCCTGAAGGGGCAAATAAAAATGTCAATTTATGCCAGAGCAGGAATTTTATAAAAAAAAGAAATGCAAAAAAATATTAGGAGGTACCTACTGAAGAAAGGTAAATGAATGCAGCACCGATTTCCCTGTAGCTTCCTAAGTATTTGTCGGATCTCTGACTGCACCCACTCCCCTCTGCAGGTTTGTCAGCCTGGGCTCAAAGTCAGTGCTGATATGGTGCAGCTGTGTGGCCTGGGATCCAACTGCTGTGAAAGAAGTTGTGCGAGAGAGACCCGTGAGAAGACTTGTTGGGGTTTGTTCAAATTTTGCTTGAGTATTTGCTCATTGCTGCTGCCTGACCTTTATTGCAGCTATGCCTGTGCTTGGCCACATACCCCACTGAGCCAGACACCAAATTATGGACTTAACTACCTGGTTTGGTTTTGGACCTGCCTTGGCATTACAGACTTGTTCAGTAGTCTGGACTCCTGCTTCTGATTGCTGCCACTAGACCTGCTTTGATCTTCTATTTTAGATACTGCAAGTCTGTGTCCTTGCTGATGAAGCCTCTGGCTGGCTGGTCCTTATGGACCAGCCAGCCCTTGCTGGTTGCCTTGGACCTTCTTGAGCCCCAAGACGAGCAACGTGGAGCCTGGTCTTTGGACTCTGCAAAACCTTTCTCCCATCTCACAGTCTGCGCTTAGGGTCCTGTCAGCGTTCCTAAATCCTTAACAAAGCAGAGAATAACTTTCATAGCAATGTAAGTTTGGGAATTACTTCAAAAAGGCCAGCTAGTGCCTTTCCATTCATATACCTAAACCGTCCCTTACAGGTACCTGTGTAACATTTTCTTCAAAAGCTTTAATGACTGAGATTCTGCCGCCTCACAGACAACTTTATCCAGAGTGGAACGGTTCTTAAAATTCCACCTGAGTGTCTTCTGCTACCATTGAAGCTGATTATGCTTTCTCTCTCACTGAGTATGAAAGAGTATTGATAATTTTATGTTTTCCTACAAATCTTACAATATTTTTAGAGATCCTCCTCAGTACTTTTCTCCAAGGCTGGACAAACATAATTCATTTCACCTATATTTACGGGCCGTGTTGCCTAAACCTGTCACCATTCTTCTCCTGAGCACTTCTGTCATTTCTCTGCTTTCTTGAAGTATAGTGCCGGGAACAGGCCGCTGCATTCAAGCCAAGGTTGAGTGAACACAAAGTAGAACAATCACTTTGGTAGGACTGTCATATATAAGGCCAGTATATGCTAAAAAAGATTTTCCTTTTACAGCTGCAACATCACAATGCTGAGCATGTCAATTTATGGATCATAATAACTCCTTACTGCTCTAGCTGAGCAGTTATTCTTTATATCTTACCATGCACTTCACTTCTCCAGGCCACAGTTCTTTGCATTTTTCTATTGAATGTCTTCCTGACTTATTAGGTTTATTGTAATACCACTTCTGTCTCTGGCATGAGGTCTTCTTGGTCATTGACATCTGCAAGCTGATGATTTTTCTTTTCTCTGCCATTCAAGTTTTAAATTAATGTGTTTGAATAGAGTTTGGCCAAAGACATTCATATTCTACTCTAACTGAAATGTATTCCCAGTCTGACACTGATATTCCTAATGTGCATTCTTTCTACCAAGTGAGTGGTGACCCTATTGTAACTTAATCTCCACTGCCTTTGCTGGTTCACTTACAAGACTATCATGAGAGAAAATATCAAGTTTTAGAAAAATTAGTATATCACATCTGCTGCTTCTGTCTTTCTATTATGACACTTGTCAAGGAAGATAAGTAGCCTGAACTGATGCTACAGGTTCTTGATGTGTTGGCAAATTCTTTGTCTTCTAGGTACTTAAATGTTGATTTGTTAATATGTAGTTCTAGGGTGTTGAATCTGGGCTGTTTTGTAGTTCTCTCCATCTTCCTTTTAGGTACTCTGTTTCACTCTTGCTACTCTAGCAATCTTTCCAAGTTCTCAAAAATATGTGCTTTAGAGATCATATGGACTCCTAAATGTTGCAGGGCACTGATTCCTCACCAGGAAAGCCAGTTTCTCACCAGGCTGTGAAGAGATAAGGCGGCAGAGATGTTCTGAGATGGCAGGCATAAGGTACTGATTCCAAGCTAAGAAATCATTGCCAGGCATATTCTTGTGGTAGAGGAAGCAGAGCAGGTATGCTAAGACAGACATGGCAAGGAAGGAGAGGTGAGGAGTTCTCCAGCAGAAGTCCAGAATAGTGCTAAATTTCTCCTATATGGTTTGATTACAGAAAGTTTGGCGATCTCTTCTCAAATGATTTCTGCCAGGCTCTGTGAATTTGAATACATGGAATTTATTATTCTCACACTTTTTTTCTTCTTCTTTTTATTTTTTTTTTTTGAAGGGAAGGTAGAGGGAGCGTCTGATATTCCAATATTCTGTCTTTGATGAGAATTAATTGTATTTAAGTTTTGGGAATGATTGATGTTATTATGAAGAGGTAGACCATGCTCCCTTTAGGGGAACTGAAGAGTTCTAAAAAGAAGATTCCTGGAGAGGGAATTAAACTTTCCTCATTCTTTTTGGTTTGATGTTTTTCAGAGGAGAAGCCACCTTACGTGTGCAGCTGTTGAATGTTCTGATTTCCTGCTATTTCTCCACCTCTCCCCTGCAGTAAGCAACCAGAGCAGCTTTGCTTCCTGCTTATCCTCTGATAATTCAGCATTCAGTGGACTAATAATATGGGTATTGAGGAAGCCTGGAACAGAAAGTCTGTTTGCTGACAAAGCATAAAAAAGCTTTAGCTTGGTACTTACAAACAGATGTGTATAGCATATGTGGATATGAAAGAAGATTTGGAGTGCTCAGCACTCATTTGAAGGCTGCTTCCATATATGGTTTTCTTGTCTGGACGAGCAGCATTTTGTGTTGTCAAATACTGCATGGGGGAGAGAGGGAGATACACCAACAATTGGTGCTTAACTGCAAGAAGGCAGAGATGCCAGGAAATATTTCAGCATCTGAAATAGTTACATTTCTGTCCAGGCTTGAATAGGACCCAAGTGGTCAAAATATCAGATTCGTGTTTTCCCTCTGTAACTTGTGGAATAGAGGAAAAAAAAAAACATCAACAGAGGACCAGAGTTTTAAATTTATAAATTAAACTTTCCTGTGACCTGTACTATGTAGTCTTAGGCATGATTCATTATGAATCTTCGCTGGCTCCTCAGCTGTTGGCTATTATAGTTTACTTCTTAAATAGAAGGAGCTTTTGCTTTACAGACTTTGTGTATTGTTAAGATGTCTACACCCTCACAAATGCAAGTAGCTAGACTGGTTGCATGCCACAAAGTAAGCAGGGAAATAAGAAATTTTTATTTCATATCTGAAGCCAAGATGATTTTTGATGCAATTGTGGAGTTGTTGACAAGAATGTGAACATTTTAAATTGAAAGATATATTATCTTAGAGTGCTGTTGCTTCTGGAAGAGCCAACTTTTAAGTTTCCTCCACCACAGAGGGAAGTGACAGTAGACTATTTTCCTTCTTTCTCCAGGATGGGAGTAAACCCACCATTTTGTTGTAACTCCCCAGATGGTCTTAGCAGATCCTAGTGTTTTGCTTATCAGCTGGCCTTGCCATCACCACAGCGGAGGAATGGGAATATGACCACAGACCCAGTTCCCTTTGCAACTTAGTGAAGTATTATTACTGTAGAGACTTGCAGAGTGATTCTGCCTGTCTGTATCCCCATACAGTAAGCTGGTGGTTGGGGGACTGCACCATGATTCACTGATCTCTGTCTGGCATTAGGAGTATTGTCGCAGCTGGCTTCCCTTGCAAAGAAAGAGATTTATGCATCAGTGTTGCTGTGAAATTATGAGGATTAGAAGAATAAATGAAAAAGTTTAATGTTTGTTTGTTTATTTGTTTGTTTGTTTTTAAAGGGGTTGAGAACAATGACACTAAAAACTTCAGAAATCTTAAATGAAGAGAATTGAGTGATCCCCGAATGAAATCAAAACTGCTATAGGACTCCTAGGAAAGTCATGCCTACTGTGTTTAATAATGATTCACCCAGTACTTAACTTTCTTGCTGATAATAATAAAAAATACTCCCAATAAAAGTATTTTCCAGCTGGGAAAGAGGACTAATAGATTCATACATTTACAGTACATCAGCAAAGAAGCATATCAACTTAAAACCAAAAAATAATCCAGTTCCATGATGCAAACAATATGCCTATAACGAATACTCACAGGGACTCTGGACATGTTTCTGAATAAGGGTTGGCATTTTCATGGAAATGGCAATTTTTACATCAGTGTCAGATTGGCAAGGTAAGATGAGAAACCCTCCTGATGCATTTGCCCAGACAGATGTTTAAGAAGAAGACATTTCAAAAATATCTACATTTCCATGGCATTCTGAGGTTGTGCGGGTTCATGGCTGTTCTGCTGGCTGGTTCAAAGGAGGCTGACGAGGCAGATGAGTACCTTGGCTTACTTGCTCTTCTATTTTTCCTCATGTCATAGTTTATTTTAAACATTTCTCTGACCTTGAGAAGACACAGGAGAGGAGATTTTAAATGTTGCAGTTCTCATTCTATCAGGTTGAGTGACCCAGTGCATATTCCTGCAAATGTCTTTGATACGTCGTCCTTTAAAAACCTGTATATAAATATCTTTCATGTCTGTACCTTAACATAGGTGCTGCTTCTTCCACTTTGCAAATTTATGCAAAAACATAAGCCAGCTTTCTTCCTTTCTCTATTACTGTAACCAGAAGAGTTTTGTAAAACATACAATACTAAACCCCCTGTTATTAAGTTGTTACCTGCAGATTCTGAAGAGATGTAATATTTGTCATGTTCATAATTTCATTAAAGCCATTTTCATCCTTCTCTCTAGTATAGATCTATGGAACATCAAAACTGCTGATATGTGAGTCATGGTCTGTTTTGTAAAAACTATCCCTGGCATTATGAATTTAATTCTGTGGCAGTGTTAACTCAGTCCCAGGTATGTTCATGGTTTGAAATCAGTGGCTCTGCATAGGAACTCCAAAACATATCCATGGAGTTCAGAGTAAAAGCTATTCAGATGTAGGAATTTTATTTAGTCTAAAATACGGACCATTATTAAACTTGATTAAGATTCATCAGACCATTACTGCTGTTCAGTCCTACTGATTTCAGTGTATTTGTGTAATGATTTGTCCCCTTTGAGATCCCCATATGTTAACCTAGAAACCATGTTTACAGATTGTAATCCTTTGTGCTCTACAGGCCTGTGTAATCAGATTACAATATGACAACTTTAAAGAGACTTGCTGTTTAAAACTGAACAGATTTGAGGCAAGAATTTGGGACCAAATTTCTTGTTAATATTTTTCCATTGACTTGTTGAATAGTTGTTATGGCCAAGACATTGCTATAGCGGTCACAAGGTGAATAGACCTCAAGAAGAATTGTCCAGCCTGAAGAAGAGGTTGTCTGTTAAAAATATTTTCTCATTTGTTTCCCCACATATTCTGATGTAAAACTGCTGTTTGGGGACATCTCTAATAGCTCTGGGTCTTTAGCGTTATGTTTTGTGATGGTTGTGTAGCCAAAGGTTCCCAAAAAATCGATCACAACAAGCACCCAACACCCTGAATGTTTAGTGACATCTTCTGAGTTCACAAAATCTGATCTTAATATTGAGACAAGTCTTCTCTCCACTGCCCTTCCACTTCCAAACAGAAGTAGGACATCCAGAGTTTTTTAAACTTTGATGGAACTGGTGTCACACTACAGATAAGTTTATATTGATAAATACAATAGGGCCAAGGACCTAGTGCTTTAAACTGTTTGCTACTAAGTTCTCATTGCTCAAAAAAATACAGAGTTCCAAATGTCTGAAACCCCAAAATTTCTGTTAATGTTTGAGAAGCCATATACAAAAAGATACTATTTATCATGGATAATCTGAAAGCAAAATTTTTTGTTATGGGTCCGTGGGCAACTGAAATCTTGGGTGGGTGGTAATGAGATTTCTAATTAATTTTGAAAGCACATACAGAACATTTCTGGGTTTTTATGATTCAAAGTATAGCCTTTTGGGGCTGCTGCCTTGTACATAGTCCTTGCAGTTGCTGTCACTGCAGGTATGGAGGCTGAGAAATACCAACTTTCTTTGCAACAATTCAGTCTTTCTCATTAGAATATGAGATCTTTTCAGGCTATTATGCCAAAGAAATTCAGAGGCTTTTACCATGAGTAGCTTTAGAATGAAGTCCAGTTTTTCAGAAATTATTTTCTCATCAACTGTGTTAATTATTAATTATTATATTTTACAACAGCTGTAGTTTTCTGAGTTAACATTAAAATGGTCCTTACATTGTCTTTCTACAGTTTTGTTCAGCTGATTAACTCTAACTGGTTTGTTGCTATGCCATCCATTTAAATTAACAATCTGCAAAGAAAGCAGATAAAATGCTTCACATGTCCCATTACTGGGGTAGTATTAGTTACTCAATTAGGCACAGCTACTTCAGTTTCCAATCTGTTCTTTAATGGTCAACACAAGACATTAATCTAAAATATTATTAAACAAGAAATCTATTTGAAGACATGTATTTTAGCAGGTAGAAACAACACCAATGGTGAGAAAAACATGCTGTTTTAGTTACTAAGCATCTGCACTACAGTTGGTTTCATATCTGCGAAGCAGTACAGTGTTACAGACTTTCTAATCCTGACCTCTGGTTGCAAGGGTACAGCCTGATCGATTGTCCATTGACTTTCACAGGCGATGAACTAGGAACATTTCTGAAGGTTTTTTCCCATCACATGGACGGGGGTGGGGGTGTGGGGAGTTGGGGGTGGTGACAGTCCCTATCTTGCTATAACGTTTATCTAGCATTTGATATGTTTTGGGAACTCCTGTGAAATAATGGTAATAATTAATCTTTAACAGTTATTTAAGCAGCTGCTGTGTTAGCAATCTGGTAACAAAATTGGTTATAGGGAGCATAGCTCAGAAGAGGGAAACATTAAAAGGACAGTTTGATGACATATAGCAAGACCTGTTCTCAAGCATTAACATTTCCACACACTGGAGAAGAATAAAATGGAACATACTGAAACAACTCTAACAGCAGGATCATTACTATAGAGCTGCATTTATACCTTAACACACTTCCAGTATATTCAGTGCTGCATTAGCAAATTGGCAGCTCTGACTTGGAGAAATGCTAGCATGTTCTGTTTCTAAAATGCAAAAAGCATGACTCATTAATAATTTTAACACTTAAAAAGTGGAACTACATTCTGTTTTTACTACGCTGTCAATGCTGGAAACAGAAAATCAAATGTGTTGGTACTCCCTACATATGTGCTACTAGGATTCTGAAGTTGAGTGTTTCTATGAAGATTGATTAAGCATCACACTAATTCTGCACAATCAGCGTGTTACACAGTATTTGTAGGTGAGTAAGAGTCAAAGCATGGAGAATCTGCTTTGCCTGAGATTACATAACCAAGTTGATACCCTTGAAAATACCAGAAAAAGAGTAAGGTAAGGAAAAAGTATGTAGAAGCTTGAAATTAAAAAAAAATAAAATAATATTTTGTCTCAGCAACTGATAACAGGAAAAACATTTTCTGGTTTATTGAAACTAAAACATATAATGAAATTTTGCAATGAAATGAAGGGAAAAAAAGTTAAAACTCCCTTGAAAAGACAGATATCGTCAGATCAAATTTGCTTTTGAACTTATCTCCCTGATTCTATCCTTGCAGATATATTTTCAAAGCACATTATGTTCATCAAACATCCCATAATACTTTAACTATAAAATGATTGGTAGCATTATTATTCCCAATTAAAACAAAACTGTGCTTGTCAAAATAAATGAACAAAGTACACTCAGTGATAAAGTATCCTTGACTCTTTAAATCCTGTTTGTTTATTTACACACTAATCGCAAAAATTGATAATCCATATGAGGTCACCTAGGTCCATTCAAATGAGTTCTTACTGTATGTTCTGATACTGTAAATATTTATTTAGCTGTCCAAGTTATTGGAACTAATCACTATAATTCTTCTCTAAAGGACAAGTTTCTCTGTAAGAGCTTCCTGAAGGGGAAAAGACAGTATGAGAAGAGTTGTCTGCAGAAAGTTCCTCTTTAATGTTAATATGCAATATTATGCATATTTTGTATAATTATATAATTGTATAATAATATGATTGCATTCTATCACACATATATATCATGGTATAATATACCACGACATAACCACTCTTATTTACTATGTTCAAACAGTGAACTGACAATTTCAAAAGTTGAAGTCACCTTGAAGTTTTGGGGGAAATATATGAAAATATATTTCAACATATTTCAACATTTTCCACTGACTCATTTATTAGTTGCTACACCACCATTTTACAATTGACTGAGGTAGATTCTCAGACATTGAGGAATGTAACCTTTTTATCATAAAGTAGCTGCAAAATGATACAGACAATAGGATTGTTTTATAATTATGCCGAATTAAAAAAGGAGGAAAGCATGATAACAGAAATGTATTTGCTTTGTTCTATTGCAAAATTCAGGATTCTGAATCTACATCTTTGTAATAAAATGCAGGTGTTGACATTTGTCTGCTTCTGCAAAAGAGAACTGCAGATATTAACCAGACTGAGAGTACAGCACATAAGAAATTACATATACTGCTTCAAAATCAGTTCTACATGCAAATATTTTAATATTTTTAAAGCATTTTTAAGATTAAGTTTATTTTAAGATAATTTGAAGATTAAGTTTATAAACAGGCCTCACTGCATCTGCATTAAAATATTACATCTGCATGTACATATGGGGAATATCTGCATTCACACGCACTAGTGTGCTCTCATTCTGTAAAGAAATGGCTGAAAATTCCCTCTAGTGTTAAGGAGATAAAGCATGTGTGAACTCAGATTTGTTCAATGGTAGACACATAAACAATTAGACAAACACTAGCATTTGTGAATATGTTCCTTAACCTCCAAATATTGCAGAATTGCTTATGGTTAGGTTTTGGCCACAACTTGTTGCTGATAATGAGGATTTCCTTATTCCCCTTGACGCCTAAAATGTATTTTGAGGACCAAATATACACATTTTCAGTTGTTACAACTTCAAAATGTCAGGTGTAATGTTCTTGACATTTTAAGTTCCATATTCAGTGTACATAATTTTTTTTATTGACACACATTGGATTCAAGTGCCTGTCTTTAAAAAAAAACACTTTTAAAAACAGATTTTCTGTGGGTTTTGAACCACAAACAGACAAGATCTAATCATTTTCAGAGGTAATTGGCTATATGTTATCTAGTCCCAAAAAGGAGTGGAATCTATACTACCAGAGGCGATGTCGTAGGTCTGACCTAAGGACTATTGCTTCTCATGTGTAAAGATCAAAGCTGTTCAGAATAATTTCTAACATGTAATTCATTCCATGAATTCTGTTTGCAAATTGCTGAGTGCAAGTTGCTTGTTTATGGATATGCTTTGTTACATGGACAATTTTATATGAATAGTCTTTGAGAGTGAGCTGTTTGCTTTAACAGTTCGCTCTGTGCTCTTCATTCTTCATTCTGAGTGAGTGGCCACCTCAGCTGCCTAGGACTGAGTTTGCTCCCTGACTGAATGACTGAAACTTTCAAAATGCAATCAGAAATGAATAATATATGATAAATGCTCATCTTCACACATGGATAACCTGGTTTGCATACAAATATTGGAATTCAGATCATTCTCAGTGTTTTAGAGTATCTCTAGGAGCCCGAGAACAGGAACTCTCATGGTGCATTCTTTTAAGGATTCATACCACACCACTGTTAAGTGTAAGTGCTCTCTCTCTCCACCAGACCTTTCATGGTCCTGCAAGTTTTAATGGGCTGCTCTTTGTTGCCAATGGGAATCTATATCCTCCATCTCTCAACCCAGTTAACAAAATTGCCTTCAGTTTTGTTTCATAGTAGGAGATGGAAGAATTCATCCATCACTTCTTGAGTATACAGGCGTGATGGCAACACCAGAGATCAGGCAGTATCATGGCCCTTTTGACTGGTAATCTCACAGTGGTGCATATTGCATTGTCTTCTAGCAAAGAGCTCTTTTGTATGACCTCAAAGGAGGAATCTGATTGATAAAATGGCCATAATGAATTGAATTTTCCTACACTTTAAAACATATAAATGCACATATAAAAATATGTATTTATATATATACATACATATTATTCATATATGTACATACAAGGTTGCTCCAGTGTAAAGATGTTCCTTAGGATGATATAGTTCTGATGTCTTCATTATAGGCTGGTATGTTAGAGGTCTGAGCTGATTCTTGAGAATCTCTCCTAGAAATGCTTTATCCACTCCAAGTTTGCAATTGTTTTACTCTGGAATGAATTTTCCTGGGTCATCACGAATTCTTAAATCTTTTGGGAGAGCTTAGAATCATAGAATCATTTAGGTTGGAAAAGACCTTTAAGATCGAGTCCAGCTGTTAACCTAGCACTGCCAAGTCCATCACTAAATGATGTCCTAAGCACCATATCTACACATCCTCTGAATACCTCCAGTGGTGGTGACTCCACCACTTCCCTGGGAAGCTTGACAAACTTTTTGGTGAAGCAATTTTTCCTAATATCCAATATAAATCTCTTCTGGCACAACTTGAGGCTCTTTCCTCTTGTTCTATCAGTTGTTACTTGGGAGAAAAGACTGACCCCCACCTCACTACAACTTCCTTTCAGTAGTTGTAGACATCAAAAAGGTCTCCCCTCAGCCTCTTTTTCTCCAGGCTAAACAACTCCAGTTCTGTCAGCTGCTCCTCATAACACTTGTGCTTTAGACCCCTCACCAGCTTTGTTACGTTTCTCTGGACTTGCTCCAGCACCTCAATGTCCTTCTTGTAGTGAGGAGTCTAAAACTGAACACGGTATTCAAGGTATTGCTTCACCAGTGCTGAGGACAGAGAGGATGATCACTTCCCTAGTCCTGTTGGCCACACTATTTCTGATTAAAGCCAGGATGCTGTTGGCCTTCTTGGCCACCTGGACACACTGCTGGCTCACATTCAGCTTGTAGCAGGTTAAAGAACTTCTCAACTAGTTTGGACCTGAAGACACGCTTCTGTATGTGCCAGAAATCCAGCTTGAGAAAAGGGGAAAAAAGTGCATTGTGAGAATGCCATTCTCACCACCTCTTAGAGAAGAAGCAACTGGTAAGTGACATAGAGGAGAAAAGAGAACCAGAGATTTCAAAATTCTGGCTCAGTAGTGTAGCCTTTGCCTTCAGAAGCTGGGTATACTAATGTCTATAGAAGCTGCTTCATCTTTTATAAAGGAGACGTCATCCTTTCACTTGAAGGAAGTAACTATTCCCTGCATGTTCCACATTTTTTGACACTGAGATGTTTTAAGTTGAAAAAAGTAACTGAGTCTACCCAGAACATCTGCATGCCACATGGGATTCCTGTGGCCTTACCATCTCTCTTTACAAAGAAATTTACATGATGCTTTACATTATACATATTTGTGTATGCATACTGCCAAGTAACACCTTTAATTATATCAGGATAAGAGGGATACAACAGCTATCAAACATCAAAAGTTTTTACCATCATGTGCATTCCTATCACAGCTATCTGTTGACTTCTTGGACTGTTTTTCCTTAGTACAATATATCTATATTCCATATGCAAATTCCACTGTGAGTGATTTGCCTGTTTTGTAAGCTAGACTGCACCTGTAACATGTGGGATTGAGTTAAAAATGACAAGCAGACAAGCACAAGGCACATTATCTTGACAAACTCAGCCTCCGAAAATTAGCCTGTGCCTGAATTATTAAAATAACAAGGAATATTTCACTCAGCTGTGGAGAAATGCTCCTAATTGTCCACTTTAGCCAACTTCTTTCAGACTTCACGATCGGTCAATTTACGGTAGCGGCTTGCAAATTCCTGAACTCCCATTAGAGAAAAGTGCAACAGCAGTCCAACACACCCTCATTTATTTTAATAACCTGCCAAGGAGACATGAAAATGTTAAAGTTGGAAGGCTATAACATGACAGGAACCTGACTTGTCACAGCCACATTATAATCTAGTTAAACTACTTTCTTTCTGCCTTTCATGTCTTTTCAGGTAGGTGGAAAACTAATTGTCAAATTACTAATTTTGTTGGCATTAATATCAATACCAAGGCTAGGGAAGCATGAAGAGATAGGCCTGTGGTTTTTCTTTACATTGTGCTTGGATGCTGGAAAGCCTTCTGAAAATACAGAATGATAAAATCGGAGCCCAGTCTTTCCATCAACACTGACCTATTTATTTTAAGAGGCATTGAAGCTCTATAAAAAGGCTAGTTAAAGTCTCTGGGTTCTTTTATTATTATTTAATGCCTGGAAATCTTGTTTACTTCAATCTTGTTTCCTTTGTGCATAATAGTGTACCTGACGTAACAGGGCCAGTGTTCACATCTAAAGTATTAATGGCAGAGTCTGATCTTGTAGGAGAATACAAGAAACTGCACTACCAAGAAAAAAAATCTTCAATAATGTCAGGGTCACACTATCTTTCAAAATCAAATGTAAGTAGGTCATACTTCAACTGCAGGCAGGGTTGAGAACATTGCTGCAAAAAGTGCTTGGGATGGCTGAGGAGCACGCTGAGAGAACTGGGGACAGTTCAGGTGACTGGAAGGAGACCTTAATTGCAATGAACATGGAGATATGAATCCAACTACCAACATGCTGCTAGAACCTTATACCTACAGGGGGTTACTTGCCCTACATGACACGAAAGCTCTCGGGTGCTCTCTCAAGGGAGGACTGACTCTATTCCTTATGTCTTCAATCTATTTTTCTGTTTGTTTGCTTCCTTGTTTATTAGGGGTTTTTTTTTGAGAGTTGCTTGCTTGTTCGTTTTTCTTGCTCCTTTGATGATAACCTTCCTGGGGCATGGGGCTTTGCTTCAAAAGTGTTTGCACAGATTTTACTGGCCGTCAAGACACGTATAGGTTCCTATAAATAATAAGCCATCCACAAAGAAGAGTGAGAAACCTTAATAACAAAAGAAGCACAGTCTTTCCCAGTAGAACATGGAAGATTTTCCTGCCAAGTACTTATCTTTGCCTCTATTTCACCTGGAGCAGCCTCTTATAAAGGATCTAGGGTACTATGGCAAGTCTTATTAGCTGTGATTTTGCAGGGAGCTGAGTGTTCAGATTGTAGAAACATGTTACTATTTCTTGTACAATTTGGTACAGAAGTTATTTTCCATTGTCTTTTACCTGCTCTTTTTCTCTGCAGAAAAAATATCATGCAGAAGCCTATTCTCACAGCCTTGTAGCACTTCAGTTCTGTCCCAGCTGGAACAGGAAATGTAGCATCGGAAAGCAAAACTCTTGATGCTACTGACAGGATTAAGAAGAGCATGATTGCAATCAAGTGAGTCCTGATGGCTTTGCAAATATTTCTTTGCGGAGAGAATGAGCATAGGCATAACAGCACTGAGGAGTGGTAGGAGTGAAAAATGAAACTCTAAAAGATTCTCTATGCCTCTGTCTGTCGTCATCCCCTGCCTCTTTTCTCACTGCTCTCACCATAATTCATGCAGAGTGAGTTGTCTAGGTGTGGGCTACGACACAAACATTTGCAAAGTGGTATGATCTGCAATGAGCAGGAAGAGAAGAAGAGAGGAGAAGGAAAGTAAGTTTTGTGGAGCACAAGCAGGGAAGGGTAAGCTCAGTGGTACTGTTAGCTTTTCAGTTCCCAGAAGACAATAAAGATCATGAACAACCTTGGGATGGTAAATGGGGCAGCTAAGGGTATAAAAGCAGTCAAGCAGCACTGAGACAGGGTCTTACAAATAACTGGGTTTCTGCTGTTGCTGAAAGAGCAAGGAAAGTTTCTGTAGTCCCCTGAGAACTGGGTCACCTGTGAGCAGCTGTTAGGGGGCTTCACTCAAGAGTAAAATGGTAGCTACTGTATGAGATGTTAAACTGGCTTTTGGGAAAAATCAATGATTCCCAGAAAGACTAATAGTTTGGGTTAGATGGAATTTTTGCTAAATCATTCTCCTGCCTAATTAAAGCTTTTGAATAATTAGAAATTGATAGAAATACAATTATTTTGTGTCAGTGACACTGCTTTTGTGTTCACATGTGTATGTGTGACATGTACTCTCCTGTACTTGGTTCTTCCTGTCAGCAATCTACAAAGTGCTTATAAATGTGCTTTTTACTTTTCCCATTGTCTGTTTTAAACATGTCTCCATTTTGGGAGACAAGAAGACAGCCGTGAATGTTTAACTTGCCATTAGCATCTATATTTTATTTTTGAAACATTTAAAAGCTTCTGTTTTAAATGAAGATAAACACATCCCCAAACAGCTGTGCAATGCATGACACAGAACAATTGAGTAAGCATCAAAGTGCTTAATAGATAAAACAGTGCTGGATGTGGTAAAATAAACAGGACTTAATCCCTTTATAACTTGAGTAAATAAATACAGCTTTAATTCAGATACAGTTTTGCCTTTAGGTTGCTCTGTTCTGTTAACACCTCTCTGTCAGCGGTAATACCATGTAAATGAGCCACTCTGAGCCTTTCCCCTTGCATCTTGTTTAATCCTCTTCCATTCTTCTAATCATCCTACACACAGAGGCCAATATCTATTTTCATCTGGCAAGATAGGATCTCCTAAGGAATTAAAGGCGGTTTCCACTTAGCTCCACAGTAGGCAAAGGCTGGGCTGTGATCTAGGGCTTTAGGGACTTCTCATAATGCGCTGGTGCTCGCTAGATCGAAGAATTGAGTTCTGGCTACTGGATTTTTAATCCTCCTGTGGCTGATGTTGGGAGCTCCAGTGATTTAAGATCTTTGATTACTCAGAGCTTGGCCCTTTG
This sequence comes from Gallinago jamesoni, assembly GCA_025769975.1. Classification (NCBI taxonomy): domain Eukaryota; kingdom Metazoa; phylum Chordata; class Aves; order Charadriiformes; family Scolopacidae; genus Gallinago; species Gallinago jamesoni. The sequence goes on along the minus strand of JAOQGH010000012.1, from coordinate 89,879,867 downwards.
ATTGAGTGAACTTCTGAAGACAGCATGTGACTGATTTCAAGTTACTGGTTTTAAGTAACTACTGGAAAAAATAGATAGGAAAAGCCCTGTGATTAAGATGCACTGTCTCTCTTTTTAATTGACTTTCTGAAGCTATATCTGATGCTTTACTCTCTATACACAAAAGAAAAACTGTATAGATCAGTGTGCGTTCTAATGAAGAACTCAAGTGTCACAATATTTGTCTGTACTTGTTTGCAGTGACATGTCTGTTAAAAATGTAGACACTAAAGGGTATATTTTAAAAAGAAACTTCTCACAGGGTATGTATTAGGAGTAGTAGCAAATACAGCCTTAATGCACACGGCTAACTTAAACAGTATGTGTCATTTCAGTTTGCAATACATTTTCAGATATTATATATTTGCTGTACTGTACATGGATAAAGGCAGGTAGGGGGCATGGAAAGCTGTTTATATTGGCAATTTGAAGTATTAGCAGATTGTGAAACCAAACAGGTGTTTTGATGCATCTAACCATATTCTTGCTGAAATGTTTAACAGCAGTCATTCTGAAGCAGGTGGAACTTCTCTGCTGAGAAATGTTCCAATAACATTTGCCTTTTTTGGAATTGCATCAGCTTTTTCATAAAATATAATTTTAGTGCAGTTACCTTGTTTCAATGTGGAGCTCAAGAAAAAAGAGTACAGACAATGGCTGTTTATATCTGAGATGTCTGTTAAAAGCAACAATACCCATCTTGTTTAAAAGGTGAGATAAAATACAGTTACAGTTTCAGTGGGGGCATTGCAGGAAACTGTTCAGTTGTGTCTCTTGTTTGAAGATCCAGCATCTTTGCCTTGGGAAATAAAAGAGAAAGTGAGGATCAGAAAATTGGCTTAGAAAAAAGAGTGAGTATGTGAGAGCAAAGTCAGCTTGCCCATTCAACTTATGAGTGAGCTGCAGATTTATAAAGCAACATTAGTGAGTTATGGAGAGGTGCCAGATTTATTTTCATGTGCTCAGAAAAATTTTAAATATCAAGAGAGTGAAAGAGACTGTGTCTCCAACTTACTTATATTAATGTCATTTAGCGTTTAGATTCACATTTAAGTAAGCCCAAGCTGTGGTTGCTTTCTTAGCGAAGAAAGGGAAAGAGTTTGGAAGGATATTACCTTCCCACTGGAGGGCTTGGCCGTAAGAGAACAGAGTGCACATAGACTTTTCCAGAATACTGTACATCACTTTTTTTTCCCCTGAAGAAGAACCCCATGGATGCATGGAGCAGCCATGCAGGAGCAGATCCTCTGAGTCCAAAGTACAAAATCTTGTAAGCTAAAGCTTGTCCTTATCAAAGCTTTTTTTGTTTCAACATTGGGATTATGAACTATCACTTTGGAGTGACCGCACATATTCCTTTAATAATAAAGCTAAGGCTTCTGAAGTAGGAGAGTGGGTGGGAACTGAACCCCTTTGCTGTCTGGGAGCTGAGTTTTCTTTCTCCTGTCTTACTTGCCATTTAATTGTCAGGTTCACAAAACATTGCAAACGGATGCCAATTTTGCTCAATGAGTCAGACAAAGGGTGTTAACCATGTTTCAGGACAGCCACAGCACTTAGAGATATCATTCCTATTCACTGGGTATGTAATCTCATTCTATTTCTTAGACCTTTCTGCAAAGACAATAGCATCGGGACTTTTGCCTTAAAGCAGTACAGACATTTCAGATATGCACCATGAACCACTGGTTACTTGAGAAAGTATAAATGACACTGCATCTCTGTACTGACCTTGTAGATAAAGGGGATTTTGTATATACTTATATAGGACATGTGGTGTGTTTTGTTTATGTTTCTATCTATAAACCACACGTGCACATGCCCTCACTCTGTGTTTATATGAATGTGGTATCTTCAGGAACTATGACAATGATTATCATTTCTCCTTTAGCAAAATAAAGTCTTGCTTGTTTTCTCCAGTGAGTGTTTCTGATGTATTTTCACCACCCAGCTGTCTGTTCTGAACACACAATGCCAGGTTTTCCTTCAGGTTTCCCTCCACGGTTGCTTTTGCTTTGTGCAGTCTCTGTTAGCTTACTGTTTTGGGTGCCTGTCTCACAGTAGTTTTATGTCTTTCCCATAATTCTCTTTCACAAGCTAATGTTTGCACTCCTCCCATATTTCAGCTTTTGCATGGGAGCAGCACTGACTGGATAATGGAAGTGTTTGATGCTGATACCCTTTTGTTCTATGTGAACATCCTCTGTAATCTTCTTGAGCAGGCCTTAGGGAATACACAACTTTGCTTTTGCACTTGAAACTGGGCTGTGTGAATATGCTAATAAAATATGCGTTTGAGTTTGGGAGTCTCATTTGTATGGTGTAGATCGTTCTGCTGCATTTCCGATGGGCACGTACTTGGTCATTTGAGCATGCTTTTATGTGTGCACATGGTGTGGCAAATCTGCATAACCAAGTATTGAACAGAATAACACTCCCTGTATAATCATTCATTAATTTTATTAAAGGTGGGCTGGGACTGGAATGAGGATTAATTAGGAAAAGTAAAAAGCATAATTAGTAACATACTTTTTCTCTCACAGCTTTCTTTTTCTCTGGATTCTTTTTCCTGGTGCCCTAATTATTTCCCATCTTTTAAAATTCACTTTAATTTCAATTTAACTCTCCCTGGGCATGCAAACTTGACAAGTGTTTTTTTCTTCCCAAAGATTGATTGACAGCGGTTTCGAAACTGTCACAGTGCTAATTAAAACCTTGAATATGTGTCTTTATGAAGCCTGAAACACTCTGCACTGCTGCAAAATCCTGGATCTTGTGTTTTGAATGAGGTTTTTTAACAGCTAATATGGAATCATTATCACTTGCCTTTCCCCAGGCTTGATATTCAGCTCTCTCCTTCACACTTTATTTATTGCTGAATTTAGAGCTTATGTTGACAACACGAGAAAGAGAAGCCCTCCCAGGCAATGATACCTATCCAATGTCATTTTACACTATGCCTCTTCTGCTTGGAAGAGATGGACAGAGTTGGCCCTTACCAAAGCACAGGACAGTTTGACTCACAGTCCAGTGGATACCTGGGGAATTCATGTTAGGGATAACAATGGTTGTATTTTACCACCTCTGGACCGGCTGACTCTATTGGAACTGTGTTATCAGGAATCTTCTGCCTTACACTTAAAAAAAGAATATTGATAGCATAAAGCATTGATTGCTGTATGCACTGGACTTGGGTCCCACTTTCTAGCTTGCAAGCTCTCTGGAGCCCATTCTCATTCCCTTTCTTAAGGTTCAGGGCATTCCCAGAACCTTAAGAAAGGCAAGGTTGGAGGCCATGGCAAGTGTCTTCCACCAAGCCACAATTGTAAAGGCAAGGTAGAATAACATTCCTTGCATTCAATTGGAATACAGCTGTCTTTCTCTCTCTAACCCTGTATTAGTCAGTTTTCCAGTAAAGCAGAGAAAATTATGTGGAGGCAGGGTGAGGATTCTGCATCCCATCTTTTACAGCAACCAGTAGAAGTGCTTAACTATGCAAAGCTGTGTGAGAAGGTATTCTGCAGCAAGCGTGCTACCGGTCCTGGTCAGACCATCCAGAGCAGGTCTTGCTGTTTGGTCACAACAGCACTGTGGGGCCTCTTTGTAAGTACAGTTCATTTCATACAATAATACTTAGTGTGACAACATGGATTACATGAATAAGCCAAGTGAAACTGGCCTGACTACTTCATATTTTAAGAATCTGCTTTAGTATGTTGCACAGAAGCATTAGAATAAGTAATCTGTATTATCAAGTTTGGTTTTGTTTTGTTTTTTTTTTTTTAAAATTACCTCCTGCCTATAGACAGGTGATATATTTGGATCTTATGGAGTCTTACACAACACTTAAAAATGGACTCATTTTCTCTTTCTGTTTCTTGTTGACATAAGCATTCTGAAAGATTTCTGTATTTCAAAAACTTTTAAAATTTTCAATAGAGTGATCAAAAATAGAAAATATTACCCTTATTTAGTGTAAGTATTCTTGTGCTAAATTGTGTGACAACTGAAAGTTTAAGACTGTTTCTTTTGGGTTAAGTAGATATTACTACACTAAGATGATAAATTTTGCAAAAACAAAATAAAAAATTAAACTTTCACTATGAGTTCTTTCCTCTCTCAGACACTCAATTGCTGTTTACTTAGCTTTAGCAGCCTTGTAATTGTTAGTTCTCCAGCCAACTTGCTGCTTAGACCCTGATTTCCCTATTCTAAATACACAATGAGATCACTGGGGTCACCTGCTGGAGGTGGTGCTGGCTTCTCAGTGCCTGAGACCTTTCTGAACGTGACACGCTATCTGTCAGACTCAGCTGCCTCATCTGTGGGCCTGAATATCCATCTTTTAGTGTGAGTGCTTTTTCTCTCTGTCTGAATGGCTACGTTTTTATCTTCATCGTTTTCCTCTGCTGAATCAAGTCAGCAAGACCATCCAGAGGGAAGCACAGAAAAACAGCATAGTGACAAGAGTTAGCAGAACTCAGTATAAATTGATTGGTAAAGGATGATTTCAAAAGATCTCAGCTGCTGTAAAACCAGCCACTAAAAAAACCAGCCTCTCCTCCAGTTGATGATAAGGATGATCTGACTCTTGCCTCTCCATCCCCCACCCCATGCACACTCTCCCTATGTATTTAGAACGTATGTATATCTTAAGTCCCTGCCTGCATCACTCCTCTGTCACAGTAATTTTCATGGGAAAAATTGCTATCCGTCAATTTGTGAGCTGTTGGACTTTTTAGGAATACATCATAAGCATATCAGGGTATAGAGAAGAGAGGTGAAAATGGATTTAGCTATGGAGGGCAAAAAGCAGATGTCAGTGATACTTTTTTCCTTTCCCTATGCAAAAATGTTTCTGGTAAATTTATTATAAGGAACTAACACAGTTATTCCTAAGTAACTGCTTTTGCCACATATATTCAGTCTTGGATAGAGTGGCCATTGCTTACACTTCTGATTTTAATACGATGATTTGCACAAGAAATTGTGTCTGTTGATGGTAACTGCCTGCTGTTGCAGTTGCTGTTGCTGTTGCAGTGCCTAGTTGCTGACAGGAGATATCCATAGGTCCATCCTTAGTCAAAAACTGCTCATTTGGGTCCCCTCTGCTTATAGAAGTGGAGAGGATTATCAGATTTTGTCTCCTTTTTCCATCAAATGAATCTTTATCAGTCCCTGAGCCCTCTGCTTCATTATAAAACTATGTTTTCTTTTTGCCATGTTTAAATTATTGGTAGTACTTATAATAAAAGTGCCCTGATTAAAAAGTGCTAGGCTCTGTATAACATGTAATATAAATACTCTTGCCTATAAATGCTTATACAGTAATTTTATGACAAGCACAATAGATTATAACCAGCTAAATACAGGATGGGAAGGTGGTAGGACGGCATAATGATCCTGTTTTGCATGAAAAGCAATAATTTTATTTGATCACACTCTGAGAAAGACTATAGTTCAAAAAAGGGAATAAGTATTAAATAAGACAGAAGATGGTCATTTGTTTTTCCCGAGCTTCTTATCAGTGTGCAGACACTGAAGGCTCCCTTCCCCTCTTGATGGGTATCAGAGCGCAAAAAAGGTCCAGCTGATAAAATTCTTTAATAGTCTAAAGGTAACTTTGGGAAGTAAAGGATATCAGATATTGAAGGGTGAATGTACTATTGCTCTCTGTATAGTAGCAGTGGCTTATCTTTCATGCAGTGAAAAAAGTGAGCAAAGTTTGAGGCAGAATGACTGTTTATTTGGCTTTGTAAATCTGCATTTAAACAGCAGGTGGAATGCAGAGAATAGAGCAGTAGGAACCTTTTCATCTTTCCTTAATGAACTTGTTTCTGTTCATGTTCTTGGACCAAAAAAAAAAAAAAAATCTTGACATTGTTATTAATCATATTTATTATTGCAGTGGTTAAGGGTCAGCCAAGTATTGATCTCTATTTTGCTAAGCCCTGTGCGAACACAGAGTTGATAATTTGAATAGACAAGTTGCAAATAATGTAGAGCATAACTGGACTAAACTGGTCATAGCAGGATCCATCTTGTCATTTCCACAATTTTTTTTAGGAGGAGATGAATCACGGAATCATGGAATCATTCAAAAAAAAGAGAGTGATTGAAGGGCAGTAAAAGGAAGAATGTGGAAAAAGCTAAGTATGTGTCAGAGTCATAGAGCTGCTTACAAAGTAAGGACAGCGCTATTATTAAGAGACAATCAGGTACTACAGAGTCATCTCTCTCCTCCAAAACAGAAAAGCATAGTCTCATGATTGAAATTAAATCTGTGTTCAGAACCTCATTCAAACATACATTTATTGAGAGCAACTTACTTTTTTTTTTGTGTTGCCAGAATGCTCAGAACTCAATTTCAACAATTTTTACAACATCATGTGGTAACATCCAGAGCAATTGAAGGGAACATGGGGCTGATCACAGCTTTTCAGCCCGTCTTGTTTCCTGCAATTTCAACATAATCCAGTTTCTAATTTTCTGTTCAGTTCTTTTGTGTCACTGACACTATTTTAACCCTCCAGACTAGGGCATGCTAGGCCACCTCTACAAAGTCTTCTTAGGTTCTGGTGTGGCCAGGAATTGCGTGTGGTTGCAGGGCCCTTCAGTCTTTGTGGAAGTGCCACTGCTTCTGGATGTAGTCCACCTCTTGGGAACCCTCTGTCCGAGCAGTCCTGCATGACAAGGACCCCTGCACCCCTTACTGCTGGAAAGAGAGGAAATCTTTCATGTCCCAGTGGCTGTCAGGCACCTCCCATTGCTTACATTGCTTTTCTGGTACTGTTACTGCATCAGTGCACTGGAACAGTTTGCCTGGACAGGTTGTGAAATACCCATCCTCAGAGAGCTTCAAAATGCGATCGGACAAGGCCCTAGGCAATCTGATCTAGCTTTGATGTTAAGCATGCCTTGAGCCATATGTTCAACTGGATGGCCTCCCACGGCCCCTTCATACTTATATTACTCTGTGACGACCCAAATTACTCTGTCAGTAGGTCAGTAAAATCTCTGGACAAAAATTTTAATTTCATCATCTTTTAAGTATTTAATGAGGGATGGAAAAAGATGAGGCCTGAGTTGACTCCAAGTCATACCATAGATCCTCCAAATCTGCATTTAAAGCAACTATAACTGCTCCAAAATTCTTGTCACTAATGTCAAAGTCTTTTTTGATTTAGTTTTCTTTTCTGGATTTACCTTTTCTTGCCTATTGAGTCAAAAACAGCTGGTGCACAATTCTTCATTATAGATCATGTTTTATTTAAGGACTTTGGTGGATTAAAGGAGTTCTCAACAGACCTTAAGTTTACATCATTTATTTCACAAGACCTTTACTAGCCACTTCTCTATGCCTCTTTCAGAGTTTCAGGAAAAGATTATTTGGTTTTTGGAGTTCTAAACTTCTAGCTATCAACAAGTAGTCTTTTGGCACAAAACCAGCAGATCATCTGGCAATAGATATATATTTGTAGAAAAGCCTGTCTTAATTCATTCCCCTTCTGAAATAAATCAGAAAACCTTTTGCGTTTTTAACTGAAATAGCTTCAGTTTCATTCACAGTGTAGCAAAATTTGATCATTTAGTTGAAATTCTTCTCAATATAAACCTGTTTGTGCCTTTCAAACCTGGCTTTTTAGTGTAATTATAAAAAGCTTGAAAATATATTTTACGCATGCGAGTTGTTAGCTAGTTTTTTTCAGTCTTATTATTGACAATAAGGAAATGCCCACTGGACAAAGTATTACAGTTTTAGTATCCTTATGCAAGCAAAAGGGAACAAAAACTACGAATCATCAATCAGACAAATACAATAATATGTGTGTGTATATAATGTGTGGAGGTATATAATACATATTACATATGTTTCCCCACGTGCATCCTGTCTTCTTTTTAGTGTGCCATGTTCAGTCTGCTTGAAACAAGAGTACTTGTTTTTCTCCCTGAATATGTAATATTTAAGCAGTATGATAGATTCAAACACCACTGAAGTCACTGAAACTGTCCAGCTTCAGTGGTCTTTCATTCTAGGTTCTGGTAATGTGTTAATTTTTTATAAAATAGGTGCACAATAAGCGCATCTTTTATTGAGATGAAGTTGTATGAAATATAAGAGTGATGCTGGATTTTGGTGTATGCTTGATCAACTTGAGGTAACATTACTGTATTTCTCTATCAGTTACACTGTCAGATAAATTGCTTCTGGCTCCCACATGTTTAAATGCTGCAGCAACCATGTGTTCTTGTTCCTAGGGATTATGCTGTTACCACTATTGTCCTCTGTCCTCTGCATCAGCTTCCTGTCAATTTATGTGTTAATTTTTAAAATTTTATCACTAAATTTCAAAGCATGTGTGGGTGAAAAATTTCCATTATCAATAATCTACAGTTTTCAAAAACCTGTAGAGGTGTGAGCTGGGATTTGCAAAGGCATGTAAGGAACATGGGTATCCAGCTCCATTGGCACTGCTGTGGGAGTGGCAACTTCCTTAGATGCCTTTAAAAACAGCAGAACTTAGAATTTTCCTCAACAGGTTAAATATTAAATGTGTACCTCATTAGATGCTTTTTTAAAGGACATTCCCCTCACCTCTGGTTTCATTAAGGTTGTGTGGATCTGCTGAAGGTTTTTTTAAGGGGGCAGTACAGCATCCTTTTGTTAGGTATGTTCATCCAATGTATTGGACGATACACACAGATTTTTCTAGGTTGCCCTTCTGTTATAAACACATCAGTATAACTCTTGTACACATTCAGCACCACAGCCTGGAAACATCACTGTGAAGAGATGCTGGATAGTTAACCAGAGAACTCATGGTGATGCTCCATTGCAGACAGAGAGTATACGCAGATGGTGTGAAGAAGGAATCTAAGAAATACTGCCTAGAGATTCACATAAGTTAGGAGGCCAAAGTTCAGCTGGAGCTGACACCAGTGCAGAATATCAAGGGCACCAGGAAAAACTTCTACTGTGACATCAATAATAAAAGGCTGAACAAGGAGAGTGTGTGACCACCACTGAATGGAATGGGTGTTTTAGTATCAGCAACACAGCTAAGCCTTGTGCCTTGTTTGCTTCAGTCTTCACCAACAAGTTGTCCATGGCCTCTGTGCTTAGTGAAAGGTTTCAAGAAGAGCTACCAGCAGTGGATGTAGATTGGGGCAGGGGTAACTTGAGAAAACTCAACCCGTGCAAACCCATGACCTTTATCCAAGGTTGTTGAGAATGCTAGCAAGTGCTTTTGTGTGGCTGCTTTCTACCTTTAGAAGATTTTTGACAGTGTGTTCCACAAGATCCTCATAAAGAACCTGATTAAGTGTGGGCTGGATGAGCAGACAGTGGGGTGGACTGAAAATTGGGTAAATGGAGATCAGGGAGGATCCACTGGTTGTATCATATTGTGAATAGAAGTTTATGAGACACTTTCACCTAATATTTCATCAAGATTACTGATGAACTGACCTTACCAATAGGCTGGTTCCTTTAGTAGGAACTTAACTGAATTTCTGTCTTGTGATTTTTGTATGTGCTCTATATGAATGCTTTTGCTATGTGTGTCTTCTGAGGAGGATGAAGAGAGAAAACAATGTTTTGTAATGCCTTGACCCAGCTAGATTTGCTCTTCTTCCTCTTTCTGTTTGAATCTGATTTTTCACATTCAAAAAGGCCTGTGACATCTGCAGTTTCACTTGCCCAGGAGAGCTTTGTCTCTTACAGCCCTCAGCAATGAGTCATGCTATAAATTTTTATCTGACTTAGCAGTTTCTATAAGCAAAATAATTATGAAGTGCAAAATAATTATGAGGTACAAAATACATATGACTTTTCTCTGAACTCTGCAAATTCCTTAGTTTATTGGTACTTATTTGCACCAAGAAAGCTAAAAAAAAAAAGTAGTTTAAATTTTGTTTTTCTTTAAAAATCATGTAATATAAAAGTATTATGAATTTGACAGTTCTCAGTAAAAGGTTTTCTGATGATGCACTAAAAAATATCTTGTTTGGGTAAGATCAAATTATTTACTTGAATAATGAGCTGAAGGATCAAACAGATGTGAAAGTAGCTACAAAAATGAGAGAATGACAGCTTCAGCAAATGCTATCTTGCATCTATAGTGTATGCATTGGTGTCATCACTGATTGCTCTATGGGCTGAAACTTAGGCTAAGCAAGGATCTTTTGGATTATCAGAAGGAAGCAAGTGACACAAGAGGAAGACACTCTTTTTCAGGATCTTTCCCTTTCCCTTTCCCTTTTAGCTTGTTTACACAAAATCAGGCCATAGATATGGCAGAGTGAGTGGCAGAATCATTTTAGGGGTCAAGCCTCAATAAAGAAGGGCAGCATGTGGGATACAAATTTGCTTCAGAAGTTTATGAATAGAGGGTAAGGGTATTTTGTATTTTTTTGCAGATCTACAGACTTCTCAGGCTTCTCCTTCCTGAAGAGGTACTGAGTCATGCAAAGGGTGATGTTTAAAAGCACTGAGAAGTACCAGATTTTATTCTGTGAAAATTAATAGTGATAAAATGGGAAGTTGCAAATTTAGGTGTCTAATTATTTATTTGTCCATCTAAATGACTAAAATGGCAAACAAGAATCTTTGAGTGGAATTAGACTTCAAATACACTTCTTAAAGCAGGTAATTTTAATTCATGTTAGTGTACTAGGTGCTAAACGATTATACATTATTGATCTGTGCAGCCATTCTTCAAAACTGCTATTATTAGAGAGAAGTCTTCTTTCGGAAGCATTTTTTGATGAGAGTATAGTTTTGCTCTTTTTAGTGAATTAGAAGTAAATTCTGAGTTTGCTTTCTTATCATGTCCATACTCTTGCTCTGTAATAGGTTGTTATATGTTTCAAGTTCTTGAGGTTTTGGATATGGTAAGAAAAAATGTGTCATTTCTGGAGTATACAGTAGGTAGTTTACTTTGTAAAAAGCCAATAACTCAGATTTTTTTCTTCTCCCTCCAAAATATAGGTGACAGGCTATTTATAAAAACACATCTTAGGCGAGTAATTCAAACCTCAAATCTTTATACTCCTTTAAGTGTCATTTTCTGCCTAAAGGCTGTTATCAAAATAATCTAAATCACTTTCCTTATATTAATCAAAGAATTACAGCACTTAAATTTGTAGTTGTCACTCACATAGTTTGTGCCTAAAGCATTTTGAAATTGTTTTGTGTGGTCTTTTCAATCACTGTGGCTTTTTTTTTTCTCAAGATATTGTCAACATGCACAAAGAATGGGATCACAATAGTAATGAATTTCATTCCTTTGGGACTTGGAAGGTGAGATGTAATCTGATCTCCAAGGGTTTTAACAAAACTAGTCATTGTTTCAGGAATTCTAACATTAGGCACAGTCAAAAAGTAGTCAGTCATGGAACATATTTTCCATCAAATTAAAAAATAACAAACCCAAGAGTTTCCTATTCAATTCAACAAAACCTAATGAGCATCTTCAACAAGTAGATTCTAGTTTTCATATTGAAAATCAAAGACAGCACCTCATCATTACTTTGGACATTTTGTATTACAGTAAAATTCCTAAACCAGCACCTGCGTTATGACTTTAGATTAGATTCGTTTATTCATATTATTATTACTAAGAATTTAGTTCACGTTGCAGAAACTTGGAAAACCAGACTATACTATACTATACTATACTAGAGAACAAATGAGCTTCTTGAAATAAGTATTTCTGGCTATAAATAACAGGGACTGAGAAAAAAGATGAATAGTTCAATGACTGATAGAATTGATGCATTTGATTATTGGACAATCATGCATAAAATAAATGTGAAAATAATATCTCTAATACAGGCTAACGTAAACAGTTTAGTAATTTTAAGTAGAGTCATCAATTAACTGGACATTATTGAGGTCGAACATATTTATCTTTGACTGTGTATCTTCTTAATCAGCTCAAATGCAACAAAGGATTAATCTCACTTATGGATAAATAAATATAACATTGATCACTGCATCTTGGATATAAACTTTCTGCTAGCACCGAATCTTGGATATATATTTTCTGGGGTGATATAGACATTTTTTATTACCTCTGAGTGAGTTTGTGAATTAAACTGTAAAGGACAACAGAGACAACTATTAATTATTACATATTCATAGAATATTATTTCTGGTTTCTTAGAAAAAGTCTGTTACATATTTTCATACTTTGCTTAGCTTGCTATAATTATGATAGTTAACAGAGACATAATTTATAATAGAAATAGTAATTATTAATATTTAACATTTAATGTGCTATGATTTGTAGAGCACAATAAATACATGTAAATTATCCATTGAATCTGGTCAGCAGTTGTGTAGTCAATCACATACAGGACATTTATCTGTGAGGTAATCTCCTTAAGTTGCACTGAATTCATTAAAATATTAGGTGATAAAATCAACAATGGTAGAAAAAGCCCAAGAAAGAATTATGTTTGGATTTGGACAGGTACATTGAAAGAAATAAAAATATAAATGAAGGGAAGAAATGTGTTCTTTTTCTTCATTTTATTCAAAGAACAGCCAGAACTCTTGGGTAATTTTCTCCACCTTTTTGACAGTCCTGACAGAACTGAATGTTGTGGTTTGATGCCATGTTTTTTGTTTTTTTTTTTTAATCAGTAGGACAGCAACAAAGAATTTTGCCCATGACAGTGAAAGAGTCAGAACAAGACAAGAAAGGTAAATTTCCTCTAGTTAGTTTTACAAAGTTACTGGCAATACTGCAAATCCTTGAAAACTTTGTTTGATTCATGATTTTCCAACTGTTTTGTTGATAATGTAATAAAAGTGTAGATCAAAACAATGAAAAATAAAGTTCCTAGACAATATGCACATTTTAAAAAATTCTGTCAATAACAAGATATTGAAGCTAATACATTACCTTGTTTAAATGGATAAATTTGGGAACCTTTGGCATATTAGTGAAGAGGTGGGGCATTTTCACTCCTCAACTCTAACTGTCAGACACATCCCAATCAAAATATTATTAATAGCATCTTTTTAAAAATACTTTTATTATTGTATTTGCTATTTATTCTTGTTTTAGTAGCTCATTTGAATTTTTTTAACAAGGTGATCTTGATTTTTTTTCCTTGATTTCTCTTTTGTGTTTCTTTAATGATGCCTTTGATATCTCTGGATGCGTTAGCAGGGAGAGGGAAAATGAGAAAGAGAAAAAATGTGGATGTGAATGTATTAATTGAGGAAGAAAACAGAATTTGGAAAACAGTTGAATTAACCGTTTAGTAGGTGGCTTGCATCATGTAAGCCACACAGCCTCTATTTTAAGGAAGATAGCTGAAATCACACAAAGAAGTGAAAGATCAATAAACTAGCTTAGGTGCTCAAACAGTAAAAATCAGTTTTGTAATGTCTTGTTTTCTAAGCCAAGTTTGTGGAATTACACTGTAATTATGCAAAAATTATGCAAAAAATTAACCTCCATGAAGGTCTGAAAATAACCAATTGTATATTTTTTTCTTTAACAATCAGTACTAAATTCCATTCTTTAATGACGTTTCCAAGCAAACAAAAAAATATTATCAGTTAGTACAGTCATCTATCCAGTAAACAAAAGTTAATTTTCTTCCAATGTATATTTTATTTCTATTACTACACACTAAGTATGTAGTAATATGTATTAATCTTCATCCTTTGTGTGTAAAATGGGAAAAAAAAAGTGTGTCTTTAATTACTGCATTTACTCTGATTTGAAAGGCAGACTTTTCCTGTCATGAGTGGAATAGATATGCCAAGCGAGGCAGTGGCCAGTTCGTTCTGTTTTCTTTCAGTAGTTTGAGAATGCATCTATACCAGCAGTGACAAAAGAGAATGCATAGTCACATGAAAAGTCTGCATCTCAGATCTGTTGTGTTCAGTGAGAGACTATCCAATGACTAGGATTAGTGAACAACTGGCTACAGTGAGATTTGCATCAAGTGCTGTATTTTTAGATTTCAAATCCATCCCCTCTAGAAGCAACATATAGGAAGGCTAAACATACCTTGCTCAGTTTGGGCATGTGTCACTCCTATCCGTCAATGTGAGATAACAGCTGCTAAGGGATCAGTAGGAACTTGAAGGATTCTGAATATTTTTATGGCAGACAGATGTCAAAACTCACATCACTTATAGGGCTACCTTACAGTAGACTACCTAGCAAATACAGGTTCTAGTCCTTAGGCCGCATATATAAGAGGTTTAGTCAGCATTTTTAATTAGGAGATGCTATCCCTCTCCCTGGGATTATTTTAAAGAATTGTCTTGTGACCTTGCCTGCCCAGGAAGAGGAAAGACTGGTTATTCTTACCTCTATGCCAGGGAAAAGCTGCATCTGCTAGGTAAAAATTAGATATTTTATATACAGCACTATCACTGTGTAACCATTATGGTTTGTATGGAGTCTGAGAATAAGAAAACAATCAAAGTGAACCCTAGGGGTGAGATAGGCAGAAATGCACCTAGTTTGAAATTCTCACTGATGTGTGAAAAATTGCTGTAAGAGTGCTGTGTGCCATCAGGAGATGGGTAGCTATATTCATGACTGGTAGCAAATAATTAGAGAACAGTATTAGCATCACTGAAGCCCTGAAGGACTTCTTTGTCTTCAGATTTGGCAACAAAAAGGGGAGGGGACAGGTAAATTCAATATGTAAATTTTAGAGTGCACCATGGCATTGAGATTATTGAAACAGGAAACTGGTGTGGACGAGGAAGTTCCCTACTCCCACAGTACTGCGTGCACTGTGTACTGTGTCCTGCAGCCATGGGGCCAGAGACTTCAGTCTTCTCATCAAGCTCAATCTTTCTCCCTGTCACACTTGCACAGCTGCTGCAAGAGCCAGGAAAAAGCTGTGGCCCTTGTGTGGAGGATGCAAATAGGAACTGGGGGTTCTAAGCCCTCTGTTTTTCCCATCCAGCAATGTTTTTTTCTCCTGAGAAACTTCTGTTTGTATAACCTGATGGAAGAAAAAGTGCAGCAGTGGATAAGATTGAGAGTTCTAGGAAAACGTTTCTTATATTTAAAAAAAGTAGAAAAATTGTAGTCATAATGTTTTAAAAGTCTTAGTAGGTTTGATGCTTGTGTTTTTATAACTTGCTATACTTAAATTAAACTACATAAGATTTTAACAGTGAAAGATTCACAAGTAGTATTTCTCAGATTTAGAATTAAAGTGGCCTGCTCAAGCCAATGCATCAATGAAAAGGAAAAGCCTAGCTTGCCTTTTAGAGTTCTTTAAAGAGAAAGACTTATTTTGATTGTAACAAAACCACCCATAAATCTATGCACATATATATTGATCTTTCTTTCCTCTTAAAAATGACTCTGTCCCAGTAAGTTGGCATATTTCATAAACAAACCAACAAATTATTGATCCATCATATACTCTAAAAATCCTGTGAAGAATCTAGGTTGCTTTTAAGTTCATGCTGTACCTAAGGGAATGAAAAACTCCAAAATGAAAAATAGATGCTTAAAAAGAAGCACAAATAATAGAAGATATATAGCTACTTTTACTTCCACTTTACTTTTCATTGTAATTTATTCTCTGTTCATCAGAACAATTCTTTATGAGCTAATATGTTATGTAACTTGGTAGTATGATTCTTTGTGGTGGCTCTTAGTTATTAAATTAATTATATATCCCTGCAGATACCTCTGTTCCTTTTTGTCAAATGCTTTGATAGTGCATATTTTCATAAGCAGGAATTGTACAAAATTTAGACAGCTGAGCATCTTGGTGCTGAAAGCAATGTTCTGTTCAGTTTGGCTTAGAGATGGATTCTAGTCACATGTCCTTTTGAAAAAAAAAATAATGCAGTGGATTGCAGGTGGTTATTAGTATTAAGTTAATGAGCAACGCTATGAAATGTTAGAGCCAGGTAGCTTTTCTGTTATTCAACCGATCTTTCTTACACTGTTCTGAAGAGCTGAAATGACACACAGAATCACCAGAAGCTTAACTGTGAATGACTTCCCAAGGATGGTAGTAGGCTAACGCTGCCTTTTGGAAAGGAGCGAGAATCAATGTAATTAGTTAATGGTAGAATAAGCCATTACTAGTGGCTATTTATTCAGTCACCGATCCCTTAACCATAAAGTGTAATAGCAGGGCAGCGGAAACTAGGGCTCTTTTTGCAGAACACCTACCTTGAAGTAGCTGAAATTCCTGGACTTAGGCAAGTGAAAAAAAAAAAAAAAAAGAAAAAAAAGCTTGGACACCTTGGTGCAAAACTGTGGTCTGAAAAAGACTTCTGTCTTGGCAGCTGTCTAATGCTGGAGATGCTTTCCAGTTCCTGCTCTTCTTCTTTTGTCTTTTGCCTTTGCTTTCACCTGCACAGGTAGACATCTTCTTATGATGGGGCAGGAAACAGCAACTCTGTGAGTAGTACTTAAATTCCCTGTTCAGTCTTTACCAGTAGACATGCTCTAAACTCTCCCATAGACACTCACAGGGCTGGACATGAACTAGGGCTTGAATCACTTGTTCCTATCTGCCCAATGGCACAGCTTCTATAAGAAGAATAGAAAGTATATACAGTAACTTTCTGCCCCCTATTCCTTTAATTTCTTGTCTGTGTCAAGCAAGCAATGCCTTACTTCTGTTTTGTCCATTTTGTCTTTTCTTCTATTTTGCCTATTATGTGAATAAGAGGAAGGTTGAAAAGATCAAGCAAACCTTTGCAGAACAATGTAGGAGTTGCTTAAATATGTTTTTAACAATAAGCGTAAAGAAAGCTTAAGCAGCATACAGAATCCTTATGCTAACCACACAAACACACACACAAAATATTAGAAAAATAAAAGCTTCTTTGTGCTGATCTAACAGCACACTGAACCACCTGAAATACAAATCATGGAGCTGATTCATGAGATTGTACTTGTTAGATCGTTTTTCCCCTCTCTAGTATCACAGTGGGGTAGAGCTGTGCAAGGAAGAAGCCTTTGTGATCAACAGCTGTGTGAAATGCGAATGTGAGTGCACACTCACAGATTGAGTGACTGCTATGAGCAGAGGAACAGCCAGCTCCTCTGACTGCAGCCTTAAGGGTCAAGGGCCTTACTAGAATTTTCTGAATTCTCATTTGATTTTGCCAGGCTGTATATTGAAGGAGATCTCCAGCCTTTGTGGAGCTTCACTTTACTGTGCCGCTGCTGAGGGAAGAGAAGGGAGCAGTTTCTGAGATGGGAAGCGGAACTGGGAAAATAAATTGGCTTTTTCTGATCCTACAGTAAAACCCAGATGAAGTTTTCAGAGAGCTGTGGTGGAAAACTTCC
Source organism: Gallinago jamesoni (assembly GCA_025769975.1). Lineage (NCBI taxonomy): Eukaryota > Metazoa > Chordata > Aves > Charadriiformes > Scolopacidae > Gallinago > Gallinago jamesoni. The sequence continues at coordinate 89,862,519 of JAOQGH010000012.1, read as the reverse complement.
TTCAAGTTGGATATGGACTCATTCATTGAGGAAATACGAGGAGAGAAGCATAAAGCTTTCCCTCACTTGTCTGAGTGAGGAAAAAAAATCTCAGCACAACAAACAGGGAGAAGTACTATTAGTATTCACTCCATCAGAGGGATATCAGAATGACTCAGACTGAGCTGCTGCTCTGAAAGCTGCTTTTATATTCTCACCGCACCTGGTCTAAGATCAAGGCTTCCCAAATAGAAGTACTTTACACTCATAGGCTTAATGCACTTTATCCTTGCACTGACTTTTTTTAAAAAAGGTTCTAACGTTTAAAAAAAATTCTGAAGATATGAATACTACTACCACTGAAATTCAGAAAGATATATTTTAAATGTATTTGTTGAACAGTTGTTGCATGCTCAATGTGCTGACTATCCAAAGATGATTGTATTCAATTTATTTATCATGGGCTATCTTATTTATATTTATCATATCGGTTTTATGGGACAAAATGCTTTGAATGATTAGTACTATACACCAAAAATTGTGGGATAATGATAGAAAGCTGAGGCTGGGTATTGCTTAGGTGTTTTGATTTGTTAAACAAGATGTGAATGGATCATAACGTTGACAGTAAAAGTAACATTGTCTCAGTCTTCCTTCAAAAGGAAAAAAAAAAAGACTTCTTTGAACAAAGAAAACTCATACATCAGATACGTCAGGCTACAGATACGTCAAATACAGAAACATCAAATGTTTTTGATACTTTTTCTGTATGAGATAGTTAGAAAGTATAAACTATTTTTGCTTGATTATTTTTGAGAAATGTTGTATTTTCCAGAAAGATGAAGACAGCATTTTTCATAGTAATAACCATTAAAAAGTTTACAATGATTGAGAAATAGTTGCTTAATTCTTCATGACTGTCAGATGCAAAAAAATACAAACATAAAACATAGAAGTATATAATATAGTTAAGAAGACAATTATTGAAACAATGTTGCTACTAAGAAAATCATAAGATGTATCCTGCCAGAGTTACTCCTACTCCATCGATGTATGAGTATGGTTTAGTGAGTGCTATAAAGCTATGTTTAAGAAGGAGAAAGGTGTATGCATTGTCCACAAAATGGCAGTTCTTTCATATGAGGAAACAATAATTAAGTTGTTTGAACTGTGAATGTTTCTCTATTGCTACTAACATTTCAAAGCAATTGAAATGTGTCATTTTTCCAACAATACACAAGAACAATCCACCCTTTTTTTTAAGACAAAAATCAAAAGGCATAGAAATATTTGATAATGTAATAAATTTAATTGAATTAGAGGGTTTTTGGCAGTTTTTCATTATTTAGTGCCTACCATATTACTGCTAATTTGGGGAGGAAAACAGTTCATGATTAATAGATAAAGATTTGGTTCTTGCTAATTACTTAGCTCATATAATACATAATGCAACAAAGTATATGACAGGTTAGTCATCATTTGATGATATAGAAAAAATAACAGAAGTTTTCAATTACATTGTACAGCAATGAGTTTTCAAACTGCTGGAAACATTTAGTTTTCCTAACTTTAACGATGTGGAAGTGTTGAGCTTTATCACCCTAAGATTATCTTTATGAAGTCGAAAGATTCTTGATTATTTCCCAGCTATTAAAAGCTAGATATTGAATGCCAGATGAGACTGAGATTTTCAGTTTTCTGAGGATGAAGAAATGGGAATGATGGATTCACATCTTGTGCCTGAATATTAGTTATTTATTTATAAGAATAATATTTCCTTGAGTAAACAAGCTTGCTAAGAATATCATAAACATGGCTTCTGTAGAGACCGTTTAAATTTAAATTTTATTTCACTTATACATGACAAAAGTTTTATGAATTGATTTACAGTGCATATTTGCATGGAACTGTATTAAGCAGGTATAATTTAAAATTTAAACCTACAATACTGAATTATATGACTGAAGAAAATAGATGTGTGCTCACAGGCACACACACACATCTTGAAGAAAAACATGTTAAACTAAATGGTGTTCCCTAAAATATTCCTTGAAACAAACTTTTCAAGAAGCAGTTGTTTTCCTTTTTGCAGTCTCTTCATCAAACACTTTTTTGGGGCATGGGAAGCAAGTGTTTTAATTCCTTTAAGTTTCAGAGGTTCTACTGATTCTTGGGTGTGTGCTGCAAATGCCGGGTGAAGAGCCTTTGACTTCTTCAGGGCCTGAGAAAGCCTTTCAAATACCCTTGGTGACTTACAGCTTAGCATACACCCTCTGGTTTCCGAGGTCTGGCATCCCACTCAGCACAAACCCATGCTTCTTGTATGCTCTGTTTCTCCTGAAACTTGCCCCCACAATGAAGTACTGCACCTTCCTGGCTACCTGCAAGCCTGGGGTTTCTGCAGGTAGCCAGTATTGTCTATCCCTTCCCTCTTGTGGTCTACAGAATAGCTGAGGTCATCTGAGCAGAGGAGCACACCACAAACTGTAGCTGTGCGTTGACATATCTTACTAGACTGAGAGAGGGATAATGGAGAAAGGGCAGGGAGAGGGGTCCAACCAAACCTGGTTTCTTTTCCAGTTGTTCCTGATAATCATTTCTACACAAAATAGAAGTCTTATATGTTACAACTTGTGGAACTGTAAATATGCCTGTGAAAAGAAGATTCTTGTATAGACAGAGTACTTTATCTGAGTACTGTCTTTGATGGCTTTTATAAAACTAGCCTTCAGATGTCTCTAGTGGACATGCCAAAGTCACTGCAGAGAAAGCATGTCCCATGTACGTATCTGCCTGAAGAGCAGGAAAAGATATGCATAATGCCCAAGGTTTGAGAGGGAAGGGTACAGTTGCATTTCTTGGTCTATGCCTCAAAATTATAACCTTACCCACTAGTGCATCGGCTGTTAATTAGAAGTGCAAAAATACTGCATTGGACTGAAACTGAGAAATTTAGATCTTGATTTTGATCTAAGTTTAGATTTAGTGACAACTATTTCCCAGACATTTTTATGATATACAGGTATCTCCCTTCCCCAAACCACCTTCTGTTTTGACTAAATGCTGCACCAGAAGTTCAGAATTTTTTTACTGACTAGTTGCTAGAAGGACTGACAAATATCTCTCTTGGAAATTTTCTAGTTGGTTTTAAGACTAAATGTTACCCATTCTTTGTACAATATCTTGTAGCTTTGTCCTTCATTCTAGGCTCTTATTTAAAATCCTGTCTAAGCTGATCTCTGTAACTGTACACCAAATATAACACACATCGTGATTTTTTGCAGCATTGTTTTGCTGCTCACATAAGAATTCTCAGCCCCCCATTGATGCAGAAGAATCCACCTTGTATCACATTTCCACATTGCTCCATTCATTAGAAACCCTGTCATTAGACCCTCACTGATGTGCACTTGGCATGTCTCTTGAATGTTTGCCAAGCAGCCTTCTTCCTATCATTACTGCCTGAACAACTGAACTTTCAGGACCAGACTTTATCTTAAATCCTGTAGCTTTTACCTCCCACTTCTCTTTTGTTTTAGTGGGCATTTTGTCTCCCTGAAGCATCCATTCAGAATTTGATCTCCCGGTGGTTAATCTCATTACAGATAATCCCATGTACTGAAAATCCTTCCAACAGGATAATCTTGTGAACAGCTTCTCTCTGTTGCCTTCTCACCATTCTTTCAGGGGTGAATCATTTTGATCTATTAAATCAATGGATCTCACCTATATACATGTAGTTTTCCCCTGAGACTAATCAGTTGGTACTGAAGCCTCATGCTTTGCATCCAGCCTGATTTCTTTACTGAGCAAAACCAGACTGAATTTTTGGCCACCACTGACATATATGAAAGAACTGTAATGTGGAAAACTAGATTGATACTCAAAGACAGGTGATAAAAGGAGGCACAGGCTTCTGAAAAATATTATTGCTCAGTTTATTAATACCAATCTATTAGCTGTGGAATATAGAGATAGCAATTGTTATAATAATTTTACGGGAAATTAACTACATGTAAATCTAAATGTCATCTTTCTATGAGTGTGTACAAAAGTAGGAATTTATACTTGCATCTGTATGTGTACATACTGCACAAAGTATATTTAAACCATAACATTTTCCATAATGTCAAAATGTTTTCCATAGGAAAAAAATCACAAAAAAGATTGTCACAGTGAAAGAAATAATCTTATGTGTTACAGAAAAATGTGATTCCTGCTGATAATTCATGAAAATTAATTTTCCCAACAATTTGTGTATTATATTAATAGTCTGAAATATAAATTGCACAGTTGGATAGAAATCTTAGCTGTGGTCTGCATGATACACAGTTATATGTATGTACACAGCTTCTTTCAGCATACATTTTATGTGTCTTGGAGTATGTAAATAGCAGTGAAAATATGAGTTTAAAGCTCTGAGCAGTCTGAGTCTGCTTTCCTGTCTGGGTTATCCAAACTTTATCTGGAAACTGGAGAGTTAATCAAATGCCATAAAACATGTACAATTTACCAAAGAATAAGGCCAATTTTTGTAAACAGACTTTTAATTATTTTTAATTAGGAGACATCTTAGATTTTATTGGAATTTAATAGAGCTTGTCAAATGCTTGAAAAAATATTCCTGAAATAAATTATTCAACGAATATTGCCATTATACATGAATTAATTTATTCAGTGAATAATATTCAGCCAGCTACAGAATTGGTCAAATGCTGCTAAAAGCTATTTGCTGAAGAACAGTTTTGATGAATAACAGCAGTATTCTTTGAATAATACATTTGACAAAGACTACCTGACCAGTTCTATTTTTATCAGGTTAGAGATTCTGAAGTCTTACAACTGAATAGCCACAGAAACTCTAGGTACACAAGAACCACGTGACACCCAGTTATTTGAGTAGTTTTTCCTAATACAGTGAACTAGGGAATGGTGAATATTTGGACAGTAGTTCACATACCATTAATATCTTCTGAAAATTAAGTTTGCAGGACTGCTGAATCCACAGATAAACCATTGGATTGTTTTTGTTATTTAGTGCAATGCTTAGAAGACTTTTGTTCTTTGATCTTTTTCTTGGTAACCTGGCTACATCCTCCAGGAGATTTGGGACTTCTGCCATCTATCTAGCAGCTCCAATAAGACAGTGGAAGCTACTGAGTTCTTAATGACTTTTGAAAAACAAGGGTATCTCTAGTTTTTTAGATCAGAATTATCACGGGACTGACTTCCGCTCTTAAAAAACAGTGGTAGAGATGTGGAAGAGCTAGGATATGCTGCACTGTCCTGCTAAATTAAAAACCAGTGAGAAGCAGGCATCAAAGAGAGACATAATCCCTCCGGTCCACTGACCACAGATTTAGAGGGGTTGAAACAGTGTGAACTAGTGAGTTTAGTACTGCCCTTGTTGACAGGTAGATGAGTGTGGTCTGAGAAAATGAAATGAGAGTGTGTGTGTGTGCGGGTATAAAATAGGATTTACATGATTGAGCCCTGGAATGCAAAGCTTTGAGCTTCATTCACTACGGTATTTATGGACATTAGGTAAACTGCTGCATTCAGAGCAGAAGCAGGGTTAATTAATTGAAATCAGTTCAGAATGTGATTGCCTGGATATTCGACAGTGTGCTTTTACTTTGTTTAGAAGACCAAGACTCCTCACATTCCACTTCCTACTCTGCACAGAAGATTTGTCCTGCCCAATCTTTAGAGAGGGAGTGATTGGACTCAGTGTGTTTGAGTGACACTGCACAGTCTGACTGAACTGTGGCCAGAGCCTGTGGACATATCTGCAGAAACTGGATTTAAATAATAATATTAAATAGATATAATAAAACCTATCTGGGAAGTAGGATACTGAAACATGGATCTATGTCTTGCTGATCCACAGCTGCCAAGGTTGTCCTGTTTTTATAAACAACACTCTACTGCTGGAGCCTTACAAATCTGTGCAGTTAAAGCTGAACTGAACTCAGAAATTGGGCCTGTAGACACTCCTTCACAGGCTATGTCAATATTAACCATTAAATTAGTCCAGTATAACAGGAGCAGCCTTCTAGGGATTCCGGCGTGCTGCTGGGGAGTGAGCATCTTCCAGTTTAATTTCATCCAGATAGATTCTCTGAGACTGCTACACTGTACAAATGAAAACATAGTAACTTGAGTGGATTGAAAGATTTTCTTCAAAAGTGCATTCCTCAGTTGAACAAAACACTAACATCATAGATACACTCATTGCTCACCAGAAGTAGACTGGCTGTGTGTTAGATTTTAGATAAGCATGGAATCAAAGTAGACTTCTATTATACTTTCTCATTAAAAAAGGCAGATACACAAGCAGCTGCAGCTTACTGAATTTTACCCCTCAGATTTCTTTCAATGAGCTTGCGCTGGTGAGTGCATTGAGCAGAGGATAAAGTGAGGTGTTTAGGTTTTGAGAAACACATTTAGCCCACAAATTAATTAAATCTGAAATTACACGTGTTACTGTTTGTCAAAGTCCCACAGCATTGCATATACTGATAACCATTAAAATATATTAATATTAGCATCTCTTCTGAGCTGCAAAACAATGTTATTAGGCTCAGTTACATTGTCAAAATAAAAATATAATTTAAATTCTCATTCCTACAAGTTTTGGTGTCTGTTTTTTACTATCTATGAGAAAATCCCAAATGGTATGACAAACAAAGACCTTTAAAGCTGCACTCCCTCTGGAGCGTAACAGTTTTACTGTAACTGAATCCATGAGTTAGAAATATTATGGGTCAAAAGCAGGCTTAGGAGGCCCTCAAGTCTGACCTAATTATCTACAGTACATTTCCACTTTCCTTCAGATACAGCTCTATATCTGGAGGCCAATTAATTTTCATGCTATGTACAACAGAGCATATTTTTGTGTCTCTCGTAGTCACTTGAGACTTAAAAATACTATAATATTTCAGTATAATAATAGAACATAATTGAGATATTCTGATTTAGTAATATAATAAAGAGCTCAACAGCACAGCTAACTACTATATGAACTATACCAGAAACATAAAGCTGTATGCCCAACATTTTAGACAGAATTTGAGGTGAGGAGCACTAAAAGCCAAACCTCTTCATCTCAAATCTACTTGTCTCCATTTTGGTTGTGTCCTATGTACATCATGGCCATACTGCAATGCATGAACCCTCTAGCCAGGACTCAGTCTGATCTAAATGCCCTGGAAAACCATTATTTAACTGGCTTCATGATTATTCTGCTGTGCAAAGTCGGAGTGAGACATTTAAGCCACTGTCTCCTGGTGACAACATTCAGTTATGATTTTAACACTCTTTGACAGACCACTATCGACTATCAATGCAGAGGAACTAAAACTTACTAGTAAATCATCCTAGTTACTGCTCTCTACGTTATAAAATAGGAATTCTTCTAAGTGCATCCTACTCTAATATGAAGCTGTTTCCTTTCCTCTATCCATGGAGTGAGTTCAAGAGGGCATACACAGCACTGCTCAAGCAGGAGTGTGTGACACTCTGCATTGGAATACATAACTGAGAACCAGCAAAATAATACTTCAGTGAAAATGCAAAAATAGAAAAAGAAAAAGCCAGCAACAGCAAATTATGAACAAGGACAATCTCATTTAAAAGAAAAAAGACAGAAAAATGAGTGTGATGACATACAAATTAAAAATGCAAGGTGTGATTTCTAAAGCACTGAACATTGGACTGGTACTATTTCATCAGTGGATACTTCCCAAAGCCCCATGTAAAGTTTGTTCAAGTGTGCTTTATATTAGCTGTTGCCTGCCCTGATCTTTGTGGTGACCTATTGCTCTCTAAAACATAACATACAGTTTCTTAATGTTCGGCCCATACAGCTTATGTATTTGTACATATGCCTCAGTCTGGCATCACACTTGCGCACAATTATTATTTTAAAATTCTGTGAAGAACAGTGCAATGAATGGTTGAACTATTTATTTTGCTCACTGAATACACCCTGTGTGCTCTGTTTCATTAACAAGACTGTGGTTGAGCAGCAGATTGTGTTCAGGATCAGGAAAACTATAGATGGAGGGGAGATTGTGCCTTCCCTTGAGAGTAATCTTGCTGTGCAGCTGGGGGAGGCATCTGGGCTGTGGGGTGGTACAGGTCAGGATGGCTGGAGATGAGGTAGATTTTAGTGAGGTGGGCTTTGCATGAAAGGAGGGTAAACATGCAGCTGAGCCTTGAGGTGATGGGAATGAAACAGGTTGCTGTGGAGTTCCGGAGGGTACTGTGAGTTTTGTGCATGTTAGGAGTTTGTCATTAGCTTGAAAATTAGGGCTAAAGGCAAGGGCATCTCTGCAAGGAAGAGTTGGTAAAGGTTTCCAAACCTCTAGTTTCCAGCTGCTTTATTTAGCAGTCCTGACTGAATAAAGGACTTACCTTAGAGCTTGTGCTATATTAAGCCTGCCTTTAGAGTGTTGGAGCTTCCTGGCATCCTTGCTGTGGGGAGGAGATTTCTCTTCTGAGTGCTGGACTGGGTCCTGTTGCAGGTGGGTCTCATTCTGCCTGCAGCTCTTGTGGGTGCTTTGGAGTCAGATTCTGAGACACTGTGGGACTTCGGCTGTTCTTTTTCTTTATCTTAAATAGAGCTGTTATTTGTTCTCTTACCCTATCTATTCCTGTTTAGTTTATATTTGCTAAAAGAAACAAAATAGTGAATGTTACGGTGTAAACACTCTAACGCGTTTCTTTCCCCCCTCTCCATAGGTGCCAGTATTATAGGAGGGATTTTCAACTTCTGAGTGCCCATTGGAGAAGTCATTGGTAAGGAATTAAAAGCTAAATAAATCAGTATACTGAAAATTATACTTCTTACAATGCATGTGCCTCTAATCTCTGTGGGAGAAAAAAGAACGGGGCCCTACAGCTGAAAAGCCAAAAGGAGATGGCTGCTGAACTGAGTCAAATGCTGTCTGGAAAGCGAGAGATTAGAAACATGCAGACGACAGCCATTCACCTAGAAAGCTTTATTTCAGCTGTTCAAATCTAGTGAAAAAAACAATAAAATTGGTGACAGCTGACAAAATAGTGACTGGTGTTAGAGATTTGGTAAAGTATAACTAATATTGAGAAATTGTGGATTGAATGTTGTAAGAAAAACTTCAGGACACCAGAAGCAGTGTATCTGTAGCGCTGGTGAGACCGAGATGCTACACACGGTCTTCTTGTTAACGGGAATGAGTAACTTGAGAGAAAACGGGCAAGTTCAGCTGAAACACACCTTAAATGGTGAAAAAAGCTAAGCTGATGAGTGATGCAGTCTCAGACTTAGTCTTCAAATCAAGCCTGACTGCCCTTCGGAGGAAGACGTTTTGTAGATGAAGGTAAGCTTCTAGCCGGTGCAGGGCACAGCTGAGTAAAACCTAATACTCTGTGTCAGACTGAGCCTTCCCCTGGTTCCTTTCTGGCCTTGGTATGTGTAAATTCTCATCCTTTGTGCTGTACAGTGTTGGTGCCCAGCTGCTGGCAGTGGGGCCTGCAGCGGCGGCCCCTGCGAGGAGCGGCTGGGGCTGCCCTGTGCCGGACACAGCCAGTTCCAGCCAGTTCCAGCTGGCTCCAGCTGACCAACTGCAGGGCCCAGCCCCGCCCTGCAGCCAAGATGGTGGTGCCTCAGGGAAGGCCTGTGTAAGAAAGGGTGGAATACACCACACAGGCAGAGGAGGAAGGGCCCACGGGGGTAGAGAGAAAGAGTGAAAAACAGCAAAGGGAAGACTGAGGAGGAAGATGAGGTGCTCCATGGCACCAGAGCAGATATCCACTACAGTGGAGGACCCCGTGCCAGAGCAGTGGATGTGTCCTGACAGGATTGCAGTCCATGGAGATTCCATGCTGGAGCAGAAATCTTTTGTTTCCTCAAGGACTGCAGCCCACAGGGAGAGCCATCCATGATGGAGCAGTGGAAAAGTGTGAGGGAGATGGAGCGGTAGAGATCCTCTCACTTCTGTGCACTGACCACACAACCCACACCATCCCCCCCTAGGCCTCTCCAAGGAGGAAAGGTGTCTTTTGAATGTTTGTCTTTGCTTCTCACTACCTGAATCTGTTTTAATTGGCCATAGAGTAAAGGAATTTCCCCCAAGTCGAGTCTGTTTGGCCTGCAACAGTAACTGGCAAGCAATCTCCCGGTCTTTATCTCGACAGGGATATTTCTCCTCCTCTTTCCCCTGCCCTGCCCCACTGAGGGGGACCTGACGGTGAGCATCTGGTTGCGCATTTGGCTGTTAACCACAGCTGACCCACACATTAACACATAGTAGTGAAAATCTGAGAATGTGGCATGCATCTAGGGTATGCTTCTAATCCACAATCTTTTCAAGAGATTGCTGCAAACCCAATGCTCGTGGATTACTTCGTTTGGTCAGATTTTGTCTAAATTTGAAACACATATCACCTACTGAATTAAATAGGCTAAAAAATGATGATGAAATTTTAGGTTCAAAGAGAAGTAATGTAGGTAGAGATCCTAATAGAGGACCTTGATAATTCTGAAACTTTCCCAAAACAAGGAAGGTCTAAAGTTTTCCTGCAAGAGGATGCCAGAAAAATCATTGCTGTGACTATGAAATCCTAAAAGTGGTTGATGATATATGATATTGCAGGTGTCTATTTCCATGTAACTGGAGAGTATAGCTACAGTTTGTAAACAAGGTGGGTGAATTTAATTGAAAAACTGAAATGACAAATGAGAAATTGTCCTGCCTGTGTGATCTGAAGGCAATCACATAAGTTCTAACCTCTCTACATGTGTGGTTTTGGTCTCTCCACTATGTCTTTGGAAGAGGTATTGATCCACTTTGCTACTGTGTTTTATCCAGGTTGAACCACATCAGAAATGCAATCTGGGGATTTTAGATAAGAAAACCTAACCAGAACACAAACAACAACAACAACAAAAACCCAACCCAACCAACAAACAAACAAACAAAAAAAAGGAAAAAAAAAGCAACATTCATGAGAAGTTTGAATGGTATTTTGCATGGTAAAAGTTAAGGTTAAGTTTCGTTGGTTAAATCTATACTGCTTTTCTGAAAAGTGGCCTCAGAAGTGCTTGTGACATGATGTGTTCTGCACTCTGTCCACCTCCTGGGCATTGCAAACAGCTGAGGAAAAACTTGCCTGGGTATGCCTGGCAGCATATTCACCATACAAAGCTTTTGGGAGTCCTTAGGGAAATAGGTTTCTGCGTGTTTTAGAAGATGGCCTTCTGCTTTGCCTAGGGCTTCATGTCTGGGATTGCTACATAGATAGATGGTGTTGGAATTGAATGGGGAGCTCCTTTCAAATGACAGTCTGGAGGTCGTTGTGAGCACCAGATTTTCATAAGGCAGGTCTGGAGCTGGGATCTCTGCAGTAGTTCTGAACAATGGGTATGGGATATTAAAGGTTGTGGACCTAAGATACGGCATGTGATGTTCCAGTCACAGCCATTCATTTTACAGTTTTGTCAGGTTAGGCACTGTAAGATGTCTACTGCACTTAGTGACTATTCTAAAGTTTATTTTGAGTTTCCTCACCCTCAAAACATGACAGCAATATATTGACCAGTTGATATACATGTGCTGCAGAAGCTGTAGCAAAATATGTTAATGGTTATTGGAAAAAGCAGGGAATATAGAAGATGGCATTCCAGATGTTGGAAACAATATTAAATAAAAAGAAATTATTACTGTGGACATGTGGGGATTTTGCTTCTGGATATGCACATATATGTCATACTTCTAGGGCATATACTTTGTCTCCAACTTTCATGAGTGCTAAAATCCAGCAAATTTTTGATACTATCTTCGTCAGACTTCAGTGGTCTTTGAGGAAGAGAATTCTTTTTAGCACCGTAGCTCTTAGAAAAGGGATAAAGCAGAAATGTTCAAACAGCTTTAAGTACCTGTCTCAAGAGAGGCGAGCTTAAACCATCATTTAATCTCTGCTATGTTGAGACTAGAGGTCTGAGAAAGATTTTATTTCTTTTTTGTCTAAAGTAAAATTGGTGAATTTGGACTTTTGTTCTTTTTCTGTAAGGACAAAATTAGTCCATGCTTCCAATGCCATTGTGAAAAATAACTCAAATATTTTGAGAATGAAAAAAATCAAGATGGTTACAGTGTAGCTGAAACAAAACCGGTCTATTCTGGTAGCGCTAGAAGGAACAGTTTGAAAGGCAGTGTCTCAGGATTCAGAAGCACATATATGTAGTCTTCATGACCCTTGTCTTTGTCAAAAGAAATTTCCTTTTCCCTTCTTATTACAAATGTTATAGCTTTCTGTCTTACAACTTTTTTGTGTTTATGTAGGTGACTTTCAGTATAGTTGGATCCTCAATCAGGTGGCGTTGAACTAACCTGAAACCCAAGGAGGTGGGGTTTTACTGTTACATTAACCAGGACCCAGGTTCTTAGGGAGAACTTTCCAGTTGCAACTATTTTAATTTTTTTTTCCCCAAAGCAATTTTTTTCCAGCTTTCATAAAGTAAAAGAATGTAGCATTTATTAAAACTCCTCCATGTAGGCACTATGAAAACTTGTGCATCAGTATCAGTGTGCTAAAACCCTTTTATACAATGGTAATACATATGTAGATTTCCTCAGTAGTACCTGTAGACAGAGATCACAGATTGTGGAAATCTGTAGTACTTCATGGCTGATGAGTAATTTGGGTACGTTCTTTAATTGCTAGCAACGAGAAGCGACAGTAGATATTGCCATGGAATAAGGCAATTGGCAGTTACTGAACAGCAATAGTTGCACTATGGTGGTTGGTGCTTGTGAAGCTCTACAGCTCTTGTCTGACTGATGGCTCCTGGCTTATTGCGTACCTGGCTGCTAGAAGTTCAGGTGTCAGAAGGCAGCCAGCTCACAGTATGGAGGCAACACAACTGTTGCTCCATTGCCAGTGGAGGTAGGAATAGGGAACGTAAGAGTGTTTGAAATGAGTGATTGTCACCATCAGAATAGGAAAGGGGCCAAAGATTAAGAGATGGAGGGGGCTGAGAGACTGGCAAGTCATGCAGGACATGTACTTGCTGAAATGCTCCAAATCACAATGGTCCAACGGAATTTCCTCCCTGCCTCTATATGGCAGTTAATTTGGGGAGGTGCATTAGGTTCGGCCTGTTTCTTCTGTCTGCTGTGTGTGCATCAATCTCTAAAAAGCGTATTTCAGCTAAACATGTTTTAAATCCATCTCCAGGCAGTGACACTGCTATAAAGGAGGATTTTTAAAGCTCTGTTCATGCTATACACATTACAGGCATGATAGAATACATAACTTTGTGACACACACTTCCCACACGCGCCCCTCCCCCCCCCCCCCCCACTTCCCCCTTACTGTCTGTAGCAACATGTATGCATGTGTGGTGCAGAACTGCTACTACATAGTCCAAGCAGCTGGACTACCCTTGTACTCCTCAGGGTCCTTTCTTCCTAACCTGCTGTTAATTTGAAGCTCTTTATGGCTCAGTCACTCTTTTCTGAGTGGATCAGAAAATGGATACTCCTCTATAGGATTTTTAAAGCACCACAGAATCTCTGCCGTGTGTTTCTGCTGGTGTGTGGACACGTCCTCCTGTGGTAGCATGTAATGTGCCCGTCAATGAATATGTACTATAACAAGAAGTAAGAAAATGTATTTTACTGTGTTAATTCTAGCAGCCCCTGAATTGTCAAAGTTATTTCTTCTCAAATCTGTCTTTACATGCTCTACTTCTGTTTGAAAGAGAGTATGAGTACGGTCCATACTATGAAATTCTAAGTGTAAGAGTTTAGTATTGAACTCTTTGTAAATGAAATATTAAAACATTTCTTTGGTGGACTATTTCAGGGAATTTTACTTAAGTAAGGCTTAATGTTTTGGCTTTATTTTTTTTTTCTTCTGAAAGCTTTTCAGGCTTTTCTAGTGTATTAATTTCTTTGATCTTCTTTTGTAATAACATGATAGTCTCACATTTCAATAGAGGAACTGGAACTAAAGTATACATGAAAAAGTCCGTAACAGCTCTCTCGCTGTTTATTTCAACAATCTTAATTAAAGAAAAACCTAATCCTACAACAGACTTGTGATTTGCCTTTTCTTTGAAGCACAATTAGTTTTCATTCATATCCCTTGATGTCAGTGAGGGAAAACTATTGGTGGGCGCATCAGTGCTGATGGGGTTCAATTAATACATTTTTTTTTCTGAAATGTATCTCACAATAAAACCATGCACACAACGCACGTGCACACAGACACACACACACACACACGAAACTAAGCTCTGTATTCATGCTGCCTGCAAAGCCATGTCTAAGTCTCTCTTGGCTGCTAGCCAAGGTCTCTAAAAACCCATTAAGGCTATTAGAGAAATTATTTCTCTTCCTTTGTGAGCTGGGTAAATTTCACAGTTATCATTGCAGGAGGAAATGAATTGGGAATATATCTGTCTGGGGATGGTTGGCCCTTAGTGGGAATTAAGCCAACTCAATGTAAAACAGCAGCTGTGCGTCTGTGCACGTACTTGCAGGAGAGAGTCAGTGGATGGCACTGTAATATAACTATTGTGCCAAAAAATATCTAGTAAAATTCTAAGTGCTCTCTGGTGTTTGTGAGTAAACTCATATCTTCTTGCAATTACAGGCTTTATTGGAAATCAGCTTTTGCTTTAAAATTATATGTAAACCAGTATTTCCCATGTGGTGTGCTTTCCAGATGCGGGAGAACTAAGCAATTCATTACCAAAATGGTGCAACTGCATCATGTATGGCATTGTAGAGTGACCTTTTCAGACCATAATAACAGTATAAAAACATACAGTACAAATTCAGGAGATTTCCAAAGATGGCTGGACTTAGCCTGTGTCCTCTCTTATGCTTCACAGCTTTTGCAAATGGAATTACCGGTTTCGGGGAAGTTCTTGATTGGTGTGCAAGTTGGAAGCAGCAGAATTTCCTTTTGATTTGTGGGCTTTGGTAAGTACAACTTATGCAGTCTGCCATGTCAAAGTTCACAAGAGAATGGAATTGCTTTTCGTGTTTTTTAAATCTCACTTTTCAAATACTGTGAACTGAAACTTTGAGTTTCTGGAAGCCACATGTCAAATATACGCTAGAACAAGTACAGTAACACAAGATAAACCTTTAGCTTTGTACTCATCACACAAAAGGTTTTAGCTGTATCAAGTGAAACAAGCAGGATATGTTTCCCAACTTCTTGCCAGTATTTGTATTAGTGATTTTGGAAAGGAAACATGTTTCCTTCCTCACATCATATAGTCTTTCTGTGGGGGTTTGTTTATTTATCTTTATTGCATTTTTTCCTCTTTTAAATTCTGGCCTACTTTTTTCATCGTTTGTCTTTGTTGTTGCTAGCAACTAGCAATTGTCTGTGCAGAACTTTTTTACTGGCCTGCTTTTAGATGCTGCAGGTAACAGTATTATGCCGACCATGTCAAATTATGTTCTTTGTACCCTCTGATCCTGTAAGATTTTTCAAACCTTGGAGTGTGACAATTTCTTAGAGGATCTTGCATGTTTTCCAGGCTTCATTCATAGATCCTGCACAGGACTCAAGGGAGTAGGACAATGGTAGTTGAGCAGAGGTGAATCCTTTACAGTTTACATTTTATGTAAATGCGAAATGTAAATACACCTGGATCTTTCCAAGGAGTTCATACATTGTCTAAGCTATGTTAGAAAACTACCTGTTTCATCTAGGTCTGATAGCAAGATATTATCCCACTATGAAACCTCTCCTTTCCTCCACAAGAGTAGCTAAAGGAAATGAAATTGTGTGAACTACTTAAAAAAAAAAAAAGTTGCCAAAAGTATGGCTTCTGCAGTTACTAAAGTTATTCTTGGTATGATATTTGACCTAAATACCTTGTCTTTTTTCTCTGTTTCTATTCTGTCTTTTTTTTTGTTTTTCTTTTCCCACATTGTGCTTGGAATTCTCCATTGAACTAATTCAAAAAAGGTTTCTGTACAAGTTCTGTATCCTTTCACATAGAATATTTGATTATTTACACCTACTTTCTCTCAGTGGTTCACTGATCTATAAAAGCACAGGCTGTTTTTTTCAATCTATACTTTTGAAAGGTGTAGTAAAACAGTGATAATTTCAAAAGAAGTTACCATGCCCACATCGTATATGTTGAAGAGCATTGAAGGAGTTTTAAGTATGACTCAGCTGAATTTCTAACAAAACCAATAGCTGGCTTAAAAATGGGCTAACTGGCCAGATGATAAGAGAGTAGAAATTCTGACTGTATCTTTTAAAAAGGTAAATTTTAAATTTTTTAAAGAGATAACACTGAAATAGAAAAAGGAGTTGGAAGATAATAATCTATAGCTAATCAGGTATATAGCTAAGCATTGCTAGTTCTCAGGGTTTTCCCTTAAGCCCCATATTACCTGATGATGTTTCTTTGAAGTTCTTCATTCTGGAAGTCAGGAAATCGAATGAGTTTTTGTAAAAAAGAAAGAATTCTAAAAAAAAAAAAGCCCCGCCTAGAAGCTCAGGAATTAAAGCTCACGATCGTGAATCAGTCTAGCTCAGAAATTGGACATCAGGAGAAATAGAATTGTTATTATGTCTTAATATGTCATGATTTGTAAGCTATCATGTGATTCTTTTGCTAGTCATGCATGGTTTTTTGAAGGTTGTGGATTGATAATGTCTCTCCTAAAAGAAACCAAGTAGCCGTGAGGCAATGTAATATCATGGATCAAAAAGTAGCTGAGAGGCAGGAGACAAAGCAGGAAAAAATGGTCCATTTTCATCATGGCAAAAGGTTAATAGCCACAAGTTTCTGTACTAGGTCTGTTGTTGTGTAACGTATTTATTAGTTATCTGGAAAGAGGAAGGAGAAATGAGGCAGCAACACCACGTTATTGGTAGATAACTTTTTCGTAGGTTACTTGTTAATCAAGTCCAGAGAAACCTTAAGGAATTTTACATGAACTCAGTCAGACTAGGTAACTGTGAGGTACATTTTTTTTTAAGAAATATAGAAAAAATTTAAAGCAATTGCCTACAGAGTCATTGTATCAGCCAGCAATGTGGTATTATATAAAATTTATCGGGCATTAATGGAAAGTCCATCTTGGAAAAAATATTGCAGTCTTAGACAGGCACAGATAAAAATAGAGAGTAAGTCTAGTTTATAAAAGTATCTGAAGTGATTGTTTACCTGAGGAGTCAGATGAGAGTGAGAGTGATAAAGAATATGGTTTAAAAAAAAAAGAAAAGTGAAAAAAGAAATACAGCAGAGAACAAAGATCAGGATACTACAGTCTTCCCTGTCTCTTAAGAATAAAGAAGCACTCACCAAAAGATGCCTATATAAACTGTGGAACTCATTGACTCTGGATGAAGATGAAATCAAGAATTTTGCAAGTTTCAAAGAGGGAAGGGGCATTTATATGGATAACAAGAATATCCAGAGTTATGATTTGAAGGGATAAAACCCCTCATGCATCAGGATTTAAGGGAATCTATAACTAAAAGGATTAGGATGAGACCTTCAAGGGAGACAGATTATCCCGCATCTGTAGGGGTTTCTTGTATCTTTCACCAAAACATCTGGTGCTGGGTACTGCTGGAGACAGCGTATTAGGCCTGGTGGGTGACAAGTTTGAGTTAGAACAGCAAGTCCTGTGTTCATGTCTGAAAAACACTTAGCGTGCATCATCTGTGTTTTTGTCTTATTTCCACTACAGTTGGCTTTGTCTTCTGTTTATTTGCATCGTGATTTTGTACCAGCTCAGGCTCATGTTTCTGATGTACAATGTACATTTGAAATCATTGCAATGAATAAGTCATGTGAGCCAGTGGTCATCACACAGCTTCTGGGAAACCATTAATATCATGTGCAAACAGAGCAGAGTTCCTCAGTCTTTTTCACTATTTCACCAGCTGTAAAATGTAAAACAGTAATATTTACTTCCCAAGGGTAATTATTGAGGGGAATTAATTGTCAGTTATTCTTTGAAAGGTATAGTGAAGTGATATAGTCAGTGCCATTTTGTCCTACTGTTATGTTCTGACTTCTTTCCTAGAACTGTGTTTTGACTGTATTCATTTTTTGGATGTATTGAGCAAAATACTTAAATGAAAGAGAGAGAAATGTGTGCTGCTTCTTTCAATTTAAAAGTACAAATTGTAGGGGTGAGTATTTATACCTATACATGCGATGGCTGTGTCCAGCCCGGGCACTTTAGAGCAGTTTAGCTTTTGGTAGCTTCCAGTTTTGCAATTTTTTCTCAGAATCTTAAAGGAGGAGAAGTACAACTTCAAAACACAGTAGCAAGAGAATGTTATAAAAATTTACCTATAGATAATCTATCTATGTATTTGGTTAATTGAGTTTTTCTGACTACAAAATATATCTGTGCAAACTGCCCATGTCTCTATCATTTTTATAGCTACTTCATTTGCCAGTGATTCTTTTTGTATCTTCCTTTATTAAGAGTATTTTGCCATAATTTATGTTCATTTTTTTGTTGACCTTTATGTTTAATGTCTTTGACTTAAATGGAAGGACTTGTGTATTTTAAGGGTTTTGTTTCATCCATGTGTCAGTAAGGCCTGAGCCATGATTTTGGTTGCAGAGTTGTAAGAAATTTTTGAAATTCCGTGTAAGAGCTAAGCAAGATGCAACCATTTATTGCAATAGATTTTTATGCAAGTGTATAGCAAAGTGGGTTAGTATTGACCAGGTAGGTTTTCTATTTCCTGTATTTCCTGAGGCTTTGGAGTGTTTATACCCACTGTGTGATGTCAATTAATATCAAAGGTTGCACACCTAATGCACAAGGTAATTGTGTTATCTAGGCTTTTCATGAATGACAGATAACATCTCATCTATATGACATAACATCTACAGATACTGTAGCATTCTGTGAGTTCTGAAGCATGTGCTTCAGTGCACTTTTTTGTCCAAACTGCTTTAAGATTTTTTGGCTCAGAAACTCGGTATTAACCATTGTTGACTTACTTAGATTTTATTCTATTTTTCTTCTTTCTAAAGCCACGATGGTTTCTAACATCTAAACATCTAACATCTAAACATCTAAACATAAACATGCTGTCTTCTTTTTATTTAAATCAAACAGATTAATGTGCATGTCATATGTTTATTAATTTGCCTGAGTACTTTTGCAGATTCTTTTTGTGAATTAATTTGTACATTTTACTGCCTTGTTGGGGAAGTAGTAGTGAAATTTCACAAACCATTTTGTAAAACTTTTACACAGAATGAACAAACTTCAGCTTCTATGAAACTGTTTTAGCATGGTGAAATGAGTAAAATTGGAATTTGTTTCACTTTTAAATCTATTTTGGCTCAGTTGCAAATTCTGGTATCACGGTCTGCCTGACAAAATTTGCAGTCTGTCAACTGTTTCACTGGGGTATATGACCTCTAACCTTTATGAAAACTGAGTTGAACACTTCAACTCAATCAGTAGTTGATGGTTAGATTTTAGGGTTATTCAGACTGATTTGCAGCCACTTCTGCTATAGGTTAATCAGGATGTATTACTTACATTATTGATACAAATAGTCTTTGGAAATAAATGATTGCTTTTGAGAAAACCTGTTCAAATGTCTCTTCTTTTCCTAGGTCTTTCATGTGCTTGATGAAGCCAGATAACATGCCAGTAGGTTATGTTGAAAAATGGCAGAACAATTTCACCAAAAGAGAAGCAACTTCCAAATTTTTACCTTTAACGTTATAAAATAGAGCAACTTTTATCTGATTAGTTTTTTTCCATTTGTGGAAAACACTGTAGACTGATGAAATAGTAACATCAAAATTATGCAGGCCTAACATGTTTCTTTCTCATCCTTATCTTTCTTCTTGCAATGAAATTGATAATATCTGTGATTTAGTCTCTTTTTTTTTTTCCGTTCACTGCTCTGCAATTTCGGAGCCTCTTGCAATTTTAGGAAGTTGCAGAATAACAGTTAAAAAAAGGCAAAAAATACCTCGTTCTCATTCTTTTATTTTATTTTGAATAGGGAAAAAGAAGGGGTAGAAGAATGCCAAACATTTTTTTCTCCTCTTTGTGACATAATTTCAGTTTGAACCCTTGTTGTAGTTAGTTTAATTTACCATTTGAGATGTTGAGACAGTTATTGCTCTGGCAATATCAGAAAAAAGAATTGAAGACCATTTTTGTAGTGAACTGATGAAGTCATGTCAACAGTGGGCTTCTTTGGAGGACAGGTATTGTGCAGTAGGTACTAGGTACAGTTAACCCATACCCTCCTTCAACACTTTCAGTGCTATGTGCAGTCTTGTATCATCTGAATGCCAGATCTCCCATGTAATTCTTGTAAAAATACGCTCCCCTAGCAGTGAAGTCATAATCATCTTTTAGTGTAGTTCTTTGCTAGAAAAAAGAGTTGTAGTTGAAGTGAAGTTGATTTTAACCCCTTCTCTGAAGGCAAATTGAAATAGCTTTCTTACAACAGCTTTTCTTGATTATTTCTATAGATCATGTAATTAAATACTTAAACAGATGTCACTGAGAACCAAAGGGAACCACTTCCCCGAAACCAAAAGTTATATAAGGAATGACAGCTCTTTTAAAATTAAAATATGTGGGAGGATGGGTATGCAGAAAATGACATACGGTGTGTGGAAGTTAGATGTTAAATATTAAAACGTGTGTCTGACAGTAAACATCAATTAGCTACTGTTTCATGCTGTGCATATCCAGATTTATAAAGTTTGAAGAGGTTTACAGTATAAACCTGGTCATCATTGTCCTTGCTGGAACCATGTTCTGACGTGGAGTAATCTTGTGACAACAGAGGCTGGCATATTTTAATAAAGATATGCGTCTCCGTGTTCCTTCAGAGAGGCCAGCTCACCTGTCGGTTACAATAGCATCTGCTCCACTAAACACTGGCTTTGAGTATACACCAGCAGCTTGGAAAAAGTACAGCTACTTGAGAAAATGCAGGTCAGAAATGCCCCCAGAGATGCCAATACAATAGTACTTGGCAGACACTTGTTTTTGAATATAACCTTCCAACAGCTCTGTGATCCTGGGCCTTGTGGAGTCCAGGAGCTCTGGGCATCCTGAAAGAACTGGAAGCCCTTTAACCTTACTTCATTGTGCACACTGCTGTTATCATGCCTGATTTTCCCATGCTGACAGATGATGACTTTTGGCACATACAGTAATCATAACTACTGTTGTACCATTCAGTCCTGTCCTCATTGCTTCTGAAGTAAGCGCCAGATTGTGTGTGCTACTTAAGGCTGTTTCTGCCTTAAGTTTCTCTCCCTTGATTCTTCTGGAATTTGAGAAAAAAAATAATCCTGTATTATCACTTTCTTCTGCCTTGGAACCCTATGTTATCCTGTCTGTGACTGATTAATAGTAAAACATCTTCTATGTGTGTTCTTTTTAGGTTGATAATGGTCTAATTGAAGTTTTCCTGTTTTGGAATAGCATTAATGATACACAGCAGAAAGAACATACAAACACTTCAGGCTTCCAGTGTTGTTAACGACTAAAATACCTTATTCAGAACAAACCCAAAGTTGTTCTGTATGGTATTAGTAGTGCAGCCTTTGGCCTTTCTCTGCTTCTCATCTTTTCAGCTGAGTGCCCTTGTTCATAGTTCTTTGCTGTAAGGAGAATCATCTTTTCAGTGAGCTTCATCCCTCCAAATTTAAACAGCTCTTCAAAGTCAACATGGAGACTTAACCTTCTTGGAGAAATCCAATATAAGGGAAGCTCCGTTGTAAATCCTGAACTATTTTTACTGTCATGAGCGTGTTTAAATCATGTCATGGGGCATGATATGGGTTACTCATTGCTGGTATCAAATGAGTTGGTGACAAACCAGCCCCTGTCAGTAGGACTAAACAGCTTGCAGAGTCAGGCATGCTAATTCTTCTGCTATGCTTATGGGGCAGTGCTTTCTTTTATTGTACCAGATACAAACAAATTTAGAGCTTGCTCATTGCTCTCTAACATGTGCCCAATTGTGCTGTATGGACATGCTTTTCATCACCTTAGAAATATGAACCTTTCCAAACCACATCTCTTCTCCTTCTACATAAATATATTTTCTGTTACGCCTATGACCTCTCTGCTACGTGCAGAATTTCCCTGATTTGTCTGTGACCTGTGATTTTTCTTGAGGCATGGTGCTCCAATTAGAAAACCATAAACTAAGTGAGAGCCTTAATTGCAATGGAAACCAGATTAGAATATTGCCATTTGCCTTGCTGAGGAGCCAAGTGGAGATTAAAAAGCCAGTGGCCTAAATTTATGTTATTTGTATTTCTGTGAGTCAAACCTCAATCATGTAAAACAGCCAGTAGGCCTGTATTAATGGGAGAGGCCAAGAAAACTGAATCTCAAAGGGCCATTGCCCTTAGGACATGGTACATTATGATAATGTGATGAAGAATAATTACCAAATGTGAAATATATATTGTCAAACATAAGAGCAAGCTATTTCTTACTGAAAATGAGGACGTGAGAAAGATAGTGAATGACAGTCAGCGAGGGCTAGGTTTCTAAAGGCATCTCAACTAAAACTAACTGACTGTTGGGGCACTGAATTGGCTTTCAGTTCTCACAGGTTGAGGTGGATCAGTGGAGTGGAGTAAGGTTGTATTGTTTGTGTTGAAGCCAGATCTTAAAGCTTAGTGCAGAGATTATAGATGTATATTTATGGCAGAGATAATAATAACATTTCTGGTGATGACCATTGTTATGGTAAAGCCTACTGAAAGGCAGTGATGACAAAAATATAAGACTTTGCTAAATGATTTTAAAACATGATGCAAAAATGGAATGGGAGCTTTTATACACATAAGCACTATCGATATTGTTTTTTATTTCTGACAAAATACTGAATTTCACTGAATTTCACTGAATTATTTTTAGAGTTGAAAGGGACCATAGAGATCATCTAGTCCAACTCCCCTGCTGAAGCAGGATTGCCTAGAGCTAGAGTATGTTACTCAGGACTGCATCCAGGCAGGTCTTGAAAATCTCCAAAGAAGGGGACTCCACGACCTCCCTGGGCAGCCTGTTCCAGGGCTCTGTCACCCACACTGTAAAGAAGTTTTTTCTCTTATTTGGGTAGAACCTCTTATGTTCCAACTTGTGCCTGTTGCCCCTTGTCCTCTCACTGGAGACTGCTGAAAAGAGTCTGGCTCCATCATCCTTCAAACCAGCTTTTATATATTTATAGGCATTGATAAGGTCTCCCCTCAGCCTTCTATTCTCCAGGCTAAAGAGTCCCATACATCAGTGTTCCCTTTCTCTTCTTTCTAAGCATGGTAGGATGTTTTTTTTCAACAGCTCTTTTTGTGGCCATTGCCCCTGATGTTGTCTGTATTATGTTTGTGGCATGCAGACTGGGACACAGAGCATGAACAGTCCTCTGGCAGCTTTTATCTTCATACTTGTGTGATGCCAGGTAGCGGTACAGGCTCTGTGTCCTCCTTTTGCCTGACATTTGTCTTTGGGAAAACCATACTCTGTGTGCTGAAATATTTGTTCTTGCTTATTCAGTCAAAAGAGTAGCCTTCTCCATGGTATGGTATAACTGGCCTAAAGCACAGGGCAACCTTGCAAACTTGTGACTTTGGTCAAAGGGCATATACATAGGTGGAACCTTCAATATGTAGCCAGCTGGACTGAGTTCAGTGACAATATTTTCATGCTTGAAGTTATGCATGAATTAATTTTTTTGCTGGATCAAGACATTATGGGTACAAGTTCTAGGTGTGCATAAATTCTAAGTGAAATATGCCTATAAAAACTGAGGTAAGTGTATAGCTCAAAATAAAAGCATGTCCAGTTATGTTGGTGTGTGGAGGTCATGAACCAAAACCTAGTTGTGATAATGAGGTAAAATTAATTTTTAATGAATTTTCTGTATTAGGAGAGAATAGTGATTTGACATTGGATATAACCAAGAACAGACCAAAATTTATCAAGTGTATTTTACTTTTTTGTTCGCAAAATACCATACTTGTGAAATAACTTCCCCTTGAAATATTTTCTGGTTTAGGTGTTATATTGTGGTATCCTCACAGCTCTCAAAGCTGCTAGCTGTGTACCTCATGTTCTATAATATCTGTATCTACACACTACAACTGCATCATAGGGTGGAATTGTTGGCCCATTTTAAAGACAGAAAGTGTTCAGATCAGCTTGCTCAAGATCACATGGGAAGTTTCTGGCAGAGACCACTGACCCTATACTTCAGAATGACATTCAAAGTAGTTCTTTCTCTGCTTCTTTGCCTATCTGGCAAATATATGTCATCAATAAATCAGTAGAAAGAGCTTCTTTCTGTTGTTAAACTAAATAGCTTATTACTGGTCCCTATGAAATGTTAGGATCTTGTAAGAGTTTTTGCATGTCACTGAAGAAAACGTTTTAATATTTTGGGAATCTTATCACTAAAGAAAATTACACAAATACATATGAGTACTTTTAAAATCTAGTGATCCTTGATCTCAGTTGCCCAAATGTATGGATCACAGGCTAGACATGTAAAATAATGGAACGATCAAAGCAAGTGGGCACTTCTGAAAAATACTGCCTTTTTTTAAGCAGGACATAGAAATATTCAGTGTAAAGAAATATGGATAAGCTTTAAATTTGCATATCATATTTTGTATACTATAGGCAAAACCAACAAACAAATGAGATTTTTAGACTGTGTCAAGTATGCACATCTTTGCCCAAACTCACTTTTCTGTATTTTATTTTCAAATCACAACTATGTGGTTTTTAGCTAAGAGGTTAAACAGTAAACAGTCAAATATTTTCCTCTTTTTTCTCTTGAATTTTGTAATAGTTTAAAGATGAGGGAGTGATGAATCATTGACTAGATCCAGTCTTCACCTACTTCCAAGATATAGGTCCATTTCTAGAGTTGTATAGTTGTTCTGTACTGTAGATACAGTATTTAATTTTGTTTCTCTTAAGTTGAATAGAAAATAGAGCTTTTCTATTCCAAAGTCTTCCGAGTGTTACCATACAGCTGAGAGAGGATGATGTTGAATAAAAACATCAGGAATAATGAAATTTTGTCCACAACCCTCTTCCTCTGCAAGGAAGCGTGGTAAAGCAACAGCTGTAGTATATGCTTTGGTCTGAAACCATCTCTCTCAATTTGCCCTTAGGCCAATGTTAATTGCTGAAAAGCCAAATGGTATGAGCAGGTTTTCAGAGTACAGTACTGCTGAAAAAGAAATTCAATAAGAAAAAGAGATAAATACCCAGTGCTAAGGAATGATGATTCTCTAGATTTCCTCAGTCAAGCAATATTTATCAGGTGCATTGATTTAACTAGCGGCTATTGGCAGTTACAAATGGATGATGACAGGAAACAAAAAACCACCTTCATTTGCCATAAGGGGGCTTTTCATTTTAATGTAATGCCTCTTGGAATTACCAGTGTCCCGACCACATTTCAAAGATTAATGAACATCATCCTGTCAGGTTTAATATATCATACTTCTCTAGTGCATTTGGACAGGATACTGTTCTCATAGATTCCCAGAGTTTTCAACAACACTTAGGAGAATTTTTTTAAGACATAAGTTCTGAGAGGAACTAAATAATTAGTTGTTTAAAGGAGAACTTTCATTCCAATCTGGATACATGGTAAATAGTATAAAATTAATTTATGTCTGTGGAAAACAAAAGCATCTTAAAATGCTTCAGGATCATGCATAAAGTTGCATATGGCTATGTCCTGTTATCCTGGAAGTACTACTCAATTGTGTAAGTAGAAGGAGGCAAAAAAAATTACTCTCAGACATCAGGAATAATTTGACAACCTCATTAAGTCTCATGAGTCTCTTACAAAAGTGGGATTGAAACAGGAAAATGTGTTCTTCATTTTTTGTAATTTGAAGTAGATTCAAAACCTGTTATTAAAACTGATATTAATAAACAAATTCAAGTTGGAGAGTTAGTATTCCAAAGTTATCATGGTTTAAGCTTAAAATTATTTTGTTTCAACAGGTTTACTTGATTGTCCCATAAGCTCAGAAGGCACAGAATCACAATTTTCTGATATAAACCAGACTATTTATGCTGTTATGATGAAATAGCATGAACCATGTTTTCCTGCAAAAGAGAATAATTTTCTTTTTCTTTAATAAATACCTTGAAATATAGTCTAGATACCATTAACCATTACTTATTTTTGACACACATGAAATCATATTCGAAATGATAAAAATGAAATCAACAGTATTTGTTACACTTCACAAGCAATTTTTTTTTCTTCTTTTACACTAGGGAGTGTCTTCATTCCTGAAATGAAATGGAGAGATTTTTTCTGACTGGTTATGTCCCATAGGTCTCATACATATATGTGGTATTGAATAGAGGAAATTTGTTTTTACTAGGGGAGTACCTCACAGTGTACACAAAAATTGATCTTAGAAAAAACATTTCCAATGGATGGATAGGTTTCCAGAATTATTAAAATAAATGTAAAATGAATTGTATTATATATGTGTTAATTTAATTAATGTATGATTTAGGTATTCAGTATAGAATGTTCCATTAGGTTCCTGTAACCAAGATAAAGAAGATATTATATGGAAAACAAGAAATATATATGCAATTTGATATTAAAATTAGTCTTCACATTAATGTTAAGATTTAGTTTCAGGGTAGATTTTCATGTCAAATGTGCACAGAGCACCTCTGATGCTCTCTTCTTTTGATTTGTATAAATACATACCTACTGGTCTTTTAAAACTATTAGACATAATCCTAACAAATTTCAAAAGACAGAAAGTCCTGTGCATATGGGTAAGGGCAAGAATAAGAACAACATATACAGTTTTAAGAAAAATGAAACACTAGCAAATGCCAATAAATGCGGTGGAATTTTTGTCGCTAGATTTTAAAATTAAGGTCAGATATCTTACTGAAAACAGCTTTTGTTAAACCATAAGTTACTAGCCTTCATGTGGAAATGATTCTGTGGCATTGTACAGCCTGTGTTATGCAGGAAGTTGAAATACAGGATCGTGATGACTCCTGATCTTAAATCTCTGAATTTGCTTTGATTAGCAGAATATAAATGCCCAGATGGATAGATAATTTGCCTCTCTAGTTTTTTGTGGTGCTTTTGGGAGAGCTGCATGATAAATAGTGACATACTTGGGCTAATCAGTTAATTTTGGCATGTAAAATTTTTGTGTAAAAGAAAAATAATCAGAAAATATCTTTATCAGCTGACAGTAATTTTTTTGAAAGTAACTGTGTCCAGGAGATTCTCCATAACCTCATGCTTTCTGAGAAGTACATCATCTCTGGACTTTTTCCTCAGCCATACCTCATTCACTTTTAGTCTGCATTTGTAGTGTTTTTAACTATGATATTGGTAATGAGCCTCCTTCTTATGCTGTGATGCTGTGGCATTTCTCGATCTTGTGCTGCTTACCATGCCAGACGCAGAAATCTCTGCATGCTGTGATTGGGTAATATTGCCTCCAGGAGGTTTAAGTTCTGCTCTAAGCCCTTCCTTATGTAGACAGACAAATCATGATCTGGTCTTTCTGAGGTGTAAAAAAGGGGTTAATATAATCAAATGTAATCAAGCAGAGCAGGAAATTTAGTTTTCCACTTGTTCCACCATTTCCTCCTCTCTCTTGCTGGAAAGTATTTGTTCTTTCTACCCAGAAATCTGAGGTCATCTGCTCATGTTTCTCAACTAAATTGTTAAAAAACTCCTGTGTAGATAAGTGACTGCTTCCAACTTTTGTGCCTTGAGCTAGTGTACTGTAAATTCTTCTGATTATGTTATGGAGCCCTTTACAGCTTTAGTCATTATTGTCACCACTCTCAGTGGTACACTGAGATGTTGAAGACCAGTTTTATCAAACTGAAATGACTTTATTATGTTCTCTAGTTTCTTATTAAAGAAATAATCTTGAAAAGTATTTGTTTCCTGAACTGATTTTGGAGCTGCAGAGTTCTTTGGGATTTCTATTTTGGGCTACAGTAAAACCTTCTCAATTTGTATGTATGGCTTTTTAAAGCTGAGATATCTTTTTTTAATACCAGTGGAACCAGTAGACTGGACTGGAGGAGACCGACTTTCAAATACTTTTCTTGATATTGCCATACTTTCATGTGTGCCGCTTTGGGTTATATGTTTGTTAAACTGTTGCACTCTGTCTATGCAATTAAATAGTGTTTAGTACAAGAGCTTTCACTGGAAGATGAATAGGAGGCATGGTGGGAGAGCAAGCGGTAACAGGCTCAATTTGAAACATAACAGAATCCAAGCAGATGTAAGGAAAATCTTTTTCACCGTGAGGACAGCCAAGCACTGGAAAAAGTTGCTTAGAGAGGTTGGGCAAACTCTATCTCTGGCATTTTCAAAACCCAACTGGATAAAGTCCTGCGTAACCTGTTCTCTGGACTGACCCTGCTTGAGCAGCAGGTTGAGCCAGAGACCTCCTTAGGTCCCTTCCGAGAGAAATGATTATCCAGTTCATTCATTATAGAGTTCCTACAGAAATGGGAACTGGTAACAGTCCTGTAAGTTCTCATACTATTTCATCATGTAGTTATTAATTTAACCATTTAATTACTTGGAATTTCTATGAAGTTTTGAAAATATACTAAGCCAAGTGCCTTTTGCCCTGAGCTTCCTTTTACAAGGAACTAGGGTTGTTTAGCCTGGAGAAAGGGAGGCTGAGGGGAGACATTACTGCCCTCTACCTGAAAGGAGGTTGTAGCGAGGTGGGAGTCAATGTCTTCTACAGAAGTCACAAGTGATAGGACAAAAACAAATGGCCTCAAGTTGTGCCAAGTGAGGCTTAGATTGGATATTAGGAAAAATTTCTTCACCAAAAGCGGTATCAAGCACTGAAACAGGCCGCCCAGGCAAGTGGTGGAGTCTCCATCCCTGGAGATATTTAAAAGATATGTAGATGTGGCCTTTAGGGACATGGTTTAGTGGTGGACTTCACCACTAAGTGCTGGGTTAACGGTTGGGCTTGATGACATTATAGGTCTTTTGCAACCAAAATGATTATATGATTGAAAACCAAAACAGAAAAAAAACCACAACAGGAAATAATTTGCTATCCTGGCCCATATGTGGCAAACTGAATGTTCCCATATTTATCTCAGAATAGTTACCAATTTTTTTAATGCAAGTTCAGACATTGCAGTAAATAATCTGTGGGTAAAAGGTAAGTATATAAATTACTTTTATCGATACTGTTCACATTGCTGTGTGCCTAATATTAATAGTGATTGGAGTGATTGTATATGTAAGTTTCCTGTGGAGCTCTAATTAATTTGGAATATGTGACTCCAGTAAGGTGATGCATTTGGTCGCTCTATGCCTGTTCAGTGAGCAGCCTCATTTGCTCATGGAATTGACATTACAGCATTCTGCTTTCAAATGCATTATCCATCCTGAACAGAACACGTACAACATAAAAACCTAAGAAAATGATTCTTCCCTGAAAGATAATGCCACATAATTGAGTCTCTGTACAGGTTGTTTGGAGACAGTAGCAAAGAAATGTAAAACAGGATCCCTGAAACTGGTACAGCTTGTAAAATCTTGTTAAGCCATGTTAAAAAAAAATACATTAATGCCCCCATTAGAGGCTGCAGTTTATTTATTGCATCCTATTCTTTAGCCATAGTAGGCATACGGTTTTTTTAATCTTCCATCCGTCCTTTCCCCCTCCCCTTTGAAAGTGCACTCATTGAACTCT
This sequence comes from Gallinago jamesoni, assembly GCA_025769975.1. Lineage (NCBI taxonomy): Eukaryota > Metazoa > Chordata > Aves > Charadriiformes > Scolopacidae > Gallinago > Gallinago jamesoni. The sequence goes on along the minus strand of JAOQGH010000012.1, from coordinate 89,832,776 downwards.
TGGCAATTAGTGTAATTGAAATTTATTGACAATGCGGCCGTCTGCTGAAGCTTCATTGTTCCAAGTGCTTAGTGCACAGCGCTATTGAGCAATGCCATGGCAGTGTCAGACAGCTCATACCTTGCTCAATTATATCAATGGACCAGTGACTGCCAAAGGTTCCTTTGGGGGTACGAATGTTACTTAGTGATAAGAGCCTTTCGAAACAGAATCCCTGGGCCCCATCTCTAGTGGGAGATGGAAATGAAATATGTATTTCTCTGCTGTGGAAAATTAATGTAATTGGCTCCCTTAAAAAGCTTTGACAAGTTGACCTGTTTGAAATCTGAGGAGGGCTTATACTGTGGTATCATATTATCTCCAACATAAAACCCCTCCTTTGGTGGCAGTGACAGTGGGATAAAATGGAATTTGGGTAGTAATATTAAACTTCAGCTCCATTGAACACATTAATATGTTTTTCCATTTATAGCTGCAAGATGGAGTCTTATAGAAATCCTGCTTTTTTTGTATTGACGTGTAATTTTATTTGTGTGTTTTGATTTATACTAGTGCAGGAGAGAAAACAATATGCGTGAGCAAGATCTCTATACTTAGCTTTTCTTCTAAAATGTATATTGCTGGAAATTTAAATGATGTGCCAAATGTGAATAGTTGATTCAGGCTAATCCTGAAACCAGAGTTAAACTCTCAGACAAATTGAACAATATATTCCTTAGACACATAAAGGTTTACACACCAAAAATAAAGATGAGCTTGGCACAGCAGTCAAAGAGCAAAGCTGAATATCCAAATATGCATTTTATCTTGTGTTTGAATACAGATGCATGCAACAGTTTTCTATTTTATTAGAATTCAGCTGCCATGATAGAAGGCATTTGCAATGGACTGTATTCTGCCCGGGCTTAAATATCATGCATTTCTACTAAATTCCCTGCAACAGTGTGTTTGAAAATTAGGTGGAGTTGAACGAGTGTTATTTTATTTCATATAATGGCTTGACAATTTATTTAATACAATATGAAAAAAGGAAGAAGGTTGAATGGGAAACATCCACATATGAGCCCAGGATTTTATTAAATTATCATTTATTTGGCTTTCTACTTGCCTTCTTTTCAAAAGCAGAGCAAAATCTTTTGTTGGTAAGAGATGGGGGAGTAATTATTCACATTGTAAATTTTTGCATTAGAGTCGTTGTTGACCTTCAGCACACAGGTGAAGATCTACTTCTCTTATTCATGGTAGTTCCAGCAATATAGGATTCTGGTTTTCATTTGTGGGGTTTTGTGGGTATGAAATCCTGTTTTGTCACCTAAAAAAGATTTGCCAGTAACGAGAAGAGGCATCTCTGGAAGACTGAGGCACAGGCAGTGGCAGAATCTCAGGTGAGAAAAGTGTAACACAGCAGTGAAGGGGAAGTTTATTTGAGGTAAAGAAAAACTAGCAGAAAAGAGAAGGAGATAACAAGATAAATTAGTTTTCATTCCTCTTTAAAAAAAAAAAAAAAAGAAAAAAGAAGAAAAAAGAAACCAACAACCAAAATTCAGATAAAAGAAAGTGAACAAGTCTCTTTTGAATTGTGTGGAGACAAAGATCAGTGATTACTTTGTGATTTGCACTACTTCTTTCTTTACCACTGCCCCCTAAATTGGAGGATCTCCTATCCTGTTTTCAGTTTGGATGCTGCCAAAATCTCTTGAGAATATCCTTCAACTGTAGAATACTTTTAAATCAGAATTAAAACTCCAACTAGGATTTGGCCTCAGGCCTAGAATAATTCTGCTTTTCTTCTAAATGACCCTTCCTCAGCTTGTTGCTACTCAGAATTTAGCAACATTTGAACTCACTCATACATTTCTAGTGCTAAAAGTTTTTGAAAGAACTCTAGACCTAAGTAGCCTAAAATTTAGCCCACCAGATATAAAATACTTTAACAAGTACTCTTCAGTGTCCAGAATCAGCTAACTCTTATTTTTGGAAAAAATCACGGGAAAGGAATGTAAGAATTTGAAGAGTGAAAGTGTCACTATTTGAATGAAAATACTTAAATTATTTTAAATGAGGAAATAATGCTTTTAAAAAACTTATTTTTTTTTTTTAGTGTTTAGTATTACTGGTATTTATTAACAGTATTATTGGTATTTAGCATTACCACAGAATGCATTTGTGTTTAGTTAATGGGAAGTCTACCTTAGTAACCTAGACTTTTGTACAGAGTCTGTCTGAATCTTGCACTGAGTGATTTCTTCATGTAGTTATCACCCCTTGATTGCTGGATGGTAAATTAGTTAGTAAAGTACGAATCCTTTCTCTCTTAAACACAAGATGTAATCAAAGCTGAATCATCAAACCTGTCCTCCTAGAGATCTTCCAGCTGCGATCATCTTTCTTCTGTTTCTCTACAAGAGAATCTTATGGAAGATAAATATATATAATACTGGATTATTTATATAACTTTAAATAATTTCCTTTAATCGCATTAGACTTCAGTGAATGTTGTGCATGTGATGGGTTTAAAGCTTTCATCCTAACTTCATAAAATTTCTTTCAGAGACTGTACTAGAGAGTGATCATTCTGAATTGCTACTAACTAATGTAAGTATGCAGTTATTTTAAATGTTCCTCCCAGGGATTTCTTGGTAAAGTATTTTAAATTCATATATAAAAAATTAATGACAATGTGAGTTTAACTTCCTCTGAATCTGGGCTGACTGCCATCATTACATAGAGAAAATTATTCTAATATCTTTATTAAAAGTATTGTATTGAGGTGCACACTTTTTTGCTTTATAAGTTCCTCTTCTAAACTTTATAATATTGCCATACAGTGAAATATACTTTACCTTTCACATCAGTAGGTTACCTAATACTTATTTGAACAGTCTGTATTTAGTCTTAGGAACGTACACTGCTACTTTCCTTCCATGCATCCTGCATACTGCCAGATCCAAAGATTAAGTAACTTGCTAGCAGCTTTAGGGGATGCCTACGGTCTGAAACAATATATAGAAAGCTTGAAAATATTTTAAAGGACTACTAATTTGTTAATTTCCCCACTGCTGCAACAGAGTATATTAAGCATTTTGTGGATTCATGCCTTTGTCAGCTCAAGAAATATGTCTCTGTGTGTGTGAGGTGAAGGGGGTAGTGAGGCAAAAGGGAGAGTGAGCTGAAACTAAATATGAAAATCTTGTACATGAGTACATGTACATCTGGAGGAAGAAAAGGATCCCCATAGCTCTAAACCTGGTTACATCTGTTCTAAAACCTCATAAATTTCTGCTTAGCAGTCCAGCTGGGCAGAATCTTAAAAGAACATCAAATAGATACTCATCTTGATAAAGCAATTATGTTGTCAGTTCTCTTGATCAGCACAAGCTTGACAAAGCATGCTCCAAACTTGTAATTTTAGCCTAGAGCTCAAAAAACTTGAAGAGGTGATCTCTGGAAGGGAATGAAGTATCTGAAGATATGGGTTTTCATGAATTGTTCCTTAAGCACCAAATCTTGGCCTGCAGTTATTCAAAAGTAGGGCGGTACCAGCCCTGGGGTGGACAGAGAGAAGAATATTTAGGTAGTGAATGTATTGTCGCTCCCAGCTGACAGCTCCATACCATAACTGTCAGCCGTGACATCTATCTTAAGAGCGTAGCACTTTTCAAGTTCTTTTGTGTCTGTCATTCAACTACAGACACGCTGTGTGAAATCCTGGCCGTGGAGACAAAACTCTTGCTGACTGCCCAGATTTCATGCCCTCCATGTGGAGTGGGGGAGAGGCTATTTCTGCCATGTGTATTCCTGAAACCATACCCCAGGCCTGAAAGGCTGGAGTCTCTGACTCCAACCACAAGGAATGGGGACATGAGTTAAGCAGTTGTGCAGTAAAGAGGAGAAGAAAACTTCGTTCGAGTCTTCCCTTTTGTGCTTGCATCAGGGCCGAGCAACTAAGCAGTGCTCAACAAAAGAGAAAAGAGAAACATTGTGCATGAAAAGTATAACTTGTAATCATGAGATGTGTGTGAAATAGCAAGAATTTGGGGGGAATAACTGGAATCCATATTCTTACAGACTACTTAGGCTAGGTTTTGTGTCTCAAAGTATCTATGACAGTTATAATTCTGGAGGTTTGATTGGTTTGTTTTGGCTTATATTACTCCTGGAATTAGAAAATAAATTGCTAACATATTTCAAGTTGAAAAAACCGAATCTTTCAAATTCGATTTTTCAAGCTGGCATAATTGAAATATGTTTCTAATTTTTACCTAAGTCTTACTTAAATACCATGAAGTTAAGAATATTTATAGAGCCAATGTTGTATATTTTGGATGTGACATGTAATGTTCCATTGAAGCAATGAAAGATGGTAACTTGATAGAGATACATATATTAGATCAAAACAGTAGCGTGCATTTTCATTGAAGTTTTGCTAGTTCACTGCCTGGTGCTTTTTAATTCATGTTAGTACATAAATTTGACACATTGAAGTATTGAGCATTCAGCACTAGGTTTCTGATAGAGCAAATGCAGTCCCTTGGCTGTCCAAGAATATAAGTGGTTTGAAACATGATCACAACGCCTGTGAGAAATCCCTCTAATAGGCACTAGAGAGGGTCAACATTTTTAAAGGATAAAAGCATATGGTAGTCATACAAGAAGGTGCTCCTTTGAGACAGAATTAACATGAGATATTGATAGTAGTTCTTTCAGATTAACATGTTGCATAGTCATTACTAGTTTCGTTTGCATTTACTTAATGCATTTTTTCCAAGGTACTTACTTTCTCAATAGGGATTGTCTTCTAATAAACACTGCGAACAAGTGATGTGAGATGTAAGATATGTTCCAGGATATTCTCTGAGAAACATGCTGGAAGGGCTGAAATACCTGTTATGAAAGTGCAGAAATAGTCTGTTGAAAGATTAAAAGTTCTATAAAGCTCTTTGCAAAGGCATATTGAAAAACCTACAGTAAAGCAGAAGTGTGGGATTTATAAGAGCTCTTATCTTTTGGCCTCCCATCACTGGAGTAGATTCTACATGTTTACATGTGCCTTTGCAAGCTTCCTTGTTAGAGTGATCTTTGGCAAAAGAAAATGAGAGATGTGAAAAATACATCAAAGATTTTACAATAAAATAAATGTTTTGCTTGGTAAAATGTTGGTAGTGTTTGTTAAGCAAGGAGCTTTGCCTTCTGTAGTCTAGGACAACATTTGCCAGTTAATTAATTGGCACAAGATAGGTTACTCATAATTTCAATAACAGCAAAGTTTAGTATAGCTTACTTCATAGTCAAACCTTATATTTCATACAGCTATTTAAGAAATAGTGCAATGGCCTAGAAAAACATCCTGATGGCTTTATGACAAACTAGAAATGGAAAAGATGCATGTAAATGAGTTTAAGCGATGTACTGCTATAAAGATAAAAATGCTACTGCAGTATTACAGGTGTATAAAAACACTAAGTTATCTTATAGGAACTACTTATAAAAATGCTACTACAGTATTACAGGTGTATCAAAACACTAAGTTATCTTATAGGAACTACTTAAGCATTAGAAAAAAATAAATTGTCCAAGAGTTTCAAAAATATACCTGAAAAAAAGGTGTATTATATTTAGCTGTTCAAAAATCTGTTTTTAACATGAAATCTGACCAATATTTTAATCTAAAATGTTCATTTGACTGAAATGAAGTAAATGATTCTATAACTTCCTGTTAGTGAGAGGGTTTTATTTGTTTCTTTTTTTTGCCTCATGCTACAGATCCTTTGCAGGTCTATGTCCTGGGTTCCTCTCTCCTACCTTATTCTGGACAATCAGTCCTAAACCCTACTAGCACAGAATTCTGAAACCTTATTTCTTCTCACAGGGCAAAAGGAACAGGAATTACATACCAGACAAGGAGTATCATGGATTATGAAGGGTAATATGCATTTAGAAGGGTAATATTAAAAACTGGAAAAGCAAATAAGCAAAATCCCCTAATATTCATAAATCCTCCTAAAAGGAAGCCAGAACAAAACAAGCTTCAAACCAACCAAAAAAAAAACAAACCAAAAACCAAAAAACCAAATACAAGACAAAAAGAATGACAACAAAAAGTGATTGGCATGTTTCCTTTTTAGGATGTCCAGGGAACTTGTGTCATAACTGAAATTTTGCTCAATTACCATCTGTGCTAAACAACTTGTAAACAACAGTGTAAAAAATGAATCTAATGGTTTGGGGTTTTCTGAGTTCGTGCTTTTGTTTTGCTAACTCTGATGCACCCTGAAATAGTTTTCTTTCCAGTTTTGTGCTGAGAACAAGAAAGCTTTTCAGGTTTGCCAGACAGCTACATCATCACTTTCTCTATAACTTCCTGTTATAATTCAATGAAGTCTATAGGGTGTGTTGTTTGCCATAATGTAAGTAATAAAAACCAGTGGTTTCTTTAGTGTGTGTCTGTATTTGCTATTACAAATTTTACAAGAGAGATTGGTAGCACAAGCAATATTGTGCTTTCTAGTATATGAGGCAACTAATGGCATTTTTTTTGAGTTGCACTGATTTAAGAAAAAGGAAAATCTGACTTCTTTTGGACTTCTGTTATCCAGGCAGCTTTGTTTTGTTTGTTTGTTTGTTTTCTTTAACATTTTCTAGGGGAAGGCAGAAGAAAGTGTTTACTGATTTGTAAATCACATTCAGCTAGAAGGGTTTTACCTTGCTAAAGTAAGTCAAAATGCTGATTGCTTTGAGGGAAATAGAAATAGTCCATTATATTTTCAGTGTGTTTTCTCTTCAGAGTTACTAGAGAAACTGGAGTAGTTTTGAAAGAGGCAGGTGTATTTAGAAATCCCAGAAAATATTTATAGCCATTTCTTAGTGTATGGGATTTTTATACGAATTAGTATAAACAGTGCTGGCTTGCTGAGATATGAATTATAGTAAATTTACTGATTTTATGTATAAGCAGTCTCACTTATATAATGAAACAAATGCATATCGATGTAACTAACCTACTCTGAAATTTCTCTATGTCATTCTATAGGAACTATAAATATGAAGCAGAATGATGTTAACCTGATTTTTTAATACCAAAGGCAGCAAGTGGAAAAATGTCATAAAATCAGATTTTGTATGACTGTCACAACTTGTCACCTATGTAATTTATGCTGTAAAAATATGAATACAGCAGGATGCTATACATGATTTATAAAGATATAAATAGTAAACAGTGCCTGAAATATATATATTTTATTGTTAGGTATTCTCTAACCCCATTATGTAATGCTGAAAATTGAACTTGTTTCACAATTATTTAACTTTTTGTCTCCAGCAAATCATTCACATTGGAGAGGGGCATGCTGAACTGGCAGGCAACTGTGAGACCAGCTAGAATTCTGAAACCTAACAATCAGGGAAATTTAAAGAGTCATGTAAATACAGCCTCAGTCTATTAGTAGGTGGGATTGTTGTCATATTTTAAACCATAAAAATCTAGAAAATGTAGGGGCTTTTTGACAGGTGATATTTTGTCTGTGTTGAAGAAGTCTCTAGCTCTACTTTTGAACAGTGTGAATATTCTAAGTCTTGGGAGGAAATAGAAAAAGGTGTGTTTTGGGGCGTACAAGAAGAAAACTCCCATAATTTTTAAGGGTGCAAAACTTTTTTTACAATCTATAAATGTCATCAGTGAGTTGTGAGTGTGCTTCTTTGGATATTAATTGAGAACATACTCATATATATACTAGTAGGTTTTGTCTTGGCAGGCTGATAAACAATTACTGTTGTGGTATTGATCATGAGATCTTTCATAGCAGGGAGAGCTAGGCATGTCAGTAAATAAATTTCAATCACTATGGTTCCCATGTGAGTCCCATTTCTGATTTCTACCCAACCTTTATATGGTTTTGTTAGGCATTAAGACCAGATTTTAGTCTTAGACATAGACATGGTGCCATTTCACCAGCTTTTTTTCCCATGTTTTTTTTAAATTGCTCTTTAACCATGCTGCCTCTGCTGCCTCCCAACCCAGTCTGAATAATAATAATTATTATTGTTATTATTATTATTATTACTACTAGTGCTGTTATTTTGGAGTAGGTTTCTTCAGGTAGGTTATCAAATGCTGTATGTCTTGGGGAATATTTTAATGTCACATTATTTCCATCTCTGGGTAATCATCTGTCACTTTAAATACCAGTGTCAAGTAAAGACTCCAAGTCCCTCAGGCCAAAAACCTCATGCTTTCCTCCACTATAAATTAGGGCACATTAGGACTTACCTTCTCTTACAGTTTGTTTTTTATCCCATTCTTGCTGATGATGACCACTTGAACAGAAGTTCTTTTTTGAGGTATCTAATATTTAGTCATTGTCTCATTTGTGGAGGAGAAAAAGGTGGCTTGGATGATACCCTGGTGTTTGGAAAGGGGCCTAAGAAAACCTGCTGTTTGCCCCACATCTGCTTCTGAAGGTTCAAGTCACTGGATTTCTACACTGGATGGCTTGTTTTTTTCTAAGGAGAGACTTCTAACACAGATGGGCTTATTGCCAGGTACCAAGGGACAGATGATGCTACTAAGGGGACTGCTCACCTGAGTAGAGGAAACTTGACAAATGAGGGGGTTTCCAAGGAGTCTCTTTTCAAACATCTCTCTCATTTTCAGAATTTCATGTTGAGAAACCATGCAAGAGTCATTGTGAAGATAGGCTGGAACTGTTACTGGATAATCAGTGTCAGGTCATTCAGCTATTGCAGATTAGTGGAGCTACTAAAATATTGTCAAGTGTGTAGACAGCAAACCTTGTGAACCTTCACAGAATCACACAGAATCACAGAATTGTGGTGGTTGGAAGGGACCTCAGAGATCATCGAGTCCAACCACAAAAAAAAAAAAAAACA
>JAOQGH010000012.1:89765455-89823790 GCA_025769975.1 Gallinago jamesoni | reverse complement strand
TGTTGTGACCGAAGTGCAGGACCCTGCACTTGGCCTTATTGAACCTCATCCCATTGGTCTCAGCCCATCCATCCAGCTGCTTGTAGAAGAGACGTTCTTTTGCCAGATCAGAACAAATTCATCACTGTGAAGTTCAAACGAACAGAAGGCAATGATTTATGTAGCTGTGGAGAACTGAGCAGGCTTCTGAGGATGTGTGTTCTGACTCTCTGTGTTTGCTAACGTCTCTCGCACTTCACAGGAAGTCTGTCAGAGTTGACATGTTGCATAACTTTGACTTTGGCCTCTGTTGCAGGCATTATCAGAGGACAGAAGTGCCAGCCTCCATGCCCATAAAGATCCTTCATCTGATTATCTGACACTTCTAGTTCCCCAGTTTTTGTGGAAGGCACAGGTAGTGAAGATCATTGTAAAAAGCCAGTATAGGTATCTTCTCTCTCTTTCCCATTCATGTTAAGCCAAGCTTGGGAAGGAGAAGAGGTTAATGGAGAACCTCCGAAAGCGCAGGAGGAGTAAGTTCATTCTCTCAGGGATGGATGCAAAGTCACGTAGAAACTCTGAAGGTTGTATTAATTATGGATCTTTGATAGTAATATAAAGAGTAGAGAAACTTCATGCAGTTAGTAGTTAGTTAATTAGTAGTTGAGATTTGATAAGAAGTTGTCAGTTCTATACTACCTGTTAATCAGCAGGAGCTTCTAAAGCATGGCCAGGTTTATCTTTTTTTTTTAATTTCAAGCAAAGTTGGCACAGTAATTTGCACACATCTTCCTTAATGGGAGGTCAGAAGATTTGCCAAACGTGTAAGAGAAATATAAGTTTTTTCAATTGGATTTTGGAATTGAGGTAATGATTTTTTCTTTTGTTTGACTCATGATATCTGAGTGCTAGAAACTGGTGATAGTAGTATTAAGTGAGAAATGTTAAGGCCTCAACATTTAAGAAGTTTTCTCATATCTTAGCAGGAGCTAAAGCAATACAACAGTTATGTAAAAGATATTCTTTAGCTAAACATCTCTTTTTGTACAAAAGCACAGGAGAACTGAAAACAAGTGGAAGGCCTGGGATGTGAACTGAAACATCTGGTGATTCTTTCAGGTTTCCAACTGTTCAAACTGGTGTAGATTACACTTAGTTGCCATGGTTCTTCCTTTTATGAATGTGTATGAAGAGAGGTCTCCTTTGCTACATTTCTTTAGATGGATATTTAGAGTAATAACATTGGGTTTAGGCTTTGCTCTGTTAAATACTTCTGTCTTGAAGCAAAATGAACTGCTCTAATTAATATGACTGAGATCTTCACAGAATAAGCCAAACCTGGATTCATCCATGCCCACTTCCCTGCTTTGCTTTTTGACTGCTCTATAGCAGAATACTGAGTCTAAAGTTCCTGAAATGCTGGCTAGATATAAGCACAGGATGTTTTGAAAAGATCAACACTGTTGCAGTATATTATTTATGCTATTTGCCAAAATTATTTGTTGGTGTTTAAGCAAAGTGTCACATCAGTGTATTAAGAATGAAGTCTACTTCTGTGGTGCCTGAATACAAACTTACTTAATCTACCATTCCACACAAATACACAGCAACATAGTGCACGTGCATGTATGAATTTTGTTGTCGCATGAGGAGGCTAATGTGTTTGGCATGAGGTCACAATTCAGCAATGTGTTGAATGTATGGCAACCTTTTTTCATGCTTCCTTTATTGGATCTGTGAATTTCCCATGGAAGTTCTCACAGGTCTGGGTCTCAGGCCTCTAGGCCTTTTATTAATGCTGCCAGAAGACAAGTTGAGACAATTAAGGAGATTATGTACTTATATTGTCTACAGAGAGTATAAATATCATATTTCTGTGGTCTGGAGAGTTATACTTTCAAAAGTATTGCTGGTGTCAAGAACAAGTTTTCCAAGTGGCAGTTTGTTGACCATTCTTCTCCTGATGTCTCCAGCTAAGCCATTGGAAGGAGTTGATAAAAATTTAACCTTCAGGGCAACCATGAAATTGCTTCCTCACTCCTCAAACCACTGAGGCACAACATAAATCTTAAAGCCACCATCTAACAGCATACTAACATGTCAGAGATGCATACTCGATCAGTGGAAGCAGCACTAGAAGCACTACAACCAGGATGAGGAGTTCCTAAATCAGTATGCTTTTGGTTCCGTATAGAACAGTTGTTTTCTCCACTGACAGAGAAGTTTTGGTGAGTATAGGAAGGAAGGCAAAATTATTGATGCCAGCTGAGCTGACGGACAGGATCCCATTTTTTAGCTCTCAGTAGACGGATTGGTTCTGTGATCCATGATTTCCCTGCACAGACCAGCTAGCTGAGGTAAAAACTTGCCTCCAGATAGGCAAATTGTCTTCATATAGGCAAGCTGAAGGCGCTGTATTTGTAATATGAGGACAGGGGGCACTATACATGCAGATGACAAGGACTAGACTTTTGTACATTATGTCTTCTAGGGCTTATACTACAGTTCATTAATAATATAATAAAAATCAGTTTTGTCTTCCAGCGTGGAGATAAGCTTGGGAAGCCATAAAGTACTCAGCATTCTGGTTTTTTATAAATGTGTGGCTAATGAGTAAAATAGTGCTGTGCAACTCCATTTTCCATGTATGTTTAGCCCCAAAAAGTGTTTAATATAAATTAAGCAGAGAAGATTTTTTTGAGATCTTCTGCAGCAAATATTTAAATATACATTTAAATCCCCCCACCCCCCCCCACCCCCCACCTAGATCTGTGTATGTTTTAGTGAGTTAGTTCTCTTTAGTAGATAATTATAAGTCAGTTTGAATTTTTCCCTCAGGGGGTTTAAAAATGCTAACACCTACTGAAACTGTATTAAGAACCATTGTCTTCATTGTCTGAATATTTTGTAATCTGTCTGAGCCAATCTTGAACTTAAAGGTGGTTTATTTTGTACATCTAACATCAAAAGAGCTTTCTTTGGTAATATTTAAAATATGTGCTTTGCTTTTTGGTTTTTTTTTTTCTTTCCCACTGGCACAGTGTTTTGTATGCTAAAATTATTTCAAGGGAAGATCTTCCCTTTAGAAACTCACTCTTCACACATATGCCTGAAGTCAAGAAAAACATAATACTGTTTATTTCGTTAGATCACACAGCCAATTAATCAAGATTTGAATGAGTATCAAGATGTAGCCTTCATTCTGTCTGCTTATTAACTTTCATTATGTGTAAATCTAAAGTGTAATTGTTAACAGGATGGATTATGCTGTAAAGTTTTTTTTCCTATAACAGCATTCCTTCACAGGTCCCCTTATTAAAGCATACCCAGGATGATATATTATGTTAAGAAGGTTTAAAACATAAGGTGACAATGACCTTCCCTTTAATTAACTATCATGGAAATAAAGGTGAGAACAATGATGATGAAGCTCTGCTGGAGACCATAAATCATCTGCTGCACTGCTTAGACAGGACACAGCTACAAAAATAACCTTGCAATTCACAGGTTAAATGGCTCTTCCATTGTGCTGCATTCACTATTGTTTTTATTTACATACATACAGATAACTTTCATTTTGTGGCTGTGTAAATTATGTCTCTAATCAAACAATGAGTTATTTTCTGAATATGCTCGAAAATACTGAAGTATTTTTTTGTTAAAATATTGCTCAATATTCCAGCTTTTAAATAGCAAAGTGGTATATGCAGCAATGGAAAGTTGGGATACTTGTGTGTTTTCATTTAGAAATCTGTGTGGTAAATGACAGAAGGCAGTTTAATGTTTTATTGTAAAATAGTTCTTTGTTTCTCCTAATGATTCTGGTCTTTCACCATACTATGTGAGATGAGACTGCCAATTATATTTTTCAATGTCTGAAAATTATTTCTAACTTATTTAACCAGTTTTAAGAGCATATCACATATTCTTAGCAATAAGTGTACTACTTTTTATAATTTTATCTCTTTATCTGAGAGTTATAGTCCTGTACCATTGAGTATACCAAACAGAGTTTGCAATATAATGGGAACATTTAAATTAGAATTACAGGTCAACAGAACTCATAAATACATTTACTAGTGTCAATTGCTGCACAGTAAAGTAAGCAAGACTTTTGTCACCTTTACTGTCAACATCGAAGAAAGAGAAGGGCTTCCTGTTCAAACTGATATGTGTTGGATAATCCTGTACAATCAAACTAGATTCAGAAGTTTTTCTATTAGATTAAAAAAACAGCACCCCAAAAAAAAGTAGTAGAAGTACTACAGAATATTTTATGTTTCCATCATGTTTTATATCTCTTGATTTCTCCATAAAGATGCGCTCTCAGTATTTGAGACTGGTAAATCTAAACCCGGAAAACAAAACATCTGTAAAAAAAATGCTAGAAAATGTCAATGTGGATGTTAACAGGCATTAAGCAACAGAATTTTGAGATATTTTTGCAACTGATAAGAAAGAGGTGTCTTCTAGAACTGAAAACACCTGAAAGAAATTAGTACAACAGCAGAAAGCCCAGAATTTACTGTGTGTTCTTTTCTGTGTTGTAATGCCAGCAGGCGTTGCTGGGGTACTTTCTGGATGGTAACTTTTTTTTTTTTAAATTTCAAGATAGGAGCATAGAGCTTTATCTTAGGCTGTTTCCTTGCTGCCTGAATTTAGCATGTTAAGATAAATCATCAGAGAAGTTTTGGCTTTTTGATGTGCTGAAACAGACATGAAGGGATCATGGATAGAGACCTACTTGTCTGGGAATTACTTTTGAGTAGACAGGATTCCTAGGGGCTGTGAACTGTTATATAGTTAAGTAACAGTGGTATATGTGATTGTCCCTTTATGTGTTTAAACAGATTGAGCAAAGAGGAATAATGATTCTTATTATTCAGCTTCAGTATGTCTTTTAGGTAACACTTCAGCAAAATATTTTTTCTTAAAGCATGCAGTCTGCATTAGTCCTCACTCTTGTTTGCATGTGGGTGGCAATGTGCATAGGTCTGGAGACACAGGTAACATTACTGAGCTGGAAATTGAGTTTCTTTCTGTGCTGGGAAATGTGCAAGTGATGCACTTACCATTCTGCAGTCATCTTTCCCTGGGTATACAGTCCACAACACAGTGGGAGCATTTCTATAGTATCGGTTTCTCTGATGCCTTCCTGCATATGTTGAGCAAGTAACAGGAGTGATAGGGACATCATCAAAATGCCTTGCTGATGAGGAAAGATACCTTTAAATGATCCCAGTATTGCTCTATATTGGGTAGTCCTGTAAGTCAGATGATAATGGTGGTAATTCCTTCTCAGCACACCTTTAATGGTTGGTGTGATGCTTGCTATTTAATCAAGAAATATCACAAAGATGTGCAGAATGATGCTCAGCATTTGATGCAGCTCATGCCCTTTCATGCTGCTTAATACCATGCCTTGGTTAGTAGGTGGTCTCCAATGCTTCTAACCTGTCCTGACCTTATCAGAGACAACAAAGAAGGAGACAAATCCTCTCCGACTCTACAGGCAGTTGACTCTGGAATGGAAGACTAGTTTTCATGCTTTAATGTAGCATAGAACAACAAATGTTCAGAGCATCTTCTGGATAGAGAAATAATACAAGATCATATTTATGGTTACGGAGAAACACCCAACTATTGCCCAGTCCCTAACAGACTAAGCACTTTGCCCCAACCCCTTTGAATGTCATCAATCCCCTTGAAACTCTGAAGACTTTTTCTGTATGAGCGACTCCAGCAATTGGGTGAGAAGAACTGCAGTCTCAGTCTGCTTCTCAGTCTTTGGATCTTATTTTATATCGTAATAAACACTTACAATGGAGAATATTTTTACCATACAATTGTAAAACAAGATTTCTAAAGAATAATGCTCTCGTGCTGGTGCAACTAGCTCACATATTTTACCAAAAAGTTTTGAGTCAATGGAGAAAAATGCTGATGAGTTGGTGATAGGGTAAAATGCTGTAATTGGATAGCAGAATTGTAAAGCGCTAAGGGCAGAGCTGATGAGAGACAGAGACAGATCTTGGCTTGGCTTCTTCCCACAAGAATGGCAACAGACCGCAATTTCCAAATGCCAGAATGCAAAATTCATTTTCTCTGAAGTAGCTGGTCAATGGTCAGTTTTCCATAAATAATAAGAGGAAGACGAGAAATTATTTTACTTCTGCTGCTACCACATGTTCTCCTCTGGGTCTGTAAAACTTTTGTCTGTTGTGACTCAATTCGACCCAATCTTTGTAGGAGAGAATGAATTGTTACCATTTGTGTTAATTCATTATAAGAGTGCTCAGGTGATTCCCTCCTACTACAATACCATGTTTTCAGTTGGTCTTGCTATTAGAAGGAACAGCATTCTACAAGATGCTTTAATTACCTCTTTTTCATAATCTTGCATTCATGCCCTGACCTAATTAAGTGGTGAAGTTCCACAACACTTGCTTGATATTTCATAGGCCTCCTACAATTCCTTACTAATTTTTTCTTGTCTGTACATTGTCTGCACCTGGCCCCAAAGTTTTTCCTCAGTATTTTATTTTCCCATTCTATTAAGTGCTCCAAGACTCACACCCACATCGGAGCCAAAAGTATTCATAATTAATGTGGTGAAACTAAAAACTGTTTTTTCTCAGCACTTCTTTTGACTTTCATGTTTTTAATATAAAGGGAGATTGTTGTTAACTTCTACGTTAGAAATTTGGAAGACACATGGATAGTACTTAATAAATGATAAATAAAATAAAGAAGAGACATAAACAAGGGACAAAGATCAGAAATGAGGGACTGAGTGTAAGTGAGGCTCCTTTTTAAATTATCAAGTCAGCTTATTCATGACAAGGAGAGGGCAAAGATAGAGAGAAAGAAATTGTTGCATGTCTATTCATCTAATGACTCTTAGAAATCCAGGGAAAGTTCCCATGAAGGTGCATAGGTATACAGTTAAGAAATGTGGTTAAACTTGTTAAATGTAAAATAAATATTGCTTATTGCTTCTCTGTCAAAGGAAAAAAAAAACATTTCTTTTTGATGAATGGGGTTTTGTTTATTTAGCTTCTGAATTTTTTTTTTAAATGGATTTGAGTGGAATTCTCTTGTCTGACACTGGAATCCTAACTTATTAAAACACTGAGCTTTGGGCAGCCAAACTGAACACATATTTAGAGGCACATTTAACTTCCAGAGCATTTTAAGCAAAAAATCCTTAGGCTAAGAATCTGATTTCGATCATGTCATAATTTCTTCCCATAGAATCTGTGAATAGGCATGAGCTGCATATGCAGTTCAGTGGTAAAAGTCTGGTTTTGTAGTAGTTTTAATGAATGCAGTATCATCTTTTGCATTTTTAGAAGGGTGTAAAAATTATAAACAAACTTTTCAATGCTATGCAGTGAGCAGTTTTCAAGTCTATCTCAGTGTGTTAGTTTCCGTCTCTAAAGGGGGTCTTGGCCAGTGAGCTAAGGACCCAGTACATACATTGTGTGCTTGATCTGTGCATCTCTGAGGAACTATACATTGCATACCACTCTGAAATATGACGATATGCATATACTGTATCTACATCCTGCTGCTATCTTAAGATGAATTAGATGCAACCACTGCTTTAATGTTGGACTAGGTTCAAGTACCTTTCTCAGGTACAGTGTTACTGTCAAAGAAATGCCATTCACCTTACAGAACTCTTTAAGGTAGACTCATATTTAGGATTTATAATGAAATGAAAAGTTGGTTTTTAATATCACGGAGGGAGGGAGATTGATATGCAGCTTTAATGCTGTGTTTTTTGGCTTCTGTTCATTCCTATTTAGGACAGAGGGCAAGAGGAGTTAGCTTTATAGTTTAAGTTCTAGATAATGATAACCCAAACAATTCTATGATTCTTTAATTCCATATAATTGTAAGAGGCCTTTTAGGTAAATGCTGATGTTTTAAAATAATTTTTCTTAGGTTATACTTAAGAATCAATAATTGAGGGTTAGTATTTAAATCAACAGATGCATCCTGTCCCCTTGAGCTTTTTGAAATATAATTTAATTTGGTTGTAACTTTTTGCTTTGATTCCACACTAAAATGAGAAAAAAGCTGTATGGATTGTTAATAAAATGGAAGACTCTTGAAATAACTGACTTTTGATCCATCTCAGATTTTGAAACCAGGAATTTTGGGGGGGTGTCAACAAAACTTCTTTTCTTTAGGTAAGGAAATGGGAAAATGGAAAAACCCCACTGACTATTATACTCTGGGAAAAGATTATCCTTACAGGACATCTAGTCAAAGTTTCATTTGGCTTCCTGACTTTGTGATAAAAACTGTTGCTTTAGACCCTGTCTCCAGAACAGTTTGCTAGAGTCTTGGAGATTTTCTAGGGAATTTTGAGATTATGTTTAAAAGAAGATCTTGATTTACATGCTCTTTTTTTTTTTTTTTTTTTTTCAGTCATGATACGGTAGGAGAATCAGTAGCTTAGAATGAGAGAATCAAAGGGTAAAATTACAGAATAATTAGAGTCCAGTAAATCAAAATCTCTCACCCAAATACTCAGTAAAGTTATCTGCACTATAGTATTAATAGTACCAGTGGGATGGTAGGAAATTTTATTCTGAGTCATTAATTAAAAACAAAACAGAGCTGGAAGGAACTAGAGTTTGTAGCTGAGCAGGTGAAAGTTGAATCAATTTCACTGGATCTTTTTAAAAACAGGTTTTCCTTGGTTTGTTACCATTTTAATTTTTTCCCATACTTGGTGCTAATCAGGCATGACAAATAGGCTCACCTTTGAACACACTTTGCACTAATAATGTCATAAAGTAGCTCCCTTTAATTGCTACCTCAGGCCACTGTCATCAAACAAGCTCATAAAAAGAAACTAGTGACAGCTTTCCCTTCTGCTGGATTTATGAAAGACTTCTCACCTATGCCCAGCCCATGTGTGTTTACATTACTATCCTAGGTCTGACCTTTGATCAAAGAAGCAATGTATTTTGTGTTTCATAACAAAGTCTCACCGTCACTTCAATTCAGACGTTTATACTTGCAGTGCAAGGCTATCGTGAAAACTTTACACCTAGAAAATATAAAGGGCAGACAGTTTACAGTCAAGCTTACAGTTCACTGTAATGTAGTAAATATGTTTTAGAGCCAGATATATAATCTAAAATTAACAATTTATTCCACAACTGATATTTTCTTTCTTCACAGATTGTATAAGCAAAGACTCTTGTATGAGCTCATTATTCAAAACTATTCACCCGATAACTTCTGTGAATAATTCTTAGTCTTGGTCTGTAGCTCATTCTCAAGGATCTCATTGTGAATATTTGATCATTGAAATTCCAGCTCAGTGACTCATCACCTAAATCATATGGTGTGCTTCTGCCAGGATAGAGGAACACAGCCCTTAATTTTCTACTTAATGATTCAGAAAGTGGTGAGCACTTGTCCTCTGAAAGTCAAGGTCCTTTATCAAATATCCAGAACTTGAGGTTATCATAGTTATTGGTTTTAGCAAGTGTTAGAAGTAATAACTAGTAAATACAGATTTGATTTTTTTTTAACTATTGAATTTTAAATTAGATGATTTGAGGGATGCTCCTACTTTTATGTACTTCTTTTCCTGCAAGTATTCCAGGCAACTAACAGATAAGAGTGAAATTGTTCAAAGTGTCTTTCTGCAAAACATAGAATTGATAGTGGCAGAAATTCCTGCTAATGTCCAGTAATACATGCTCATGAATTGTATTATGAAGATAAGAGTTTGTTTTCAGCTTTACAGTATGATTCTGTCTATCTTTATTTGGGATAGTTCACAGTAGAATTTCTGATCTTGATTCAGATCAAATTTTAGACAATATTTAGATTTTAATTTCTGCATTCTACAGACACACACTTGTCATCATGATTCCTTTAATTTAACAAAGCCCAAAAAAGGTTTTTATTTCAATTCTAGTTTGGCTGTTGTTTTTCTCTTTAAAGAACAATAATTCTTCCAGTGATAATTCATTTTATGATGTAAATTTTGTGTGTACTGCATTTTGCTTGCACAAGTACTTTATCTTAGTAATGAATGTTGTTAAACTAGAAATAGATTTCTTAGGTTTAAATGAAGGTAGTTTATTTGATGTGTCCATAATGCCTTAGTATTGGATCAATTTGCCCTCTTTCAAACAACTTTGTTTCACAGGTTTTCAGTACAGTATAGCATTTAGAATAAATGAATTCAGACATCAGTGATATTTATGGTTCATAGAAATGTGCATTAAGAGTAAACAGTGTGCTTGGAATATAACTGTGCATCCCTTTATAATTTTCGCTGGAGTATAACTGTGCATCTGTTTATAATTTGTTGTAATCCATGTCTTTATAGTTGACTTCCCTGTGTTTCAGGATCTCAGGTTTGATAGGGACCTAAGTTAGTACACTATGAGTGATACTGGAAAGGAATTAATGACTTTGAGTCCCAGTTTTTCCTCTTTTTCCTCCTTGTTACAGCAGTGAGGAAGTTATTTCAGTACTTTCTAATTTACCTATCTGTCTGTCCTTCTCTTGACAGTCTGTGTAGATCAGTTCAATTTGGTGATGCATAAGTTGTGACTCTATTAACCTCTTTAGACGATGACACTCCCTGTCAAATGCATAAACGTACTATCAAAATGGCAGGTTGGATACTGTTCTGAATGTTGTTTATAACATTTTATTCACCATTGGTGACTTTTGTTTTATAAACTACCTGAAGTTGGTGTATGTTCTTATTTACCAAATAAGAAAGCTAACAAATCTAGACCTAGCTTCAAGCAGAATACAGCTACCTTAACACTATCCTAATGAACGGAAGCATTTTAGAAATGTTTTGCAATCATGTAAAAACATTTATCTACTCATTATGAGGAACATGTATATTTGAATAGATATATTTGGAACATTCTGTAGCCACGGTGTTCAGGAAGAATAATATTAAAAGATTTTGCTCCAATTTGAAACATTTCTATTTGGATTTTAATGGTGTTTTGAGATAAGGTGACATAGTGACTTTAAATGAATGTTGTAAAAATAGCTTGTAAGTTACTTGATATTCAACATTAATATAGGTTTTATTATTCTTTTTTTTTTTTTTTTCCCTGTGTGTAAAACTTTTACGTAAAATGCTATCACTTGCATAGTTTATACTTGATAAAAGTTTCAAGCAATACTTCTCCATTTTTGGACCGTGTGCAAAAATTTTCAAACCAGGCAGGTACTAATACTAGATATGGCAGTACACACATTTGGGATAAAAACTTTTCAACAATGCCACAAAATATTATTTCCTAATGTGCTCTGAGGCTTCAAAATTTAGCCTTCCAAATGTGTGAAAAGTCAGTATGGAATAGAAATATCCAGTTTTTCATACTGAAAAATTCAAAATATACAGTTAAATAACAGTTGCCTTTAGCTAGCTGAATTCATTTGAATAAGTTCTTTCTCAGATCCAGTAATTCCCAAGCGGGGTTTCTGGTCTGTTTGATTTATGATAGATTTAGTGAAAAGACTGGAATAGCTTGAGAAATTCTGTCTTCCTATTTCTAATAAATTTCCTTGTTCAGTCTTAGACGAGATTGACTGTTTTCTGTTGATCTGCACTACTTTCAAACACGGGGCCTATCTTCACATTCTAGCAAACAGATAAGAGCTAGGGAGGGGAGGACAAAACTTCTGCTTTGGGCTGGAGGAGAGCAATGAACAAAATATAGGTTTAAATTCTCATCACAGGAAGCAGTAACTGTACCTATCAATATAGAAGGTGTATGGCAAGCAGCTTGAAAATGGCCTCAGTGGTTACTTCCATTTGCAAACTTCATTTACCTCACAGGGCTTCTTTCTAGAGAAAGAGAGGATGGGAAGGGACTGCTAAACATGAACTAAAATGCACTAACTCTCTGCAAAGCCACTAGACTGGAAAAGAAGTAATTTTGCCTGAATCTATCCTGCTTCACTAAACCAAATGGCTTGAAAAGGTACATTGTACTCTGAGGTTTTCCTGTTCTAATTTATTCAGTTGACATTTGAAATATGATAAAGAAACCAGTCAAGAATGCCTTGCTTTGTAAACAATGCCATAACAAAGTGCTGCTAAGGATTTAGAATTAGAAGGTAGTGCACCAATTTCTTGTCTCAATTAACAGTTCATCTAGTCAAATCTCAGTCTTTATTAGATATACAAAGAAGAAAATTTGTGCTAGTTTAAAAATTTCTCTAAATTGCTCCAGGTGAAAATGAATGTCCTGAAGTTAAGATATTAAAAACCTGTTTTTCAGAAATAATTCATTAGAGATTTATCATAAATGTAGAATATTTTTGGCTGTGAAGTTAAATCAAGGTAAAATCACTCCCATTTCCTCCCCTTATTTAATCTTTCCTGAATAAGTTTTTCTGCTGGGGCAGATGGCTCCTTAACTGTAGGGCTGATGCAGCTTCAGGTCAAAGGGGAAAGATTTTTGGAGGGAAAAACCACCAAACAGATGGTGAGCATTAAAAAAAAAATAAAAATTTTCAAACATCCTGATGTGTCTGCAGGACAGCAACAGAGAAAGAGGTAGATATGGTTAGAACTGGCCTTACATGGTAGTGTGCAACTGCTGGTGTGGCTTGTGCAGCCTTAGTAGCTACAAAAACTACCTGAAGGAGAAATTCCTTTCTTCCAAAGTTAATGTGATCTGGTTTTCAGGTGGTGTCTAGAATATTTGCCCTTTGATGCTTTTAATTACACGTACTTAGAATGATGTTTTCAAACTCCTTAATTGTAAGAATTCCTACCTTAAGTATCTAAAAATTATTTGCCTTTGATGAATGCAAATATGATAAAATGCTTAAAAGTATGTTACCATTTGGAACTGTCATAAATTTGCTTAAATACTGTTTGCAGTGAATATGAATAATTTTTAATATATCTAAATTCATAGTGTGCTTTTTAAAAAGATGGTCTCCACCTTTTTAGTCTCCACATAATAGTTTAAGCACATTCTACAACCCCACAGTTGTTCATACAAGTGACGAATTTACACAATTAAACCCATTTACTCCAGTGCAGCACCGTGAGAATTCTATATCAAAACTACTTCACGTATTTATAACTAATTTTCTGCCTTTTCTGTATTTGTGCTGTGTCATAAAGAAACTCAAAATACAGCTCCAAGTGCACATAATTAAACACTGAAATAAAATCTCATTGCTAAAATTGTTTTGATTTTCTTTTTTTTCCCCTCCAGCTAATGACTGATACTTTGGATTGCTTTTCTTTTTTTTTCCATCACTGGCTGCCTGCCTATGTTGAAGGAAATGCCTTTGCCCAAAATTTAGCTCTTTTCTTTCTGAATATGTTTCTAAGTTTATGAAAATTTTTTTTTTTTTTAAAAAAGCAACACAAAACTCCAACCCCCTTCAGAGTAAGCAAAATAATTGCCAATAATATGTCAGGATTTTTTTTTTTTTTAAATCTGCAACACCAATAATTGGTAATGGAGGAAGAGTTTTAAGAGGGTTTAGTGTTTTTACTTGAATCTTGTAGAAATTATTACCTTCGTCTCTGCAAGTGTCAAAACATTAATTTCTGTCGAAAACATATGCTTTCAGTACTTAAAACAAGCTTGTTTTTGTGCTGTTGCTCTGCCTTGTTAGTTCTTACACTTGGATTGTCTGGAAAGGTTGCCCCTCTTTACTATACAAAAAAAGGGCCAGGCATAATTTCACCACTGATTGAATGCATGTAGGGAACAGTCATTCCTGGCAGAGAAAGGCTGAGCCTCCTGCCATTGTTCTCTTGACAAATAGTGAGTGTCCTCCCTTTCCACTGTCTGACCTTGACTAATTGTGTAGAATTGGTGCAGCTGTCCCTGGCTCATTCAGCGCTGCAACACAAGGGCATGTAAGAAACTTTAAGCTGCCATCATAAAACTCCAGTTTGAGGACTTCATCACAATGCACGGTGCTCACTTTTTTTGTTGTATGCTGTTTAGTTTGTTGCAGTTTACTTCCTCCAGTAGCGCATTTTATAGTCATGCTGTGTTTTTTTCTCACTTGGTTTTGTATATATTTCAGAAATCTGTAGAGTGGTAAGACAGTATTTCTAAAAGAGCTAGATAAAGTCACATTGAAAAATAGTTATAAAACCATCAATTAAAAAATGATAGCGGAAATTAAGCTTATCTAGAAAATGAGTGGAAAACCATGTTTGTACTTTTCTTTTTCCTTATTACTGGCACAATCTATTGTTGGAAATTCTTTAGTAAAAATCTTCAGTATATTAACTTGGAAACTGAAGAATATAATCAGAAAATGAAGTACCGTGTGCATATGAATTTTCTGGTGCTGCTTTTAAATGTTAAGCCTGACTGAATATTTTGATTATTGTGTGTAGCAAAGCAAGCAAAATATTTTTCTTGTACAGGTAATTTTTAATAATACAGGTAGTGGTTAAATACGTATTAATGATAATATTATATATAAGTAATGTGACCTGGAGATTTTACTGGAACTCTCTTGATAATTTTTATTATTTTATTTTCTTAATTAGTGTGAATATTTGCCTTATGAAGAGGGAAAATTCATTGTGTCTACAACACATAAGTCACACAGCTTTTGGTTTTAGGGTTAGATGGACTTGTGTTTGAGTGGTAAAAAGGCTTGTATTTGGGTAAATTACACTCATCTAGAAAGAACCATTGGCTTGCTTTATTTAAGATTGAAAAGTTCAACCTTATTTAAGGTTCAGTAAAGTTCAGTTTTTCATCTACTGTGTCTTTTTCAGTCACAATGTTTCTTAGAGACAGATTCTTTTGACAGAATAAGCAGATTTCTATAAAAACATCATACAGAAGTGAAGGGCCTTATTCGTCTGCCCAACCTATATTGTACATCTCTCCAGAATAAAGAGAACTTTTTCGTCCTTGGATTGTCTCTCAGATGAGGTGGCAAAATACTTGTTGAAGGAATGCAAGTAGTAGATGAATTTTCAGAAGTATAACTTTGGTATTTAGTATTTGGTTGCTTATATTGACCTGGATATGTCTAAGTCAGACACAGCTGACAAAATGACATTTTATGCCATGGACTACATAGTCACACATAGGAGTATGACTACACAGTGAGAAGTAGGACTTAGATTCATGAGATCTTTCTTCCACAAATACTCAGCCATTGTTATGCATATTGACAGGCAAATCAGGTGTTCTGCATGGCATGTTGTTTACTGCAAGGAAATAGTGGCAACATATGGGCTGAGGTACTGCAGGCAGACATTTCATATGATATTTTTGGGTTCCTGGTATTGCAATGTGTTAGCAAACAAAATTCTCTTAAAAAATTCTCACCTGTGTCCCTGCTACTGAGACCTGTGCTGGGAAAGCATTTGGTGACAGCTTGTGACCTGATTGAAACATTTCCAGTGAAATTAAATTTTAGGAAATGTGTTGGTTGGCTTAAAAGTCTGGCCTGAATGAGACTTGGTAGTCTCACAGAGATGCTGCTCAACTGTGGTGCTCAAGTTCCTCGTTGGTTTAACTTGAAGCCACATGATGGCCATTTCTCCCCACTCACCCCTAAGAGAACTTTCTGACAGACCTTGGTCTCTTTCTAACATCCTGTGTGATGGAGACAACAACCTCGTGTTACCTGACAGCCTATTTTTGACTCCTGAAAATTATTAGGTCTTATTCGAAACTTGGAGCAAGCCATATTGAGAAGTACATTGCCAGAGGTTGACGGTTATAGAGCCTTATTTTAATAGCTCATGTAGAAAACAAAGCTTGCTTTAATTTGTATAATAGCAACGAAGTAAAATACATATAGAAAGAATTGTTGTTATTAATGACTGTCTATGGTATCCCTTAAGAGCAGTCATGACATTAGGGCCCTTGTGTACCCATGCTGCTGGAGGTGAACTGACTGCCTAGGACCATACTGAGAAGCGGAGCCCAACTTCTTGGGCTCCCAGCCAGCTTCCTAATAGGCAGATGAACAGCGTGGCCCTGGTTGTAGATCCATGCTATGTAGTCCTTAGCAATAATGCCAGTTTAAGTCCTACTGGAAGCTGCAGGTTTTTGGTTTTGCATGACAGTGTGCTGCTGTCCTGCTTGTGCCAGCACAGATGTTGCAGGCAGTGAGCTGGCTCAGGGACATATCATAAGGCAGTCGGTGAGCCTTATGCTTCCTTTTCTTCCATTTTATAGGGAGTTAAAAAATACAAAAGGCTGAAATACGCTCAAAGATGATGGATATTTTCAACCCTGGCCACAATGACAGGCTGGCAGTTGCAAAGGCACTGCTGGGGCATGTGAGTGTGTTGCACATGAAGAGCGATGGAAGGTATTTTGAAGAAGAAATCTTTAATTCTGTCACAGAACAGCACTTTGTTCTGTGAAAATGCACACACTAGATAGTTTTAACTGTTGGTGTTTTAGATTTTCTATTTTGTGTAGATTAGAATGTGATTAGTTAGATGTCACCTTCATGCTGCCTGTCTTTAAGTCCTGAGTGGATCTTGATTTTAGGCACAGAGAAACAAGGTTATTCTCTGGACTGGGTGCAAACAGATAAGATGGAGAGATTGCCATTTTTTTTTTGCCTTTTCCATTTCTGTCTGCTCAGCAGCAAACTAACATGTTTGGGAGAAACAAGGAAACAGAATGATAGTATTTCAGGGTTGTGTTTAAGTATGCTTTTGCAAACTTCACAGCTGAGTCTGGCAGTGTAGAACTGGCTGAGTGGTATCTAATTCAGGCTCTTGTATTTTGTTTCCCAGCAATCTTAGATACGTAAAGCATCAAATGGGGATTGCTGGCTTGTGGCTGGGAAATGGGAATCCTTGAGATGCTTATCCCCTTTTTTCTCTATAGATCATATGGAAACTTCAGAGAAGTAGTGCTCTGAAGAAAACTTGCAGGTCTAAAATAAATAGGACAAGAACACAGAGGAAGAGACAGGGTAGCCTTGTTGTTCAAAAAGATGGGATAGGGATGGCTTTTGAACATGTGCAGGTAGGATCTTTCTTTCTCCAGTGTCTCTTCAGCTCCTTTTCCCTTGGGTATCTACTCAGTATATCTTTTCATTCCTTCTTTTTCTGATTTCCCATCCTAGCCACATTCAGAGAGGTCAGTGAATCCTGTTTCAGCTTCTCTAAACTCTCCTTACCACAAGAGGGAAGAGAGAATCATTGGAGACCTTAATCATCAGAACAGCAGAGAATGCAAGTGATGGGCAAAGGTGGAACAGCTACTATGTTTTACAGCTTGTAAAAATGTAAATAAAAAAGTGTAACGCTTTAAAAAAACAACCACAACCCAATTAAAATTTTGCTTTTTCTATTCCGTGACTTGGAGAAGCTTGTTTTTCGTACTAATAACTCACCTGCTTCTGGTTCTGAGAGCCTGGCTTCACTCCTTGGGAGTAGCAGGACTGCAATCTACAGCAAGACTGCAATCTTTGCTTAGCAGGACTTGAGATGGGCTCCCAAAACTCTCTAGCAATTGCTAGGAAGCAATACTATCTACAGCTGCGGACAATATTCCACGGCTGAATTCTGATTCATCCTCAATGGGTTGAATAACCTTCCTGAATGTTGACAGGCTGCCATACATATCCGTGTCTTCTTTATGTTTGAAAAGAAACCTAGACAGGTTTGCTTTCAGAACACAGCACAGAAGTTGCAAACTGAAGAAATTTATTTTTTATTTAGGAAAGAGCACTGGCATTAATTAGTTAGGCCCTGAATAAAATAACAGTTTTTGTGAGCTTATTGAGCAGCTGGGCACATCTGAACTCTCCTGTCCTATCCCAAGTGTGTTAGAACAGTTTTATTTACCAAGCAGAAGTAAAAATCAGGAAGATCACATTTTTTCTTGGCATTATACTGCCTGCAGTATTTATGGCATCCAATGCACAAAGACAGACAGAAAATAGAGGTAACATGCAAAAGATTACAGAAGAGCTAGCTAAACTATTTGATTTTCATATGTACAGGTACATGACAGAATATGACTTTAGTAAAATGAATCTGTTCCTTAAAATCCTATGCACCATATTAACTAGAAATTCAAATAAAGCGTTGCCTTTTCTTTTAAACAGAAGAGGGATTGGCATATTTAGATTTAATGCTTCAAAGTTCTCTTCAGGAAAACAAAGCATCGGACAGCGTTGGAGTGCAATTTTCTGAGTAGGAAGACAGTGCTGCTCAGAGACAGAAGACAAATTATTATGTGTCTGATTTCTGCAAATCTTGCTTCATAGGAATTGTAAAAGCCAAGTGCCAAGGAAGACATGCAAGGGTTAATATGATTTCCATTCCAGTGAGTTTTGCTTGCCATTATTTTCTTTTTCTTTTCTCCCTTTTAACTGATTCATAGCATAAAATCTTCCTGGACACCTAATTATCAAGCCAGCTCACAGTCACAGCTGTCTGCTTGGAGAACCCATTAGATGCAGCAGTTGAAGCCTCCATAATTCCCCAAACTTCCCGGTTGTGAATATTAAGAAAAGATTTTTACATGTCATATGCAATTCAGAGGTGGTGTGAATGGCGTTGGAAATGACGAGCTCTGAATGCTTGTCCATCACTCCATTCACTGGTTACAGGTGGTCTCATTTTCCACTTTCAGATATCGGCTAGCTATGACAGCAGGCACTTAATTTGCATGTTCGACAGACAACAAACGGCCCTGTGCATGTCAAAATAGGTGGTGATGCGTGACAGTTCCTACACAATACTGTCTCCTCTTTGCTTGACCTTTGACCTCCCTGCATGTCTTCTTTCACAATCAGGAAAAAAAATGCACTTTTCGGCTTTGGAATAAATTTGATACCAAATTGATTATTTTCCTTTCTTCTTTTTATTCTGCTTTTTCCTCCTCCTCCACTTTTAGAGTATGCATGCATCCAGGCTTTCATCTTAAGGGCTACAAAACTCTGCCAGAAGAGTCTCATAAAATTTAAAAATAGGTAAGCAGTGAGGACAGGAAGCCGCCTTGTTAAAATTCATTGTAGTTAAATTGCTTGAAAGTTCTTTGTAAATGCAAATGTAACCTTTAAAAGAGACCTTAAGTTGGGTTAATATTTGCTAAAAATAAAATCAAGTTTTTAAAAAATCACAAAAGTGCTTTATGTTCATTTTTCCTCGGGCCATATATCCGTCTTTATATTTGCAAATTGTGTAGTTTAGTACACGTTTCATCAAGACATTCCTGCAGTGTTTTTATGGTTGCTGTGACTTGTACTAATGTTTAGTAACAAGAATTGGTCTTTTAGAATCATTAGAAGCATACTTAAAGATTACAGTTTTATTTAAGTCAAAATTCTGAGAAGTGATTAAAGTGCAAAAATGTTTGAATGATGGCAGCTCTGCGCAACTTATTGGGTTATTCAGTGTTTGGTTCCTGGGGATTGCAGCTTTTTGTGTGTGCTGCCTCCTGGTTAAATCATATCAAAGGGAAAACTAAGACGAGCTGGATTCAAGCACAGCTCAGCATTGCAGAGTTCACCCAAGCACCTGAATTTTAATTCCAAAGATACACGTTCCCCCTTGTCTAACCAAGAATGACCATAATCCTCTCACAGATCTTATCTGAGCTGCAGCTCTTGTTTTAATTAAGAATTAAAGCATGACAGCAGATAATCACACCTCTGGGGTGTTACAAGATTTGAGATGTGGTTGCGTACCCAATACCCAAGGGTGTGATTATTCTGTGATAACCCCACCCCTATCAAGTCATCCTGTCTAGGACCTCAGTAATGGGCAAAGCACATTGCTGTTGGCTTCAAACATTGAGCTGGATCAGCAATGCACAGTGGGCTGATTATAGGCAATAACACACTAGCATATCTTTTTTGTTGTGTTTTAATACATCTCACTATTTTCTTCAAGCTTTTTAGACCACTAGAAGATTTGGCAAGTTGCAGGCATTCCCCCTCCTTCTTCCCTCCCACCAAAGTAAAATATCCTTCCTGAAGCAGCACCTGGTGAAATTTGATGGATAGGGAACCTCAGTCTTAATTTAAGATATGAGATGGCCTCTTTGATGTTTAGCTGAAGTGCTTACAGTGTTACCTTGGTGAGCTTGTTCTGACTTTCTTATTGTTATATGACACCTTGCTGTCAGTTTGAATGGTGGCTGAAGCCAGCGGACCAGATCTGGCTCCTCAGGAGCACAGGAGTATTTGAACAAAACTGATCATTTAAGAGCTCAGATTCATAAATGCAATTTACTTATGAAGTTAGTTATACTATACAGCAGGAGAATTCTCTTACCAAAATCCATTCCTGTTGCCAGCGTCAATCACGCTATTGACAGGTGGACTCTCAGAGCCATGTTTTAGGTATCAACTCACCTAAACACTAATTTTGTAAGGGTTGGGGAAGGAAGGAACTGCTGCTGAGAAATGAGGCAGTCTCAGCTTTTAGCTCCAAGTCGTTCTGGGACAGAGCTGGGCAGAGAGGCTGCCCTGTGTGGTTCAGTCAGTGAGTACAAACACTGCTTTCCTTCCAATGGAAAAGTTTGTCAGGAAGAGCAAAATGAAAGGGAAGGTAGGATGGCCATATCTCCTGTCAGACAGATTGCCTGCTGACAGCTCAGGAAGGTGTTTTAATCTTTACCTTGCCTCTGTCTACCGGTATTAGCAAA
The DNA here is from genome assembly GCA_025769975.1 of Gallinago jamesoni. Classification (NCBI taxonomy): domain Eukaryota; kingdom Metazoa; phylum Chordata; class Aves; order Charadriiformes; family Scolopacidae; genus Gallinago; species Gallinago jamesoni. The sequence continues at coordinate 89,803,166 of JAOQGH010000012.1, read as the reverse complement.
GATGTTGACTGAGGGAACAACTGTTTTGCTTTGAGGGAAACAGTTGTTCAATCTGGGCTACTCTTCAACAACACTAAAAAGCTTATTGAACTGCTAACTCTGCTCTAGTCCAGGCAGAGACTTACTTCTGAGGGTAGATCTTACATTTTGAGCTCAGATGACCCATGAGGCTGCAGTAGTTTATGATGGGAGCATGTTTGTGGAGGAACCAGGTCCAAGGCACCCTGAGCAGCTTGCTCTACTGGTCACAGTAAGAATAGAAAGGTTTGAATTATACTAGTGTTGAATGTATCCTCTTGCTTTCAAATATTTTCTAAAAAAAAATATTTTTCATATGTCAAGACATTGTTAAATAATAAGGTGGCTTATCTGGTGTATTTACTGCTGATCATGGATTTCTGAACAGAGATTTCATATGTGCTGATATCAGCTTAACAGGTTGTACAAGAGCAGCTAATGCACAGGATATTGTAGACTGAGGTGGAAGTATCTGTCTGTGTGGACACGAGCCAGCAGCCGTTGGTCTGTCAGTGGGGCTTATCAACTGAGGCTCAGTGCTCTGCTAGGGGCAGTCCAGCTTCTGCTTCTGACTTGGTTGTGTCCAGGCAGCTCAGAGCACAGGCAGAGGAGGGAGACAAACACAAGCTATGCAGTGGTCCATCCAAAGTGGATAGATTGGAGAATTATATCCTTGGAGAGGGCAAGGTGTATTCAAAGAAGTAAGGAAGGGAAAAGGGACACTGCTAGCCCTGTAACCATGACAGAGAGCTTGTTTTTCTCCCCTCTTCCCGCTGCCCCATAGTAAGGTGAATTAAGTGGAGCATCAGTGATGAAATAAAACCAACAGAGATGTGCAAAGACCCTGTGCTCCATCAGTTGTGTTTTCCTATGCATTTGTTTTGGTGTGCATCCTGAGGTGCTCTGGATGAGTAGTTTACTTTCCCAGTAGGAATTCACACCTGTATATGGTAAGAATTTATAATGAAATGAAAAGGCTTGAGAGCAGTCCCAAAGAAGAGGGAAAATTGTTTTCCCAGAAAACCCTTCCAAAGTGCTGTGATGACCAGTTTCTTGTTTTATGAAATTGTATTTCTTCCTTGATTTTTATGCATAAAGAAGGATGCAGACCCAACACTCAGCTATCCAACCCTTACTTAGGTGACCATTACTTGAAGATCTGCCTTTACATATAATTTCCAGGCCTGTCATTTCTGTTTTGCTTGGAAATATCTCACTCATGAAGGTTCTGTTTTTTCAAGCTTTTTATCATTGGAGCTCTGTGCAAGACTTTCTGGATGTCTGAGGCTGAAGGTAATAAATTTTCCAAAACTATGAGGGACTTAGGCCTTATCACTTTAAATGGAAACAAAGCTGAGAAGATAAACTTGCTGTTGTTAATTCAATTAGTAGAAAGTGATACATTAAAGCAATAGGAGTCAAGGTTAGTCTGGTTTATTTTCTCCTCAGATCTAAGGACTGTGGAATTAAGGCTTAAAAGTTCTTGGTAACCTTTCTGTTACAAACTGTTACTGCAACACTGTATTTGTTAGCACCTGGTGCACTGAAATACAGCATTTAGTAGCATTCCATTGCTCCTGAATATATTTGCATGTGATTGATTGCTTTTCATTGTGCAGTTTTGATGGTCATTAAAAGAGGGTATATTTTATGGTCTGCCTATTACAAATATTTTTTATTTCTAGTATAACCTTTCTAGGCAAATAAAGGGGAAAGTAAAACAGTGTGACAATTGCTGTTGGATCCATGGGTGACATAGTTCCATCTACCCGTCTTCCTCCTTTCAATTTAAGGATGAATACCCATTCATGATTAATTGCTAAGAGCTCATTAAAATGTTTTTTGCCCTAAGTTTGACATCTTTCTATTTCTTCTTAATTGTAATTGAATAGCAATTTTAAATTAGTAAATAGTAAATTTACAGTGTATTTACATATTAAATAAATTTACAGTGCCCATATTCTTCAACATGAAAGAGCATTAAAACAAGAGAGCTGACAACTATAGCAGCCAAAAAGAATTAAAAAAAAGTTTTTTTTTTTTAATCTGTTTGGTGAAAACTGGCAAAACACAATTGTAGTACAACTACTTCTTGTTTCAGGCTAGACTCTATGTTCCCTTTTCTGAAATCTGGAGTAGACGGTGTCTGTCCAGCACCTAGCTCAGTGGAGCCCAAGATCTTGAAAAGCTTTACATCAATGAGAACACTCTCAGAAGTTTCAACTTGCCCTCAAAATTGGCCTAAAGCATATTGCTGTATTAAAAGGAAAGATTGTGTTTTTTAGTTGCTCTAGCATAGTTGAGGTTTGTTTTCACTTGTTAAAATGATAAGATCATCTCCACTTGTCTTTATTTGTATATATGGCATGAATGAAGGAAGTACTTCTGTTCTTTCTTCTCTTCTCAAAGTGTTTGACATAGAAGCCCTGGAGCATCGTGCTCAGGATACCAAATCTACTGTGTAACAGCTTTGGGAAACTGAACAAGATCCAGAATTTGAGTAAGAAAACTGTACTATGCATGGGTGCGGTTTATCTAACACATTTTAAAGTCTTGTGTCAAATGTAAATTCATTAAGCTCCTTTTGTAATCAGGAGGTAAAGTGTGATTTGTTTCAGGAAATGGTCAAAGATACTAGAGATAAATCTACCATTGCCTGGTGAGGGAGCGTAGACCACTCAGACTAGATGCAAAACATTCAGATGGACGTTAGGTCATATGAATTCTCTTGCATATACTTATTTTCACTGTAAAAAGCTGCTACTACCCTGTAACTAGATAATCCTGAACAGAGTATGTGAGACAGTTTGTGATCATGGAATCACAATAATGTGTTGAACTTCTATGGTTTAGGTTAGAGACTTATGTGAGGGCCATGGGAGATGCAATCACAAAGTGGTTGGGAAACAGCAAGCAACAGACTATTGTAAGCTGCATCATTAAAACCTACCTTCTAGGGTTGTTAGGATGTCAGAAAGTCTAATGATTTCCATATTGTAATTCCCAAAAGAGATGGAGACAAAGGACTTCTCCCTCTTCAGGTATGCTGCTTCTTTCATGAATGGAAAAAGATGCAAGTTTTTTCACATTGCTCTTCCCAACTTGAGGTGTATATTTATCACTCTTTATGCTGAAAGACTATATCTGTCTAATTGAATTAACAATATGTAACTATAGGAGCCTTTCATCAGAGCAATAGTTCGTACACATGAGCAACAAAGTCAGCTCCCAGATCAGCCCCCAGTTCAGAGGAGCACTTCTGAACTTTCACCTGAAAAGCACTATGAGTTTCTCCAATGGCCTTGCCAATTTGCAGCTTTTTTTTTTTTGTTTGTTCTTTTTTGCTTGGTTTGGGTTTTTGTTTGTTTGTGGGTTTTGTTTGTTTGTTTGTGGTTTTTGTTGTTTTTTTTTCTTTGTTTGTCCTTTTGCTTTTTGAAGCAGGGATCCCCTACCCATTGTGACAGTACATCTAAATTATGGCAGTCCTAGAGCTGGTCCAAAATTGCTTTCAGATATTCTGCTTTTTCTTTTACTGTTTCTTGACTGTTGATGGTTCAGCTGTCAGCATACACATAGCATGAATATATTTTTGTTTTTAAAAATTAGAAAAGAAGATAGAAGCCTACTTCTGGCTTTATTTATTTTTTCTTAAGTGTGATATGTGATGACAAGTAGATCATGTAAAAGTCAATCTGTGGTCAGCCTCATCTAAAACTCAAAACCTTAGGGCTTCACATTGCAGGGGACCACGATAAACCTCCTGAAATAATCTTAAAATGCATACTCTGTGCATGAACTCTCAGGGGTTCACTTCTGTGAGTATAGCATTGCAGCATATTTTCCATTTGCATGTGGTCATAGAATGGTAGAAAACCAGGGTTTAATCCCTTTGCAAGACACATATTGCACTTGTGCTATAGGGACAGCAATGATTCTAGTTGTGCTCTGTTGCTGTATGAAGTCTTGAAAGGGAATTAGAGAAGGGGACTTAGCCTAGAGCACTGCCCTGTTTGCTCCAGCTAGGACCACAGGTTGTAATTGAGCCATTATGATTGAAAAGGCAGCATGACACTTCTTTATATTTCTTTTGCCCCTTAATATCTTTTTGTCAGAGAGACAGAAAAAAAACCCTGACTCTGTAAACAGCTGGTTCTTACTACACCTATACTATGATATTCCTAACTTTTGTACTAATTTATATCATAACAATCCAGTTTGGTTTGGTAGGATCACAATTTGTTTCAGCCAAGGTATGTCCTACAGGGAAGTGGAAAACATTCAAGTCTGTTCTTTAGTACATGAATATTCATAATTCTGTGCTACTTGTGACTATATTATTGCTTTTGCTATTGCTATTGCTATACTGCTAGTATATAATCACTGTAGTAACTATAGTAGTGACAAGAATCTAGTGACTCTACTCCCTAAATTTGATTACCCATTTGATAAACTCTGCATGGAAATTGAGGCCATGTGCTTTCTTAAATAAAAAAATTTTAAAAAGATCTCTTTCTTATATTCAGTGCTCTAAAATGTACACTTGGAAATTACAGTCACTTTTAAAAAAACATCTTGCCCTTACTGTCTTGCCTAACATGCTTCATCATGGAATGTTACTCAATAAGTGCAATGGGTCTTTCATTTAGACTTAAGAATGAGAGAAGCTGATTTTTATACAAAAATTCTTTACATGTAATCTGACCAATTCTTTCCTGAATTTCTAAAACTCGGGGGGGAGGGAGGAGGAAGTATACAATTCCCAGTGTTTCAGGGGAAAAAAAGGACAAACCAGACATTTTAAGTTTTTCAATTTTTTTCTTTTTTCTTTTTTTCTTTTTTCTTTTTTTCCCCCAGAGAGAGAGATAGAGATATCTTTTTGCACATTTATGAACTACTTTGGATAAACTAAAGCCTATTTCCTTATTGACCCCAGTAGGGCAAAATCTTACTTAGATTTTAATTCTCACTTTAAGCCTAGCCCAGAATCAGTGAGAGCAATCATAAGCAGCACAAAAACTGTTTCTCTTTTAGCTTGTAATGAGGACCATGAACAACTGGAGAATTTTCCAAAAGGAGCAGGTTTATATAAAATCTCCATCCTTATTTGCAAAACTGATCAAGTAGAACAAAGGTGCTGATGAGCATTTATTTCCAAAGATTACTGCTAACCACTTCCTTCAATGCCATGTTCAGATAGAAATCCAACATTTCAGAGTTAGTTTTTCCTTTCGTGGATTCAGGTAATCACCCAACCTTTTGGCTTCATTTAGAAACTTAGTTTGCCATAGTTGGGCCTTGATTTTAGATGAGAGTTTTCATGATTAGAGTCTCAAAATGTTGCAAATTGGCGAGTTCTGATTTCAACTTTGCCACCTCAAAGACTATTAGAGACTATTAGACTTTTCAGCAGCATGTGCTATATAACTTCTTTATACTGAGACATGGAACCATAGCTATCCAAAAGCCAATTTTTGTCTGCTGACCATTTTAAATTGGTGTAAATTTTAATATGAATTAGAAGTTCCCTCCTTACCTTACATCAGGTTATGAATTTCCTTTTTTCCATAATATGTCAGATTTAGGTGTATGACCCAGGGCAGAATTTGAGCATGTGAGATTGGAACTATACACAAACTGTCTGTGGCACCATGTCACCTCAGATTTAGGTTTCCTCTGCTACATGTCCACTTGTGTACAGCATAGAGTTCTTGACATTGCCAGTAAACTCTTACTGGCACAGATGGGGCCTAAACTAAATTCCTAAATCTCTGAGGTGACCATATGGCTGATGAAAAAATCATTTCCTATTTAATGACCTTTCTCATATAGCCTCTAATTATAGGAAATCTGATAAGGAAAAAATCAAATTAATTGTTTAAGAGTCAGGCAAAACCAGAGGAAAAAAAATCCTGCAAGTCTCTTCTAGAACTTCTAGTGTGATTTATTGCGGTTCTACTGAGCAGTAAAACTATATCACCAACAAATAATAGTTCTTCCATGCCTGTTTCCATCGTCTACTGCAATTCCAGGATTAATTTTAATCATCAGAAGTTATTGTGCTACAAAATAAGTTTTAGTTGTATTTAATTTTTAAAAGAGTAAGTGATTTACTAAGGGGAAAGTTAAAATCTTATAATACTGTGCAATATAAATATGAAAAAGAGATCTTAAAACAGAAGCTATTTCATACTGCTGGCAGCTAACTCCTGTATCATATTTGAAGCAGAAAAAAACACTTTTCCTGATTCTCAGATTTTACTTTTTTGTTTCTTTTTTATTTTCACATCAAGTGCTGCTTTTCCTATCAGAAATTTGCCATCTTGTCTTATAGAGTGAATACAATAAATAGATATCATTGTATCTCCCTTTCCCTCCACTGTTTCTAGTCTCCTTTCTGCAAACCTAACGGATGTATCTTTTATTGGAAAATATCAGTTGCAAATGCTGACATTAAAGTAATAAAGATAATTGCTCTTATTTCCACTGAAAGCATTAATGAAATACCCAGCAGCTCTAATTTGGGCTACAGTGTTCAGGGCATTTTTAATAATTAATGGTTGTATGATAACACAGACTAGTGTTGCAGACAACTCCATGATCTCTGCTTATAAAAGGTTTTATACAGCAATACTGAAGCATTGTTATTTTGAACTCCTGGAATGATTGTACAATTTTTTATTATATACCAAATGCAGAAACAGAAAGATGAATGAAAAATTTAAAGGCAGCATAAACGTAACCCAGTCATAAGTCCTGTTATTTATATGTCATTGTGTTCAACAGCAGAAAAAGCAAAAGAGATATTACACTGTTAAACTACTCAAAATATCATAAACATTAGTAGGTTAAAAGTATTAAAAGTACTATCCCTCATACATATTATGCAATAGCTTTCTAGCCATGGTTTGTTTGTTTGGTTGGTTTTTTTAGTTTTTATTTGTGCTTTTTGCTTCTAATTTTTATCAAACCAAGCTTGGCCTTCTGTGTCTCCTATTAGCAAAATTCACGCTGAGAATATAAGGGATTTTCCTGGGATAGAGAATCTTGATTTAAGCAAACCACTTGCAGCGTTTCCTTGAAGTGAAAATAGCAAAAACACTAGAAAGGACAAAACTCAACTGCTTTTGTTTTGTTGTGACACATATTGAAAAAGTATCTTTTGAAATAGAGGAATTCACATAGGGAGAACGGATACGGACCAGATAAAATCCCGCACCATTTCCAAAATTAGATTTTGTTGAAAAGAACATGAAAAACCTTTTTTTAAATCCTTTTCTTTTTTTTTTTTTTTTTTCTTTTCTTTTTTTCTGTATTTACCTTCTGCGGCTTTTCCAAAGTCTTCATTTAGGTCTTACACCTCAGACCAAGATTGTGCTGATTGCATTAAAAAGCATAAATTAAAGAAAGACCATAAACTTAGCTAATTACAAGTCCTTAAATTACTGTCAGTCTGTAAAAATGTTGTAAGGATATACAAAATTTTTTGTTCGGTGCTAACTTTTATTAAGCCTTGATTGTAGTTACAGAATTTTCAAAATGGAAGAAAATTGCAACACATTTATTTAAAGTTATGAAATGATTTAAAAATCTTTCATATGAAATCAGTTGTATTAGTGGCAACATTATTTGTTACATATTTTTCAATGAATTAAGTTGTCCTTCTGTTAATGAAATTGTATTATTTCAGCTGAATGGTTCATATAATACTATAGAGACTAAAATAATTTGGAATTTCTTGTCTGGAAGCTAAGCAGTTATAAGTTTAGAAATGACAGAAACAAAGAATGAAACTCAAAATTGGCATTTTGTGTCTCAAAACAACTAAATGAAAATGCCAATATTTGTGCCTAAAGGTGTGTAACAAAAAATTGGAAGAGTTTTCAGTAAAGGTTTGCAAAAAATCACTTAACAGGTACAGTGATCTAGTCTGAGATCACTAAAATTACTAGGAATTGCCAACATAACTGAATCAACCTGCAATTGGAAATGCATGTGAGCTTTTATCAATAGTGGTTTGTACTATTACTGGGCAACGCAGTGGTATTCATAAAACCATAGTGTATGAAATGGTGGGATTACGTGTAAAATTTAGCACACAGTGGGATCTCTTCAGCAGTACTCTTGACCAGTAACCGGAGAGATGGGCTGAAGGGGTTTTCTCTTGGAAAACATTTTTACTTTTTTCAGGTAAGTGAAATATCACCTGGAGAGTGAAACTCTGTGTGGGTATGTGGGACACCACGATGGGATGAGAGAGTTCAAGTAACTACAGCAATGTGAAAACAAGAAGTTAACAAGTATTTGCAGCCTTGACTCCAGCAGGTACTTCCAGACACCTGGTGGGAGCCTGGAGTGAAAAGAGGCCAGGTAAGTTCTGAAGGCCAAATATTTCTGAGCAATTTACAAGGCAACTCCTATGTCTCAAGTGAAAATAACCTCAGGCTTGCTCTTGATTTCTGTGTCGTGTTGTTACTTGTGTTTTTATTATAGTAATCCATGACAAGGCTGAAATCTGAAGTATCAAAAGATACAGCACATTAGGGCTTTGCTCTTACCAATATCTTTTTATCAAGTGATCTTTATAATTTTCTCTTCTTCTGAACCACCCCCTTGGAGGAGCTGGTTACCCGCTGTTGTTTCCCAGTGGTAGTTGTGGTTTTCATTACCCTTTGTTGGATATGTCAAAACTACATAGACTTAATTTGTTTGTGCAGCTCCTCTTAATATACCCTTTCATAAACCCAGTCAAATAAACATATTTTCAGCCTTTTGATCTTTTTCCTTCTCTAATCCCAAGTACTTTGTCTTCATATAAATTTGGCTATAAACGGGAAAGATTTCTTTCAGTGCCTTAGTCTTGAATATCCCAACGCCTTTGCTGCTGCTGGCATTCACTGTGACTTTTTTTATTTCATTGAATGTTATTTCATGACTACCTTGTTCTTTCTTTTTTTCCTATTTGTACTTCTGTGTGCACAAATATTCAGTATTGGGTTCTGAGATAGCGCTACCTCTTAGGAACTTGCTTTTCACATTATGCTATTTCTTCTATGCTGGAAACTCTGCAATGCGGTGCCCTGAAGGAGGGATTGTTTTCTTGTCTCCCAAGGCTTTTTGCTGAGAAGGTGCAATATTATATAAGAAACACATTTATTTCTTATATCTTGTATGGGGTTGGGGTAGCAGATAGTAAATATGTACATAGTGTTTCTGATCTGCTTTGGAAGAAGCTTATTTCCTGTTTACTGTAAATTATATGTATGAGTTTACTTTGCATTAAATGAATGGTAAAGTTAACAAAATACTTAAGAGATAATTCCTAGAAGAAAGTTCATTTAAAGTTCTGGTGATTGTCATTTAATTGGTTATATCTCTTAAGGTGCACTTAGTGATTCTCACCCATCGCTTCTGACTGCCAGATGCACAAAGCTATTTTTACAACAATGTATGTGATTTCAGCACAGAAGATTTATCCAACAAGACCTGTTGCATTCAGGTCTTACGCTAAATCTGACCTTTCTGTTTTCAAACTGTGAGCAAAGAATTTCCTGAGTAAGAGTAAGAGGTCTATGGTCCCTAGAGCAAGGCTGCCTGAGACTGGATTAGGAGCCCCCCCCAGCTCCTCAGCAGTTATTCTCTCTTTACCTCATTTGTTAATGCCTGCGCAAAACTTGAGCTCTGCCAGTAAGTTGCTTATGAATGTTTCTTATCAAAGACGTTCAGTGCCAAAGGATTTCTGTTACAAGGACGAGGCACCCATTTTTCTGCTGCATGAAGTTAGAGTAGTGCAGAGTTCTGTTCTGATGTTTTTATGCACTGGAGTCTGATATGAAATAAATATCAGGCAATCAGGCAGCTGTTTTGAGATGCCCTGCAGCATCTTACCTTACCAGTTCTTTGCCTTTGCCGCTAATTAAGATGTTGCTGTAGAAATTCTGAAGAAAAAACTCTTTGTAATAAATTATATTCCTAATTTGATCATTCTAAGCCAATTTAGATACATTGTATCTGCAGGAAGGAGCAATGAAATAGAGGGAGGGGCAGCTGAAACAAATAAATGTGGAAAAATAAAAAAGTACACAAAGAAGAAAAGGCTAGGTAATGCTTACTTTTCCAGGAGAATAGAGTCCTAAAGAGAAGAAAGAGAGACATTGTAAAATGAGAATTTGTGACGAGTCCTGCCATCGTTTCTGTAGATAACAAGAATTTCAGAAGGAATGTGTGGATTGCCCAGTGTGTAGTTAGATTTGGAAGCTAATATATGAATCAGTCCTTTTCTATTTTTTCTTGCAAAAAATGATTTTTTCAGATTCCATCAGGGCAACAATGTAAAAGTTGTGTCAAATGCAGAAGGCATGTTTCTGGGAAGAGTAAAGAAACAGGGCAGGGATACATTTCTAATCACTATAATTTTAGGAGGAAAAAATTGACTTAAACACTAAATGTTGACAGCAAATTATCGTTGCCTGCTTTCTATTCTGTTGTACTGAAAATGAATACAAGGAGGTGAAGCTCTGGTGTAAACCTAAGAAACTGTAGAAACAGCTTCCTCCACATTTCAAAGGAAACAATAAATTGCCATAAATCAAAGCTGGTATAAGGATATTTTGGTTGAAGATGAGATCTTGGGAGATATTGTCGATCTGATGGTTTTTATATTTATGTTGCACAATGAGTCACATTTTATGCTTTGTTATTTGTGGTTCTGCACAAGGAAATTATTCAATCCTCATTTGGCATTAATTCACAGTTGTGCATAAATTCATTGAAAAGATGTTTTTATGTTAATGTTTATTTTATGTCTTTTCATTCTTTGATATTTTGTAGAATGTCAGTCATTTTATTAAGCCTTAGAAGTTTCTTTGTGATTGGACTTTAGTTTTTAAAGCATCTCCTAATAGTAGATTACTTTGCCATATTTTTAAATGTGTTTCCTTAAATGTTTACACTTCTAAAAATATTTTGGAAGCAACTCCAGAAAAGTTCCTAGGAAACAGTTTGAATGCAGTGCTATCCAAATGCATTTGTTTCATTGTGTTCACTTAACAGGCTTGTATGTGTGTATGTCTCCCATGCTTCAAGCTTGGCTGTTTCCATTTTAGACCTGAAGAAGGGGTTGTGTGCTTGAAAACCTGTCTGCTTTTTCAATTACATCGGTTAGTGTAATAAAATAGATTAAAATGGAGCCTATGATTACTATATCCTCCAGATGATACAAAAGTGGTGAAAACTACAGGGTAACTTGCTTAATAGGAAAGCAATAAAACAAAACTACTGGATGTACTTCTTGCTTATTTTAATAGTGTGCAACAGTGGGAACAAAGAAGAGGCCAGCATGATGTAATTGTGAAGCATCAGTAAGTGCTTCTTAAGAGTAATAATTGATAATAGTACTTTAGAAAGAGATTGTGTAAGACATTACAAAAATAAAGGCAACTTGGAATTTCCTCACTGAAGTTTATTTCAGAGGGGTTCTTTATTAAATTTGAGACTTCCTTTTAAACTTTGCCCTTTTTACAGAGAACCGTTCAGTTATCTGTGCTATTTAGACACTTTCTATATCCATTGACCATTGAATTAACATCTGTTTAATCAAAGCAGAAGCCAAGAAAAACTAGTAAGATCTCTTTAGAAATAAGATCTCACTGAAAAAACTTTCTTTGGCAAGTGAGCTTTCCTTATCTTTTGCAGCATCTAACTCTCATCAAATAGATTCACATGTGTATAATGGAAATGAGAGGCAAATCAGTAGTAATATGAAGCAGCAGATGAAGTGATTCAGCAATATTTTTAAAAACAAAGTACGCAGGACTTTTAAATTCTCAAGTCAAGTGATTTTCCCTAACTATGGACAACATCCAGCCCTGATCTCAATTTGAGGTTTCTCAGGGGTCTAAACAGACAAATAATATTCATTATCTCTCAAAGAAAGATGTAGATTCCACCTTGAAAATATGTATAGTGGGTTACAGATGTCACAAAAAACCAGATTTTCTGCAGCTTCTAGTATACAGAAGTCTGGAATTTTTTTCATTGAACTGGGCCTTTAGCTAGTAAAGAAAAGCAGTTTAAAATGTACTTGGGCAGCTTTAGTATGCTCAAAATGTACACTTATTGCCATATCATATCAAACACATTTTTAGCTTCTTTCACGCTAAACTTTTCTTAATGTGCTTTACAGAAACAGATCAACATATTAAAGGGACACTGTCAAGGTTATTAGTCCTAAAAATTGACCTACTTTGACACTGGTCCCATACTGAAGCTTTCGCCTCTGAGATTTCTTCTGTGTACTTCTTCCTGGATAAGTGTTCTACACAAGGGATAGACATATAAACATGCATTCATTCAAATTATTTTTTTAATAAAAGGGCAATTTTAGAAAAGATAGCGTTATGGCCAAAGTTTTATTTGGAGATCTTCAGCAGCAGGGTTTTTTAAAGTTCAGATATAACTGCTGTTGCTATCAATATGAGATTTCTGAGGAGATCCCAGTGCAAATTTAACATGTGACTCAGAGGCCTGAATGTTTATGTGCTGGAAGGTTGATACATACAGAAGTGAATAAGATCTATTGAACGGCTGCGTGTAGTAAGATGTACATTCAGACAAAAAGTTTTTTCTGGCTTCTCAAACTTAATAGCCATCTTCCAAAAGATGACTAACTTGCATTTGCTTGGAGCAGGTTTTCTCTGCTTTCCTGCAGATTAGGCACTATATCTGAAATGAGGTACTAATTAGCCACATAAAGTCTTGGACATTCCAGGAGCTTAGTTTATGTCTACTAATTTAGTAAAGCATTCATTCAGCTCATTGCTTGCCAAACTGGTAAAAATAATGCCACAGACTACTAAATTTATTGTCATGACTACCTTTTATAAATCCTAACTTTTCTCTAGTGCTTTATATTCTTAGGGAATAATAATAATAATGATATAATAAATCCATACTCTTCAGACACAAATATATTTCAAGAAAGTGAAATAGAATAACAACTCAGCAACTCTGGACTGAACATGAGTATGTAGCACATAGTGTTTTCTGGTTTGCTCCTAATTGTCAGTTATTTCATAATGACAGGTATTCTGAAGTACAGGGCAGATACACCTTTGAATACAACGTGTACTGATCCAAAGTGTGGACATCCGTTTCAAAATCCAAAATTCATATTTCTATTCTGGGCAATTGTGTTACAAAAATCCAGTTCTGAGTGCTTGGCTGCACATGACTGACATCTCATCCTCTCTCTATTTGTATTGGCTAGTAATATTAAGAAAAGAAATTACTCATAACTGATGTTTTTATGACAACAGACCTGATGTTTTTACAGGAAAGCTGACATTTGTAAAATCTTGTGCCAAATCCCATGCCAAGTCCTGCATTTCCCAGGAGGTGTGATCTGGCAGTAGTTTTCCTGGATCCATACCAAAGAGAGAATTTAGCATCCTCTTGCAAATAATTTGCAAGCTAATGTTACTGAAAAGCAAGTGAGCAGTAGTTACTCATCTGCATTAACTGGTTTAATGTGTTTAATAGAGAAACATTTTATTTTTTTATTCAGTCATACTGCTTCTCTGTCACACCTGTGTAGCTAGCAGAAAGACCCATACTTTGTTTCAAAAATCTAGTTCAAAGAAATAGAACAGCATCACTATTTATTTTGCTACTGTATTTCTTCAGTGATTCAATATCTAATAATGCTTCATGGTGCTAATATTTGGGGATTTGGCTGTCATCAGAAATGAACTGCCAAGGAAGTACTTATTTTAACAGAGATAGTATATTGAGAAGGCTATAGACTTGCACTTCATCTTGTAATGTCAGAAAAATTTGCTATGTTTGATTTTTTTCCTTTGCTCTCTTCTTTGGGGAATTAATTTCTACAATAAATGGACATTACAGTTGGATTGCAGGACTGATTCTGTGCAGTTTTCATGGACGCCTCTGGCTAGCTGAAGGCTGCCATCACATAACTTGCTACGAGGCAGGCTACTTGGTTGGTCTTAACTCCCATTTTTCCTCCTTCCCCTCAGGAAATTTTGCCGAAGTTTGTATCCCTCCTGGCTAGCCCTGTAGCTGCCTTAATAACCTGAAGCTTGTCCCCAGGCTAGCTGTCTTGGTGCTATCTCATCCTCTGTCTTGCAAACCCAAATGTAGTTAATGTGACTTCAGCTGAGGGTCAGGATTATTCTGGGTCTGCTGTCAACTCTCTTCTGAGTTTCTGAGCTGCTTTGGGTCCTAACAGAGGGTTCCAGGAAGAGACATACCTAATTTCCAGGAATATCTACATGACATTTCTGACAGCTCTTCTGTGTCCACCCGGAGTGTGACTGGTTGCTTAGTGCAGGGAAACAGAAAGTGATCAATACAGGGTTCAGATATAGATACGGGACAAATACATAATGTGAACCTAGCACTTCACTTGGAGTTTCTCTTAGGATGAAAAGAGGTGTGTAGCTATGTTTATGGCACAGACAAGAATCAACATGCTCTTTAGCTCTCTTTACCAGTTCTTTGAAAACACTGGTGTACAGTGTCTATAATTTTGAGCACTTTATCTCTTTAGTAAACTAGTAACCCAAACATAAATACACTGAAGGGCATTTTTTTTGAGATATGTTTTCAGTTCTTTTTGTTTATCACCCTTAATTTTTGTAACTCTGCCCAAGAACTATGGCCATTATTGCTTCTATCTCTACTTGGACTTCTCCTGCTTTTTTCAACACTTGCCAGAAAAAAAGCCGTTCTTCAAAAAGAGTTGTTTCAGAGTGTCTGTAAACTATCTTGTAGCCCCAATACTGCACATACCAATGTTTATGTATCTCTCATTTGTATTATATTTCTCAAGAACTGAGCATTGTGTCTGCAATTTACAATTCCAGTCTTTTTTATGCTTTCTGACTGTTTTGTTTCTATAGTAATTACAAGAGCTAACAGTTATGTAAAACATTATATCTAAGAAATCTGTGGCAGGGCAGAAGGCAGTACGTATTCAAGATTCAGCTGCTGCTTGTTGGAATATCATCGCTGACATGAGCCCCACAGCTGAAAGAACATGTGGGACCCTGTTACACCAACTTCCCTCTGCTACTGGTTCTCAAAGCTGCTCTCCAATGGTGAACCACAAGGAGCTTCACGAGGCAAGGTGTTTGATTGTAGTATATAGAAAAAGAACCACTGTAGAATCAGTCAATAGTTGATGTTGAAGGGAATCTTGGAAATTTTCTGGTCTAGCCTCCTGTTCAGAGCAGATCTAACTTCAAATTTAGGTCATGTCAGTTTTCTCTTGTTCTTCATATTTCTTGTTTATATAATGTTTATGTGTGTAGTGTTTACCAGAAGTCCTTGATCCAGACAAGTGAAAGAATGTCACTGAACATTTTTAGTGTACATGCATACACTGGCACACCTTTCATCACTTTCAAAATGTGATGTATCCCTATAAAACTATAATATATAATATAAATAAATGATTGGTTTACTAGGACTGTGAAAAATGATTACAATAATCCTGGGTGTTATTCCTTTAACTAAAACTTGTCATTTTATTTAGGTAATTTTGTTTGGAATTTCATAGCTTTAAAGGCTGAGGTCAATTTCAGGATTGACCTAAAAGGATTTCCAAATGCAGGGAGATTCATTTCATTATTTGCATGTTTTTTCCTGATGCTTTCCAAAGTTTATCAGTTATTAATGATATTTCTCTTATACTCTGTCATTAATTTCTTATATTCGCTTTTTTTTGAGTTGCAAGTTTTCCTCTTCCTTGTTGCATTGAACATATACTTATCTCTTGTGAAAGTAGAGCACGAGCCATCTTATTTGTGTCTGTTATTTTTGTCTTATGGGATGTCTGGTCTTCCTCTGTGCTTTTGTCTTAATGTAGGACTCTTTGCTGATTTAATTTCATTTTTCCCTGTCTATCATATTTAATTATTCACTTGTTTCAGTTTTAATGCCCTTTTGGCAGCTGGACTGGAATTTGTACTCTCCTGAAGTGCACAGTGCTGTCTCCTCTAGCAACATATCCAGAGGGATTCCTAGGAAAAGGGAAAGCATTCTCAATCACAGGAGAGAAAGAAATGGCAATATATTTGCAGTGATCCTAGATGAAGTATGCTCGCTTCTGTTCATGTATTTCCAGTAGACAGAATTTTTGTTTATGTTCAAATGGAAGAGTAAAAGATGTTGTTCCAAGCATGCCATTCGAAGACAGATGTTTCTCCTTCAGTAAAAGTAGTCTGGTGTCCCTCTGTGACAGCAGTGATATAAAAATGCCATTTACTTGATTTTTAATGAAAGCATCAAGTACACATTTCACATCCACTCAAAAGAGAAGAGCTGTCTTGGTTTTTCTATCCTATATATTCACAAGGAAATACAACTGCATTGTTCTGAGGTCTGACTCTGCACTTTTGCCTAATCAGAGCAATTTTCCTGCTTGTCATGCATAACATTATTACAGCTTTAAGCAATTAATTGGATAGTTCTGTACTAAGATATCCCCAAACTGAAGACTTGTGGAGCATAATAGATGAGCTGTCTGCATCAGAACTGCAGCCTTAAAGATGACAACCTGCAACGTCCAGCAAAATTTCTTTCTTGAGTGGCAGTCCTTATTGCTGACACACATTTGATGTATGCTAAGCACTATCTGTTGCATGTCAGTTTATAGACCTTTAATTCTGCAGACTTTTCAAATTTGTTTTGAAAATCTCAGTATGAATTTTAGGATAAAGCCTTATAGACTGAGATCCTGCACAGCTCTGCTTGAAGATTAGAACCTCATTATAAACCTCATTTTGTAAAAAGTAGAATCTGGGTGTCTTTGACCAAGTTTTCTTGTCTTATCATACAATGTACTATTGTGCTTATCATACAATGTACTATGTACTGAATGGCTGAATGAAGGAGCGGATTTTGTTTAAAGCACACCGTAATGATTTTGGTAGGGGATAGTAACACAATGCACACCAGTAATGATGAAAAATGTGACATAAAATGATCCAAAGTGTAAAGGTTAATTTTTCCAATAGTTCAGATTGTCTATGTAAGCAGCTCATGGCAAAAAATTATTTCTAAAAATGTCTGCAGCTACCGAACAGAAAATGGTCCAATACTGTAGTTCCTGTTTGTACATAATTGGCTTTTTCATCATGGATAAGAACAAAAAGCCATCAGAAAATAAGAGCAGCCAATCCCCCAAACTCAGTTGGTGTGTCAAACTCTTGTTGCAAAACTGCCAAAAACTTGTGTGGGACATACTTAACCTGGATAACAAAAATACTAATGCAGATTATGCACAATAGTTATTATTTGAATTTTTTTTAATTGAAACTTCTCTTCTGAAAGTCAGCTAACCTTATTAATATCATGAGAAAAACACATGTTCTGGAAGATAGTAAAGAAGTATGATGACCAACTTAGCGATCAGGGAAGGTCAAAATTAAGGGTTTGTTTGCATTCATTGCTACCCAATCTTTAATTAAATTTGATTATATGGATTCAGATTCTGTATTTCCGTTATAATGAGTGGTAGCTTTCTCTATGTATTCTCATGTGTTACACAAAATAGCTAAGATTGATAGAATACCTGTAACTTTCCTATGAGTATTACAAAATCTGTTTATTTGCTTTTGCTTTCAGTCTTAGATGTCCATATAAGCTGGGTTGCATTCATGTTCTCCCATTAACTTTTTTTCATAATATCATGTATTTTTTATTTTAAAGAATATATGTGGCAATTGCTGCATTTTTCTTAATACAGTGATCTGATAGCGGCTTTTAAATGTAGTAGTTCTTTCAGCCTTAAGTATGTTCAAAATAGAATAAAACAGTTAAATAGCCATGAATATATTTTGGATACATGTACTAGGACTCTGCCCTTAAATTCTCAGATCTGTGTTGTGTTGTACAGTTGCAGATTACAGTGAACTTTCTGTCCACATAATTCACATATTTGATTCAAATCATGCTCAGGACAGACTGCAGCAAGTTAAGGAGCTACATGCACTTAGAGTACTTAGCTCACTATTTTCTCCACTTTTGTCTAGACTGGTCCTGGCTTGGCTGGTTCTGATGTTCCAGGATAAATAGGATTGTGTTGAGACCAAGTAGATGCTGAGAGTGTAGAAAAGGCTCTATCTGGACAGCTGAAGTCCTGCCGAGAGAATTTAAAGCTTGCCAACATCCTGCTGCAATTTCCGAGTCAGGTAATTTCCTTTCCAAAACAGCCATGTAGGAACACAAAATCCTTTGAAACTCTTGATTGAGGACAGCCATTGTCACATTAAGTCAAAGTTCCTCTCAGCAGTTAGCAAATTCACTGGTTTCAGTAGCACTCATCTCTGTTTTTTAAGAATTACAATGGTGTGTGCTGACGGCCAGAATTCAACAGCTATGGATAGAGAAGCAAAAATTAGAAATTGTTAATAACATAGCTTTTGTTTGTCTGATTTGTGAATGAGTGATTAAACAAAAAGAAAAGTGTTTTAAAAAGCAAAACCAACAGCAAACAATAAAACAAGTTAAAAATAATACCTACCTGACTGTGTTACTTGCCTTGGAATATTATTTTTTGTTAAAATAATTTTTTTAGTTGAAGCCCAGTGACTATGGTGAGATTGTCCATGTGGCATCTGAAATGAAAGATACTGGTATTCTTCAAATTAATGGATTTGTTTTGTTTATCAGTTTAAATGGATTTTGTTCCCTCCTGTGCCTCTCTTGTATCTCTGGTGGTTGTGCTTCAGGATCGACTTGCCCCATCTCTCCCTTCGTAGAAACCGCTTCTTCAAGCTGTGTGGCACACCAGAGTATTTCCTGTCGCTTGTTAGAATTCAGTGAACTGAGATATAGTTTGCAACTATAATAAAAGTGGTAAAAGAGAGTTACCCTCAGTTAGGAGTTTAGGAGTGAACTTTTCATCTTCAGGTGAGGCCAGACAGCAAACCAACTCTGGAGGCAGAGATTTATTTACAAATAAGAATGAAGCATGGGTAACCAGTGCCATAATAATCTAAGTGGCTACTCTATCAGTCAGAAATGCCCTTGGGCAGAGGCACGTACAGTACTTGCATACCTGGACATTTGCAAAGCTATTTTCTTACAGGACCTTCCTGCTGCATGTCAGGCTACTCAAAAGTTCATAAATGACACTTCTTCTCTTTTAAACTCTCCTGCATAACTAGGCTGATGTATCTATCTTGTTTAGCCATCTTGTTTGCTGACCTTGTTTGCTAATGTTGCTGGAGTAATAAACTCTATCCAAAAAAACCCAAACCAAACATAATTATTCTCTTCCTTATTGCACATCCTGATGGACAAGAACACCGCTTTCATTTCAAATATATGCCATTTTTTTACAAGTTTCAGATTTCCATGACTGAAAGAAATATTTATGCCAGCAAGACCTAGAATTAGGTCTACGTTGCCATCTCTTTTCTTTACAGGTTTGTTCTGTATAGTTGTAGCTTCTTTTCCTGGAAGAATTTACTTTACAAGGTTCATATGTGCCTGTTTTGTCTTGTCCACAAGAGTACAGGAGAAAGCTAGTAGTGGCAGGGAATGAACAGAGACATTTCCTTAGTGATTAGCTAAACCAAGGTATGAATGAGCTTACCTACTTGTATTTGATCCTTGTCCAGATCAGCAAGAAAGCTGAAAGACAATCTAAGGAGATGCCATGTTAGCGACATTACCAAACATTTTATGAAGTAGAGGAAAAATTTAAGAGTACAGCATCTCTTGCAGCATGCAGGAGATTCTATGTGGTAAAAGGTGTAAATGTGTGGTACTGACATCCAATAGCACACAAACAATTCTAGTAAGATTCTGAATATTGTCTTAGTAAAAAAGCATTAAAATACCTTGTAAAAATAATTATGAGGTATTCTAAAATAAGCATTTTAAGAAATAGTGTGTTAATAAGTTTCAAAATTGATAATTTTTTTTTAAGAGCTGAAAGTCAAGAAGGTCTTTAACAGATGCACTAAAAATTCAGAACAAGTGAATGTGAAGTTGTGTCTTTGCTTTCAGCCCTTTTATCATACATTCTATTAGTTCCATGGAGGTTACCTTTCTTTTTTTATTCTTTTTTCTTAAGAAAGATAACTGGATAAAGTAATGGTGGAGGAGTTCTCAGGTCTGTGAAGTGCTTAAGGAGACCTAAGCAATTCAAATGACCCAGACATCTTCCAAGGGCACAAGAAACCCACACTTGCAGATGCCTCGCGTTCCCATGAACAGTCAGGGAAAAGGTTGACTGATCAGTACGCATATTTTAGTAAAGGCTGTTGGGCGGTATTACAGTAGAAAAAAGTTTTGTTGTGTATCACACTCCAGAATCTGTGTATGTAAGTAATTACTGGCACACTGCCTTCCTTAAGTAACCGCTGATGTCTAAACAAAAGTACTGTAATATAGAAAGAGAATAAGGAAAAGGGGAAAACATAAATTAGAAATAAATAAGCTACATCTTAGCAAAAGATACTAATGGAATCTGGTTTAGATCAATTTGAAATGAAAGCTCCTGTGAATTGGTTAGATGTGATTAATCATGGGGGGTTTTGTAACTGTAAACATTACCATGAACAGGCCTTATATTAATTTAAGGGGAAACAAGTAAAATGTTCTCTTTGGTAAAAAGAGTATTACAAACTTTCACCTCTCATTTTTTCCTTTGCTGCAGAAATTGAGAGGAAAATCATTAAAATATACTGAAGTAATGAAAAATGTGATTTTTTTAATCTCACTTTCTCTAAATGAGTGGCGTGTTTCTGTATTTAATGTTAGAAACTATTACTGTCAAATCATAACAAACTTCTGACTTGCTTAAGAGGCAAGGTATCATACATTGTGCTGTTAGTATTTTCAAAATACCCAATGAAATAACACGTTTGATCTATTTATGAGGTCTGTTAATAAAGGAGCGAATATTCATTCCTCAGCACAAATAGTTTATATGTGTCACATTCATGACCAGGCTAACAAATTGTGAAATCTGCAAATCCCCCCCACACAGGCACTTTTTGTAGGGGGAAAATGTGTGAGCAACTTGAATATTTAAGGGATTTCTTAATATGCAGTTTAAGAGAAAAACCCAAGAAAGGGAAAAAGAAACTTGTCAGGCTTTGCTAGTACAATAATAAGCAGCATCTGTTGCTGTTACTGTAAATTTCTGTAGTTAATATGCAATTAACAGTAAAGCAGAAGCTTCCCATATCAGGATTAAACAATTGTAGAACTAGTTCTTTTCAGCAAGGTGACCTCTCCCTTGCTGGCGTCGCCTAACCCTCTGCCTTCATATGTTGTCATAATCTACATTTTGGTCCTCTTGCTTTCCTCTGGCAGTAGAGTATTTGTCACGTATCATTTCTTTCTTCCCCTGCTTCATAGGAACAGGAGTTCAATAAAATTACTATTTTTATTTGTGCGCGTTATTCTTGTCCAGTTGCTCTCTAGCACCTGACACTTTGCTTTGCCCTTCCTCTTCTCTGTCTCTCTTTTGTAAAGGATTGAGTTGTGTTTTATCCCCTAATCCTATCAAAATACTGTGTACCTTTCTAAATGGTGGCAACTTTCTGACAAGGCAAGAAAATGAGAAAGCTGGGAGGCACGTCAGGAAGACCTACTAAGTCTGTTGTGACAACAGGGGAGAAATGCTCTGACTTGCTCCATTTAGGTCTGAAAGCACCTGTGCTGTTTCTGACAGAGGGACCTGAACCGCTGGTCCTGCTCTGTGCTGCCACTCAGTCCATTCTGTGTCGCTCTCCCTCCCCTCTTTTCTGTCTCTCTCTCTCTTCTCCCTCCTCTTCGAACAGCTGAGGAAAGGGTAAAATAGCAGAAGGTATTGCTAAGAATTATGCAACTCATCAAAATAGACAAATTACCCTTTCCTGACTAAAAAGCAGAGAGAGTAAAAGAAACTAATTTGTGCTTGTGTGTGTCACAGGCACTCATTCCTGGGTTCCAGCCTGGATCAGTTGTTATTTTAGTCCTGATTTTGCTTTAAAGAAAAAGATGCATTCTTTCTTTTTTGGCCTAGTAAGGTCCTAATTTACATGAAGCTGTCAAGTCTTATGACATATAATGATAATAATGCCACTTTCATTATTTTACTGTGTGTCTCCTGCACTCATATAAGAACCACAGGCATGAAACATAAATGCTCTGATGGTACTGTCATAACCAGGGACACTGAAAGAAACTCAGCTAAAATGCCTGTTACAGATACCAGAAGAAGGGCCGCTGCCTTGCTACTTCTGTAAATTCTTTCTCGTGGGGCCATACTCAGACCATTTGTTCCTGCATTTCAATAATATTCTCTAGTGCCATTGTCAGAATCATACTTTTGCCAATAGTGAGAACTATAGAAAAGAAAGCCTAAACTGAAGTGCTCAGCCAGTCTGTTGATGTTAGGGCTGAGGAACAGAAAGACAGCTTCAGACTTAAAGGCATTATCATAAAGACTTTTCTCAACCTGTAAAGTCATAAAGAGAAATCTGAAAGTCATTTTATGATGCCAGAACTTAAATGTGAGCCAAATGGAATATATGAAATACATGTAAACCAAGATACCGATAAACTTAAATACAGGTTTTGCTACTTTTATCATAAGAAAAAAAAAAAAAAGTTGATTGGTGTCCTTACTTTGTTTTTCTTTTTTTCTGGACTGGCCAGTTTGGAACTTCTTGTACTGAAAGGCATTGTTAATGCAACAGCAACAGCATTATGATGTTAATTCTTGAGAGTAAAGCACATGCAATCGTTTATGAATTAAAAGTTCCAGCAGCTTTCTTGTGATGGGTAGGTAATTGGATTTGTTTCATCTTACAGAAAGAGAATATGAGACAGGAGGATGGTCAGAAAACTTTTCAAAACAGTAGTAAATCCAGGATTATAAATCAGTGTTTTTCTATTCTTATTTCTGTGTTCACTCTAGTATGTGTCCTACCCCGTGAGAGAGAGACTGCCCTCATAAAATTCCAGCTCAGGTTTGAAAATCCAGGTGTCCTGGATAAGCATAAAATTTTACGTGCTCCCTTCTAAGGGAAAGTTCAAAAGACTTAGAGGTTTTGTGTAATTGGGATAAGCAACTAGAATTTCATGCTTATCCAAACAGTGCTAAACCTCTCAGTCTTTGAACTTTTCCTTAGAAGGGAGCACCAGAAGAAAAGTTAAAGGTATGGGAAGGGGCATACATAGAGGGGTTCAGGGAAAGAGAAAGTACAGAAAAAAGAGAAGGGGTAACTATGTGTGTGTGTGTTTGTGTGTGTGTGAACATGGAAGTGTATTTTGCATGAAAAAGAATATTTACTTTAAAGGCAGAAGAAAAAGGTCATGGAAATATTGCATATATAGTCCAGCATTATACAGGATCAAGCCCTAGGTCCAAGCTTTCAAAGGAGCTGAACTTGTATTTAAGCACATAAGTATACTCAATAAGTTTATCAAAGTGTTTGGAAATCAGTCCATGGATAGTACAATAGATTGGGACCAGACATCAAATTGTGCTCTGAAAATAGAGATTATAATTATGAAGTGGCAGCCTAAATTTCCTTCTTGTGTTGAAAACAACAAAGTAATTATGATAAGATGTGCTAGTAAAATAACTGCAGTTAAGGACTGCTTGTCCTTTAGCATGTTTCTCACAAATGCAAATTGTTTGTAGTGAAATATGAGCTTGATGATTATTAATCAAAACAGAAATTCTGATAAAGTGGTTATATACTCATGTTTACAATGTCTAAATGAATAATTTCAAGACAGGATGTAACAGGAAATAATAAATCAAATTAATAGAGTAAAAATTCTTTTAATGGCAGACATATTTAAATCACATATAAAAATTAACCACGACTGCTTTATTGAGCTCTTTATTAGTTTGCTAGTCAAACTGGAAGGTCTAATGTAAACTCTGTATCTGCTATGGGCTGAATGAAAGTAATGGAAGGAACTGAGAAGTTTGAAACTATGATTTTACTGAATATCAGCTTAACTGAAACTAATTCAATTTAGTTGAAAAGTGTTTTCCCAACTAGTGTTTGTTTGTAGCTAACACCATTAGTACCATCCATTAAATATTCATTGAGAAACTGGTTCTGTTTTTCTTCATGTCAATATAAAGGTTTATATTGAATTCACTGATAAGAAACTTACACAGCTTTAACGTTCAAAGCAGTTCATAACTCCCAGAAATTAAGCAGTTTAAAATCAGCACAAAAGTAATAACTCACATTTTTGAGGATTTATATAGTAAGTCTAACTATATGTTAAATCAGTGAACTCTCCAAGTTAAAACTCACAAACATAAATTTATATATTGAGAGGCTGAGTTGTGACAATTAATTACCACCATGGCAAAAGCCTCTGTCTTCAAACTACTTTTGAACGTGGATACTCTCAGCTATCTTTTTGTATTGCTTCAGTGAAATAATTTAACTGACTCTGTACTTGCAACTCTGGTACTTATGGATTTTAAAATGTTAAAGTTTATGAGTTGAAACTTGTTACTGAAATTCAAAAGTGTATTATGCATAAGTTAAAATAACTGTGCCATCAACTCAGTAAATTAATTTAGGTAACATAGCTTCACTTACCTTGAGCATTGCAGGCTCAAAACCTGCCTGAAAAACACAGGAAATCTGTTGCAAACAACCTCAAGATGCTGTGTCTAAACTGCTTGTGCTGTTGGTGCTAGCTATGCAATGTTGGTGCTACATTTACTTATATCTTTCTTCAGTAGTTCCTGCAACTGCAGGGCATGTGCTCTTATATGTGGGTTTTTAAAATAGCTTAAAGTATTTAGGCTCCCAAATGTTATTAGAAGTCAATAGAGTTTGGTCATTTATCCACCAAGGGTGGACTGAGGACAAGAGAGTCCTTGGTAAAATCAGTGGAATCAAATCAGTTGACCAAAAGTAGACATCTACTGAAGTGATCTTCAGTGCACTGATTGCACTGATTTGGGATTTAATACAGTTGCCTGAAATCAGGTCTCTGTTGTCATTGTAGACAAGCTAAGTTATCCCAACCTGGTTTTTGCTGCCATCCAGAATGATTCAGCTGTCCCATACAACGTGAGTCATATCTGCCTTATAAATATCTCAGATAACCCAAACAGCTCCTATGTTTAGACAACTGAATTCAGACACAGGTCTCCACTGACAGAAACTCAGATGCCCATCTCACTTGTAGACTCATATATGCAGACTGCTAAAGTTAAACCAGCAAATTAATCCCATCCAAAATATCATTGCGATGACTATTTACTTCAGCTGTTAAACAGTCAATGAATGTCTGTGACAGATAATCAGTAAAGTTTCTGCCTTACAAAGCAAGTGACGTATTGGATGCATACACTGAAAAACTTATAGCATAAAGAAAACCAGATATTGGTAGAGAAGTGAAATATGTCACTCCTGTTGAGTCAAGAGTCAGGTACTGATGACTCAAATTCTGGACTGCTTTACAATTCACAAAATAAGATCAACAAGACTCTGAAAATACCTTATATGTATGAGAAAGCTTACCCTTTGGGTGATTCTTTCACATTTCTTAAAATGGTGAAATTTTGAGAGCAAAATAGTGTGTAAAGTGATAGTCAATTATTACAGGATTTGTGGTAAGATTAATTTGGGTATTTATCTATTTCTTGAATCTCATTTTCTTCCTAATAAAAAACTTTCTTCTTAAGATGTTCTTCTGGATAGAGGATAGAAGTTCTTGACCAGGTGCAACAAATCTTGCTTCATTTCACTTAGACGTCTAAGTGCACAGTAAATAATATAGAAGTGAGAGGGAGAATGGTACCAGATATTTCACCTTCTCTTCATTGTTCACCCCTAACTGTGCTGGGTGAAGAAAAACCTTTCAGCCAAAAGAGGTTAAGTGTGTTGCTTCACAATTTTATTTAGCATGCAGTTAGTTGTTGTTTCCAGTTAGCTTGTTGTTTCATATGGGAAGAGGAGCAGCCAAACCTGAGGTTGTAGATACCATGGAATAAACATCATTCCCTGCATAAAAAAGGTGTGATCTTATTACAGAAGATTATACAAAGAATGGCAAAAAGGATAGGGCACCCACTTGGTGGTAGTATTTGAGGATCATTACAGCTCCACAATAAGAAAAAGCCTTATTTTCTTTTGTTTCATTTTCAGGGATTATTAGCTGAAGGGAAAGCAGTAGAGTGAGAAAGGAGGCATGAAGTTTAGGTTAGAAGAGAATACGGAAGGCAAGTTTCATCACAGTTCCCTTCAGGCTACTTGGAAGTCTTTGTGTTTTTTTTGCAGATTTGACACTGAAGTAAAAAGTACTTTGCAGGAGTGCGCTTGCTTCATAACAGTATCAGGGAACTTTGAATATCTCTCTCCCCCAGCTTGCCTTTGGCTCCTCATGCCTCCCTGTAGTTGTTTGTCTGAGCATCAAGGAAGTGTTTGTTGTATTGTTTATACTTTTTGTCATAGTCCTTCAGACAGAAGTTATCTGACTTTCTCCCTATCTCATTGTGGAAAGAGGTGTGCAATGGGGACAAAGGTTATTAGTCATAACAGTTCAGTGGTCCATTTTGTTTAGGATATCTTTTGTCCCTCTTTTTTCCAAAAGCTTAAAGACCCTGTTAAGTTACTGCAATGGTGGGAGTCCTATAAGTGTGGAGGTTTGTTGCTGAAGGTCTGTACTCCTGTGAGCTGGCACCTCCCTGTGTTTCAGTATTGGCCTTCCCTCTCACAAGACATCACGCTAAACTGCTGTGAGACATCTGTTGTAATACAGATAATGTATCGAAATAGCATAGATGGAGATGTTTCCAATCAACCAGGAATATTTTACTTACATTGTTAAATTGCACATCTTCTAAATAAGACCGCCACATCAAATTCCACTACTTTGCTGAAAATATATCCCTATAGGAATAGACAATCTTTTCAATACTCTTAGCAATAGACACCTATTTAATTAAATTTCATACTTGGGTGGGTGGGGGGGAGGGTATGGGGGTATTGCAGCCAACAATGTTAATAGCAGTCTTTTCAGAGAAAAAAAGTAATATAGAGGATGATAAGGTATAGGACAGGTAAATTTATAGTTAGGTTAAGGTATTTGAGAGTTGGCATGAGTCTAATCCACTGAGGAACAAAGATTTACTTCTTATTATTCTCTGTGCTATAGTCTAGAAAAGTGAGTAGTCCGTGAAGTGGGTGGTGAACTGGCTGACAGACCACACCCAGAGGGTGGTGGTAAATAGCTCTTTTCCAAAGTGGCAACCTGTGACAAGAGGGCTCTCCTAGGGATCAATATTGCATCCCAACACTGCTTCATGTCTTCATAAGTGATCTGGATGATGGGATCAAGCGTACTTTGATGAAGTTTGCTGATGGTACCAAACTGAGTGGGGAAGTGAACACTTTGATAGGGAGGGCCTTCCTTCCTTCCTGCAGGAAGACCTTAATAGGCTGAAAGAGCGGGCTAGCAAGAACTTTATGAAGTTCAACAAGGACAAGTGTAAAGTCTCAAACATGGGAAAATATAATCCAGGAGTGCAGAACAGACTGGTATCTACCTGGCTGAGGAGCAGCTCTGTGGAAAGGGCAAAAAGTTCAATATCAGTGAAGAGTGTGCCGCAGCAGCAAAGAAAACCAACAGACTGCTGGGTTGCATCAAAAAGGGCATCACCATCAGAGATAAAGAAGTCATAATTACACTCTACTCAGCACTTGTCGGGCTGCACCTGGAATACTGTATTCAGTTTTAGTTCCCACTATACAAAAAAAGATGTGGACAGGCAACAGAAGGTCCAGAGAAGGGCCAGAAAGATGATCAGAGAACTGGGAAGCCTGTCACATGAGGAAAGGCTAAGAGTACAGGGTTTGTTCAGCCTTGAGAAAAGAAGGCTTAGGGGATACCTTATCACTATAGTCCAGTATTTAAAGGGTGGCTACAAAGAAGACAGAGACTTCCTTTTTACAAGGAGTCACATGGCACAGACAAGGGTTAATGGGTAAATGGGTACAAGTTACTTCTGGGGAGATTCTCATTGGATACAAGAGGAAAATTTTTCACAGTAAGAACAATCAGCCATTGAAATAATTTCCCCGGGGGAGTGGTGGACTCTCCATACTATCCTCATTGGTTGTATGAAGAAATCTCTTTTATTGTTGCTGTACCGAATATGCCCTGAATATATTGAATATACTGAATACTTAGTTCTTGCCCCTAGCTCCTGTATTTATGAGAAATGATGAACAACTGTTCTTAATTCATTTTGTTCTGCCACTTCTGGTTTTATAGGCCTCTGTTATTCATTTTTTCAAGATAAATAGTGCTGGTCTGTGTATTAGTTTTTCTTCACAATCTGCTTTTTAACACTGAGTTGACATTTTCATAAAGTTTCCAATATATCCATAATATTTTTTGTCTTGGGGTAAGAGTAGGTCAAGAGAACATCCTCATGTCTGTGAATAAGGAAAGTTCTTTCCTCCCTTTTTTTATCAGTAATCTATCTTGAAGTTAACCTGACATTCTATTGTGAAGTATATTAAGGTTAGTCTGTAGTTCTTAGCAGTCAGCCCTGGTGAACAGCAATAAATTTTATCACCTAATCCACATTCGAGAATGTTTACATTGCATAACACTCTCCATGGCAGAGCTCTTTGTCAGACTTCAATTACAACCACTAGACACAGTCAAAACGGCTCACTGCTTCCTGCCTTTTAATCAGTTCTTGGTTCTGCATTTAGATACATATTGTCCCACTGAATATTCTTTAAGAGCATTTAATGAAAGACATGATCAAATGAACCTATATAACTGTCTAACTGTATTAACATTCTCCTTCTTCTAATGATAAATGTAAACATTATTTTATTTTGTATGTAATCTGTGACAATTATTTAATGTATCTCAATATTATCAAGATTAATGCTTTCTCCTTTATTGAATAAAATTGAGCCATATTCTGCCCAAGTTAATTTTTACATATCCTACAAAAAGGATTCTTTTCCTTTTGTTCCAAGTCCAGTAGACCTAGTAAGAAGCTGAACCACATTCTGCCTTCTGCAGTTTCATAGCAGTTTCTGAAGAAAGGGGCATCTGGGCCTGGAAGTTGTGTCGATAGGACCTAACAAGTCGTTGGAATTTCAGATGTAGAAGTGGTTGCCAAGGGATTTGCAAAGTTTGCAAGAGTTTACCTCTTAATAACACCTAATTTTTTCTTGTTTGTTTGATTTTTTTTTTATTAACTTTTCAATCTCTTGACTCCCAAGTACAAAGCTGATTAATGACTTGGCCTTACAAGTTTATGCCCTTAAGACAGCACTTCCAGTAACACAGATCTGCTAGTACTTTCTAGCAAGCCTCACTGTTAGCTGTGTGTTCATTTTTAATAAAATCTAAAGCCACAAATCCAAAATTCTTTGCTTCTGTTTTATTTTAGATCTGAATCTCCTTGAGAATATTTTTTTGTCTGCTGCCATTGGCAGATGAGCTAATATCCCTTCAAAGAAAGCAAAGCACATAATTACTTACATGAAAAGCAAGCTCTTTGGGAGAATTCACAACTAAACCCACCCCTTAGAGGAAAATTGGAAGGGCACTGGCAATTAGATAAGCTGCACTTCAGACATGAACAAACACATTTATCAGATAATTAGTAGATACTTTTCTAAGTATTTCTGGCACTGAGATCCAAAAGCAGTGCTAAAACAGGTAAGCTCATTTGATGAGAAAGAAATGCCCTGTGGCTCCAACAGAATGCTAACTTGAGAGGGAGAAATGCCCCTGTATCACAACTCCTTGTCTGCTTCAGACATTCAGTGTTCTTTGTCTTGAGTGTTCAGCCGGTGTTACCTATTCTCCTCTCATAACCTGGAAGGCAAGAAATGTCACTCTCAGAGAAAGAGAAGCCTCCTGTGAACTATCTGCTTCTTGCAGGGGAGAAACTCCACTTTAAAGAACCTGAGAGAGGTATTTGGGGCAGCGTGAGGCGAGGGAGCAGATACACTGAACAATAGTATCCAGAAATAACTTCTAGTTTACATTTTTCTTGGAAATGGGGAGTTGGTATACCATGTTACAAATCGACTCTAGGGTATTATTTTGGTAGAAGCTGGCCTACCAGGGAATTTACTGCTGAGATGGATGGCCCTAAACAGTTGACAGGGATCTCTGGAGGCCCCTGAATTTCTGTCTGGACCACAAGGGATCTTTTGAAGCAAATCCTGTAATGCTTTTGTGTCAAAAGTGGAGAGTTAATGTGTGCGGAAGGTTAGGAATGTTCTGACAGTTGGAGTAGATAATAATGGCGATATTCATTGTCTGCTTTTTACCAGTGATTAAAAGAATGAAAGATACTGCAGAGACATTCTAATTTCTGTGTTTGTGTATGTATGTATGTGCACATATAGATATGTGTATATATATACATAAAGAATACATATGAAAAATTCTAGTCAGCTACTTTTATAAATTAGAGAATGATCCTTTTAATGATGAAAAACATTAAGGATTGAACTAAGTGACTGAATGATCTGATGTTTTTATTCAATAAATAAAGCATCCTGGGCTAGTCAATATTATTGTGAGTAAATTTCTTTTTCAAAATAAGCACTTGTGATACTTCAAGGCATGAGTTGACCGAATAGTCTTTGAAAAATCTTCTCCCAGTGAGTTATATGCCTGTAGAAAGTTACTAGAAACATTTTTCAATGATCAAAATAAAACACAATCTCCTGAAAATTTTAACATGGTCTCCAATATTCCTGTTTTTTCCCGTGAATCTCTCTGGATATATGTATATATTTGTAGACATGGACATTATTTAAAGTATAGAATACATGCTTATCTAATAGTATACAACTATAAGGGTTTTTTGACATTGGAGACAAAATTACATTTTCTCATGACTTCAGCTACAATAAAGAAATATTTTAAAATAATTTTTATTTTTATTTTTATTTTAATTCAGAACAAACACTGTGCTCAAAAAATAAACATTAAAAAATAATGGTGATAACCTGTTTATAACTAGTGTTATGATACACACTCACTATACAATGCTTAGTGTACTATGATGGAAAAGACATGTCATGCATTAAGTTGCAAAATTTCCTCCAAACTGCCTTAAAAATATATTTGTTTATTTGACAAGATTTTAAAATATCTCAGCATGTCTGATGTTAATCTTCTCTTACATGATAATCGCCAATCACAGGTTGCACAATAATGAGAAACAGTTGTAATTTTGGCACTGCTGCCAAGAAACATTTCCTCCAGAAAGCAACTTTCAAAACTCTCTGTTTCATGGTTACATTCGCAGGGTGAACATTAAATGAAACTTTGTAGTTCTCAAGCACTAGACTCTACCCCATGTATGCTGCTGTAGTTTCAACAGTTATATAGCAAATACAATAATAATATTTTACTCACAGAGAAGCTAAATTTATTAATGTTTGTAAGATGGTCTACAAGTCACACACAGAAGGTACTATGTAAATGCCTATGCATGAAGGCAATGAATATTATTGTAGCTGTGTGGCTTAATAGATAATATAACATAGAAATGCTTTACTCAGACTGACCAAAGAAATAAGGGTTACTAGCACATTAAGGAAAAGTTAATGGTGTTGGGAGAGACCCATTATCTTCTTTGCATGTATCTATACAGAGGTTTTAATACATAACTTGTTTATTCTGCATTCTTATTTTCTTTTGGAAGTGAGATCCCAAGACTTTATAAATTATCTACTTCTAAATATTTATTCAGTGGTATGTGTTTAACGTAGAGTTGGCTATCTGAAACCTACACATCTAAATGCACTAGTCATTTGTATTTTCTCCATAATCAGTGCAGAAAAACATGCATTTCCTGAGGGCAGTTCTTCCTTGGTATACATCAAAACTGGGTGGGATGGAACACCTTCTGGAGATGTCTATCTGCATCCATTAACTGTAGAGGGAGCCTATTTTAGATGAGCTTTATCTGTTAGAAGTGAAAGATCTAGTGGAGCCAAGGCTCTCCTTTGCTGTTCTATTAGTGAAAGATGCTGCCAACCCCTCTTGTTTATTTTCTAAAAAAGAGGGAATAGGACCCTGACCCTACTAAAAGCAGTGACTCCACAAACTTCAGCAGGGCCACCACTGCTTTACGCTGATTACATGTGTGCAAAGTATCCAACTTCAATCTAGTCTTTCTCCTCCTTGAATAAAGGTTGTGATTGTATAAAGTTATTTTACAAGCACAGCAAGCTTCTCCAGCTGCAACATACCAAAAGTATAAGGGTCTAGGAAGAGCTATAATCTATGTAATGTTTGTACTTTACTAAAGTGAGTGTTTTTTTACTGCATTTAATTCTTTGGTTATACAGTTCAAGCAAATGCCTAAATATTTCATGCCTTTGTTCAGGCACTTGAAATACTGATAGTCTACAAATGAAGACAAAAGTAGAAATAGTGAGTAAACAGAGATAACTGGGGCCATCTTTAAGCAGAGATGAGCACAAGTAGATGGCACCCACTGTGCTGCAATAAAACATGAGTTATGCGATCCCATGCATGAAAACCAAGTAAGGGACTTCCTTTTCTTAAAGATGACAAATTCAATTTTGCCTATGCTACTGAGAATCTTTGGGCAGGCCAGAACCCAGTTTTCTTCTAAAAACTTTTGCCTCCTGTGAAGCATGATGATGACTGTGGACAGAAGTAGACACCATGTCTGACTTGGGCTGTCAAAGACAATAGTCAGACTTGTGGCAAACAAACAGAAAGAGATAATGAACTTTTACAGTAGTGATTTTTCTACCTGATTACTAGAGAAAAATGCATGCCTTTACACATTCAGCCAGCACTGAGCATTACTTGTATCAAAGAATATCTGTAAAATGAGAAATATTCTTCAGACACAAGACAGAAACATCAGATGAAACAAGAATTGCTAAGAAGGAGTTTCGAGTAAGCCTGTTCACAGAAGGTATTGAGCAGGTGATAAATACCAACCTGTTAAGGTTTTTTTTTGTTAAAAAAAAAATGCAACAACAAAAGGTGTATCCAGCATTTTCCAATGAAAGAAATCATCCAGTAACTTACAGTAATTATGATAGCTCATTAGCTGTCCAATAGGTATCAAGGTATGCACAATATTTAACAGAGATGGGTGCAGACTTCTTTTACTTCCATGTTATTCTGTCTAATAGAAATTGAGAAGCAATAAAAAGCAGATAATAAACTCTTAGTTCTGGATCCTGACACCAGTGTTCACTCCTGGCTACCGATTCCCTTTCTTCAGCCCCAGGATGACCCAATGAAAATCTTTGGGAAACGCATCTATCATACTCTTAACACATCCCTTATTCAGTACATTGTTATCCTTACTCAGGATTAACTTTCTTCAGTCAATGCATCCTTTATTCATTGTTTTAGAGGTTTCTTGAACTGGCTGCTTTGGTGAGTTTTCAAAGACATGGCATGTCACAGCATCAAGGCAAGCCTTGGTGAAACTGCAGGTAGCTGCTCATGAAAGGTATATATATCCATGACATAAGAAGGAAATCCTAAAATAGAGAGTACTGGATGATGTTAAAGGTGATGGTATCAGTTCAATCTAACCTTAAACAAGCCTAGGTTCATAAGAACCATTCTGTACGTTTTAGATTTCTACTTCCTAAAACAATAACACTCTTACTATTTTAATCTGTAAACATAGCATAGCATCTTGCAAAACATGTAGAGGAGACAAACAGTTATTGTAGTTTCCACAGGAGCCTTATTACGTAGGAAAAGTTCACTTTTTAATATTTGCAACTGCTGGGAAATCTCAATAGCAGGGAGTTCATATCATGTTTTTTGAGCTTATTCCCCCCCCCCTTTTTTTTTTTCTGAGAGTGGACCTGTCTTGTCTTTAAGCAATACCAGTGATCACTCTCAATTTTGGTGGTGTTATTTACCTTCTATCCTCCTGCTGAGCTGCATGGTCTGAGAAATCCAGTGCAGTTATAAAAGTCCCTTTTTGCTCCTTTTGTGTGGACATTGCGAGGCTCTTTAATAGCCTGTGCTCCTCAGCAGCAGATTGCATGGGGTCAGGAAGGTCAGGATGATTTGCGAGCTCTTCCTCGTGCGACAAGTTAGTTTTAGCTGCAAATGCACTCAAATACCATATTACGCGCTGATGGCTTTCTGAAGTTGTTCTGCCCCCACACTCTGAAGAAGATGGATTGTTTGTGATCTGTATGTGAGATGCCGCTGCTGTAGCCTGTCTTCATCTCCAGCTCACATATCTCACCTCTGGGCAGCGGCACTGTGTAATTGATGTTCAGTATGCCTCAAGGGGTTAAAAGATTAATGCACCACAAAGGTATCCTGTAAGATGCAGTTTTAAGGAACTAGACTACCATCTGCAGTATTAGGTTTCATTAAGAGGTTAAAAAAGAAGTTGTGCCAGAATGTATATTAGGCCAGCAGCTGTAAATCGTTCAATAGTCATAACTTTCTGAAAGTTTCTGTTGCTTCGGTATATGATTTCATAACAAACACTGAGTAGGATTATATTTGACAGCAATGTTTTGTTTAATACAGGTAGTGAATGACTGTGCAACAATGGTTGTTATTTTAGGAATTTCAAAATAATTTATGTAATTGTAAGTATTTAAAAACATATGTGAGTCCAGAAGCCTTGATTCCCCTGCTTAAGTTGTAGTAACTTCTTATGGCTTCAGTGAGAAGTTGCAAATGTCTAGAGCAGAAAAAAAATTAGCTCCAAGTATATATAAGCTTGTATGTACACACACATATGTGTGTGTTTGTGTATATACATATATGTGATATATATATATAAATATATACATATCATTGACACCCTCATTTGTGATTTTTTCTGTAAATTATTAGCTCCGTGAACATTCTGTCAAGGACACTCATAATAGGCAGATAAAGTGACTGTATGGAAAACCAAGTAACATTAAACTTTGAATGGGAATGGATTTTTTTTTCCCAGTAACAAGCTTAGATTTCATATCTGATTCAGGCTTAACAATAACAGTATAAGGCAAAAGAGAAAAAAAAAACCTCTTTATGTATATTCTGTTTAAATTAAGTGTTCTACTTTTTAAATTAGATGTGTAGAAGTTATTTCACTGAAGCTAGAAATTAGGTTCACTGAAAGCATTTGGCAATTAGCATAAATATCATAGAGGATGATACAAAAAACCCGTTAAAAAATGGCATGACCTGAATAAGCCATTAATATTAAAGCTACAGTTTTGCAGATATTTAAACAATAGCGAACATCACCCTCTGGCCTATCTTGCTGGAGAAGTCTTCAATAGAAAAAGTTTTTTCGGTCTCATCTGAATCCAGACTCAATTCTAACTATATAAAAATAATGCAGTCATATCCAGTGTAATTTTTTTCAGCATTCTCAGGGAAGTTCAAAAGGCTGGTTTAGAATAGGTGTCCCTGTTCTCCAGCCTAAGAAAATGAAGCAGAGTGTGTCACTTGTCAGTATAAAAACTAAAGTTGATTAACTCCCAGATTGCCCAGTAGATCTGTCCTACCTCTTTTCTGCTACTGATCTGCAGACATAATCCTCACTTATGTCAATGTTTAGTCTGGTTATAGGCAATTAAGTGCTTGTACAATCCAGGCACACTGGGAAAATTTGTCAGTTTGAACTGAAAGGACTTTCTATTTCCTTTCAGTATTTAGCAAAACTGAAAATAGCTGGAACTAAATTGAGCAATTGATCTGTGTGTAAGAGAAATGAAAACACTGATCTCACTGATAACAACTGATGTTTAAAAGAGGTTGTGTTTTTAGTGAAGTACTGGGGACACTTTTTTTTTCTTCCTGGTTTCTGTAGAATAGTGTGGGATGAGAAGACCACATTTGCCTCTTCTTGAATTGGTTTGAATATCCTGTGTATGAAAATTCTTCTCAATGAATGAACGAAACAAAATGGCTAGAGAAATGGAATAGAAACCCTAAGAAAAAAAAATAAGTGGGTTGAAAACAGGATCAAAGAACAGACAATGTGGAAAAGTATGGACACTGTGATATATTAAAAAAAGACAGCTAGAGAAGAAAAATTTAAAAACCCAGCATACAGTGCCACATGCCGTGCTTAGTGTATCTAGATGTGTTGTCATTTTCCGGGCTGGTAGAAGCTTGCATGTGTCTAGAATTTGTTTATTTTTGAGAATGTATAATTTATTCACAGAAATATTTTGTTTTAGGGGTTAGAGAGATTACCATTATCCATTTAAGTACTGTGGTCCTCCTCAAGTTGACTCAGCTCCCAATTTTGTCCCCAGCTGAAACAAAGTAGCTTGCAAGCCCTTCAGACATCATGAAGTTCACGAACCTTCAAACACCACACGGTTTGACCATGTGAAAACCAACATGTGCTACTTTGTGATAACAAGGTGAGAATCATATAGCAAGTTGCTAGAAACAATGACAATTACACTGTAAGTTAATTACATAATTATCAGGAGATAACCTGCCAGTGGTAATGTGAATCACATCACCACTATAATGCCAAGGGATATTGCAATCTGGAGTCGACTGGTGTTAACACTAAAAAAGCACCAGAATACAAAAGTCTGAGAGAACAAACTACCCAACTGAAATACCTCAAAGAGGTGAGGACCACAGCATTAGGTCAAACAGGGATGTCTGTGTGATCACAAATCTTGTCTAATCTTGTCACATCATTTGTAAAACAGATTTCAAAGGCATCAGTTGGTTTGAATGACAGGCTGCAAACTACACAGAAAATGTAAAAGTGAATCTCAATATTAGCCAATGTTTAGTGCTTCACTTTTTTCAAGCTTTATTTTATTTTCTGTTTTTAATTTTCTTTTTTCACATTCTAAGAACCCATCTTAGCTTGCCCATAAAATTGTACATTCGTGTGACATCACCCAAGGAATTAAAAATATAAACCTTAGTTTATTTAAAGAAATTAAGCTTAGCTTTATCACAGAATTCAATTTGAATGAAATGTTTGAGAAGCTCTTAACAGATCCTTTGTCAGTTCATAAGGCACTGGTGCTGAAACATATAGACTATAATTCTGTAAGTAGTAGGACCATGTGAAGCTTCTGCAAATATCCCTGAAAATGATACAAAGCCACTTCAGTATACACTCAGCATCAAGCTCATAGTAGTATCTGAATGCTTGGCAACAATTGGCAAAGATTTTGAATGAACTTAGATGTGCCTTGGAGTGAAATAAGATAATAAAATTTATAGTATCTGCTTCCCTTAACTTTGGTTTGATTAAGCCTATACTGCAAACCCTACATTGAAGGCAGTTTATTAGTATGAGTAGAGATGGTAGAGTCTCACCTGGGACCTGCAGGCATGATTATAAGCAAGGAGTAATGACAATCAAATAAAAATATACGTTTAAAAAAAATTGCACGTAATCTTTCAGATATTTTGGGGTGATTTTATGGCGGTGTCTTCTGAGAACTGGCAAACCTTTCATATCCACTGCTGCACTACAGAGGGAGAGAGGGTTATCTTTTGGAGAAGTTATCACTCCTGAGGCTCTGTGAATAGTAGCAGCTCTAAGGGCTGGGGCTGGAGAAAGAGTGCAGAAGGAGCTGGAAGAGGTGAAAAGACATGAAGGACATGGATCTGTTGGAATGGGTCCAGTGGAGGGCCACAAAGATGATCAGAGGGATGGAGCACCTCCCCTATG
>JAOQGH010000012.1:89728036-89765355 GCA_025769975.1 Gallinago jamesoni | reverse complement strand
TATAGGAGAGCCGGAGAGGGACTCTTTGTCAGGAAGTGTAGTGAAAGGACAAGGGGCAACGGTTTTAAATTGGAAGAAGGGAGATCCAGATTAGATAATAGAAAGAAATTCTTTACTGTGAGGGTGGTGAGGCACTGGAACAGGTTGCCCAGGGAAGTAGTGGATGCCCCATCCCTGGAAGTATTCAAGGCCAGGCTGGATGGGGCTTTGAGCAACCTGTTCTAGTGGGAGGTGTCTCTGCCCATGGCAGGGGGGTTGGAACTAGGTGATCTTTAAGGTTCCTTCCAACCCAAACCATTCTATGATTCCATGATTCTATGAAAGAGAACTCAACACAGGCACTGAGGCAGCTCAAAGAGGAAAAGTATGACCACATCTTCTAGAAACATCAGGGAGGAAGCTGGAAAAGCTGGAGGAAACCGGAGGGTGTTGAGGAATTCAAGTTGAGGAGGAAGAGACTCTAGAGGAAAACAAGTTCCCTCTTAAGGTGTGAAGAGCATACTGGCCTGTTTGTTCTTACTCCAGTGAGGAATATGGTGCTACTGCTGTCACTGACGGTGTTGATACAGTGGTAATGGGAGCAAAAGTAGTTGTCAGACTAGTAACAAAACAAAGGACACAACAACAGCTTTCATTCCTATCTCTAGATTCACCACCAAGCAAAACAATTTTGTTAATATTTTATTGTTATTAGTCATAAGTACAGCGAGGGAGCTATTACAAGTGAAACACTAGAACAAACTGAGCTGACAGTAAGCTAAAACATGCCTGGGGCAACAAACTCTTTTTTTAGTGTTATGACTTTCTAGTTTCTGCTTGTGATGAATAATGTGTCAAAAGAATCCTTAAACTCCATTACAGATTACTAAGGTTGCTGAACAAATGATGTGGAAAACAATCCCACTTTGAGGTGATTATTTGGAAATCAACATTTTCCTTCTGGTAAAACATCCACGTTAACCCGATTTTTCAGATCCTTAATTCAGCCACTGCCTATACATTTACTTTTCCAGACGAGGCTGAGCTCCCAGAAGAAGAGTGCATGTATTTGGAAATCTCAGCCCTGAGGATGTGAACAAACACCTTTTTTTTCCCTGCTCATTTTTTGTTCAATCGCAAGTTGAGGAAACCTCAGATTCTAACTCCTGATGGGAAAAGAATGATGCTGATTTCTCACCAATTTAGGCCATGTGAAGAGCTGTGCTTATGTCCTATTAATGGGAGTATTAATCTGAGAATTATCCTGATGACTAAAGTAACCATGACCATGAGTAATTCAGAATTATTTTCTGGGCTATGTCTGAGTTTGTTGTGATCTTCAGTTCACACATCTACATGAGCTGTAAGCTATCAGTTCTTGTATGCTATTACCTTCATGTTTAGATCCTTGGGTTGGTTGGAAATGGAATTACAAGGGCTACCACATATTTGGAAACCAGGAACTCCCATATTTCATGATTAAATGCTTCAGAAATTTGTTTCTATTTTGTAGCTGTACCAGCTAAATCATAAAAGATATTAAATCATAATATATCATAATATAAAAGATATTTAAATCATAAAAGATATTCTCTCTCCTTACATTGACTTAGTTATTCTTGTCGACATGATACATAGTCTTAAACCTATTATGTAAACTTTGTATAAAGTCTCATTTAACATGTTTATTTTTATGTTGTAAGAATAGCACCTGACAGGCCACAGCTCCTTCACTCTTCTCTGTGCATATAGGATGGAATTCCTACTGTGATTAGCTTGGATACTTCACCGCAGTTACCTCTCTCTGCTGAATGCTGTGACTGGGAGGGAAGAGCGGCTAACATTAGTGGGGATGGATAACTTAAAAGTGAATAAGCAACACAGACTTAAGTGCTTGATAAGGAAGGGACATGCTTTTTTCCGGTTGGAGGAGCTGCTGTTCTCAGTGAAAGCCATTCCTTTCTTTGAGCTTTTAGAGGAGGATAGTACTGCTTATCTAGTTTTTCATTGACGTGAATATTCTTTCCAGTGTTGGAGTTCTGTGGTGGATTGAAAAGGGCTTCTCTGGGCAGAGTGAAGCTTGCTTTCTGCATCAGACAGCAGTGTGACTATGGAAAAGATGAAATGATTCTCTAGAAACTAAAGACATTTAAAGTAGAGGTGTTTTTCATATGTCTCTGCAAATAATGAGCTATTTTCATAAAATATAAAATAAGGAAAAAACTAATTCTTAACATAAGAAGGGATCAAAAATAGAAAAATGAAAAGTCTATCACACATCATTTTTTTGCATTGTATAATTTTTCAAAGGAAACCAGCAAAGAAATTTGTGTTGTTTTTTTTTTTTTTTCCTGGGTGAATTTTTATGAAAACCATTTTCAAATTTTATGAAAAATACAAACTCTAAATCACTCAAACCCACTGATGCACAATTCTTCCAAGCTTTTGCTTATTCATTCTGGTTACCCACAGGTCCAGAGAAATTCATAGTTTTAGAAAAGACTCACATTTTATTGCCCAATTGAGTTGGGGGTGGGAGAGAGAAATAAATCTTCAGTGAATAAAGTCAGATGAGCACAACAATCTTAAATCCATTCCTTGTGATTCGGCAGGGAAAAAAGTATAGGTAGCTGCTTTATTCTTACTTGCATTCTCACTGTGTTAGTAGACTATCTCACAAAAGAGTCAACAAATTAGCCGGTGTTTACCAGTTAAAAACATATTGCTCATCCTTCTGTTTTAGGAAAGGTTTGGTTACATTTAATCCTTCTAATCTCTTGATTGTGCAGAATTATTCCAAGGCACGTTGCCTTCCTCCCCACTGAACTCAGCCAACATGATGCTATCTTGTTTTTCCTTTAATCAGAATCTAATGGGGACTATACAAACTGCTCCCTTCCCTCCACCCCATTCTTCTTCACCTCCCTCTGAGGCAATCAAACTGTGTAATCATTAGAGGGACTAATCGAGACAACAGGATTAAGATCCAGAAGCTCACTGTAAGCCTCCACTGAATAGTTATCTCTAAATAGGCCAAGAATAGAAGCATGAGCAAGTCAAAAGTTCTCTAAGAAAATCATAGGTCAAGTATGAAAGAAGGATGTGAACTTAGTTTTTGGTGATTCCATTAACTTGTGTGTGTGGCTTTGGCTACAATACAGGTAGCACGTGCATTTCTTTTTTTAAATGATACATAAATACATATTCTTTCTGAAATCTACCATAATTTAGATTTGGCTGTTGTTTGTGCTGTGTTTCTTAGCTGTCTCAGAGCTATGTAAGAATAGTTTTTCTATGTGTAGGTAGTGATGGTCTGGCAGTAAGCCTTTATGAGTACTTATTCAGCAGAAGATGTCTCAGAACCTGAAGTGTAAAGTGTATTATTAGACATATTCAAAAGCTTTGTGACATGTAAGAAATAATATATATAGTGCAGAACTTGAGAAGAAAAGGAGACTCAACTCCCAGTGCTCTGTGTGTCTGAAAGAGAGCACCCATGTAGGAATACTATTCTTTCATTAAAATATTGCTTAAGCATGAATAGATGAGTTCTGCAAAAGAACTGAAGGTATAAAAGGAAAGAAAAGATCCACAGAAGCAGGAGGAAGATAACTTTCAGCTGTTCATTGCTGAAGATATTAGAACTAAATAGCAGTCTGGATTGCCAGAAAATACTTTTTAAAAAATTTATTTATTTATTTTTAAAAGAAAGCATGTTTATAGTTGGCTATACTTCTAAAACAAATGTGTACCAAAATCTTTAAGAGAAACCAAAGATACAGTGTTGATCTTTAATCTTATTTTAATAGGCCATATGTGCGTGCATATACATTTATGCATAAGTAGATACTGAGAGAGAGCACGAGAGAGAAATTGCATGGTGTATGTGTGTGTCTATTTGTGGGAGAATATGAATATATGTTACATGAATGGAAGACGGATTGACTGTGTATACAGTAATTAGTAATTGAATGTGTGTAGAGTGGTAAATGTACTGGCCAGACACCAATATAAACCACAAAGTTGGTGTGACTTTTTGCAGTAATTAAGTGGTGATTTATTTTACAAATATGTCATGGTGATTCAATAAATTTGCTAATTTAGTGCAAGGTAATTTTATTTTTGTATTTTACTGTGCACATTTGTGGATGGAGAATATTGCCAATATGGTATTATTTCACTTATTTCAGTAAATTTGTTACACAAAGATCAAGAGGAAAGAGTGCCTGGGATATTAGGAATAGCTGTACTAACATGCATAGACACGAGAGAGAATTATAGGCTCTGCTGAGCATTCCTCAGAGGTGTTAATGACTTTAAGCCTGTCAAGAATGTCTCCAGCTTGTACAGCAAAGACAATTCAACAGTTTAATAAAAAGGTGTAACATTTCCTACAGGTGAGCTCAAATCATCAAAGGATATAATAGAGCTTTTGTTACTTCATTCAAAGAATGCATTCTGGAGTTTAACCTTTGCTTTTGATGTAGTGTCATCTTTGAATGCTAACAGCCTTTTCTAGGAAGGATTAAGTTGTTTGAAGTGTTTTTTGGTCTTTATTAGGTCCTGGACTTGGAAACTAAAGAAAGTGTGGAGTAACGGGCTATAAATCATGGAAAGGTTTTAAATAGAAATATCTAGAAGAATAACTAAAACTCACAAAGGAGAAGATCAGGACTGGCTGGTTGAGTTTTATCATACCAGGCTTATGTTTGACATAGATGTCTGGAGTTTGATCTATATGAGTAAAGAGAACCCTTTTGGATGAGTCTATTTGTGAAATGGCATCAACTGATCCATTTTTGTGGGTATAGTGTGCTTGCATTTCCATTCTGTGATAAAAAGCAGCACAGGAACGGAATAAAATCCTGGAATAGATAGCAACAGGAAAGCTGAAGCTATCTATATGTGCCCAGTGTCTGACAGATATTTCTATTCTTGAGGCAGAGAAATCTTATTTTCTCCTAAACCCTCACAAACTTCTCCTCAGAATTTATACTAATGTTACCAAGCCTATGACTGTGGCTGCTGATGGCCTACACAAAATAGTCTTTGCATTTGGGGTGGTGAATATGACATGCCTGGCAAGGAACAGCGACTTTTGCCATATTGTTTTAATCCTACTTCAAATGCCTGTTAAAGTCCATGGTCACACTTTCAACGTGCTGGCAGATGCAAAGGTAGAAGCCATAGCTTCACTGGATCTGCCCAGTTTTGCACTATTCCTACTACACACTCTTTCCAGTCACAAAAATGCAGCCCAGCAAGCAGAGCCCTTTACTTCCTTATGCTGTGATGGTATGGGGCAAAGTACAGCTACTGTGCTTTACTGTAATGCGAGATCTACCTTTTAAATAAATTCAGATGTGTAAGATTAAGAAACATGTATAGGAAAAATGAACAGAAGTGAGAACAGAAAAGAGATGTTGGTACTTTGTTTCTAAGGAATGAAGCCAGATAGGCGAGGGTGATTAATTCTAGTAGTTATTACCAATTAATTGATTGACTTGGGCTGGAAGTACTAATATATTATCATCCTCTGGCATAAGGTGGTTCAGGCTGTCTTTCAGAAGCAGCTGTCTTGACAAAGAAAGCTGATGGTTATTGAGGGTTGCAGAATGGTTTTAGGCAAGGGTGACATTTGTGGGAAATTCAGAAACAGTTTTCGCATTTTGAAGCAACTAGTTGGGCTTGAGGCAGGCAGTTGTCCCAGATCATTGGTGCAAGTCATACCTTCAAAATCTGAAATGAAACAGCAAGCAAATAGGTTGGTGAGCTATCTTTTAAGAAAGCCCCCTTGTCTAACTTTTGGTTCTTGCCCGTCCACCCCCCACAACATTCCAAATCTGGAGAACAGATGGTAAGCCTAGGGGAAAAAAAAAAACACAAGAGAGACATTTTAGATTG
Organism: Gallinago jamesoni; assembly: GCA_025769975.1. Taxonomy (NCBI): domain Eukaryota; kingdom Metazoa; phylum Chordata; class Aves; order Charadriiformes; family Scolopacidae; genus Gallinago; species Gallinago jamesoni. The sequence continues at coordinate 89,759,472 of JAOQGH010000012.1, read as the reverse complement.
CCAAAACCAATTGCATTCTTGTATATTTTAAAGTTCAGAGTGAGATGCCCTCTCTCAAGTCACTGCCTTCAGTGAGCATCTCAGTTTTGCTACAAATACCAGTTTACAGTCGACACTGGAACTTCAGGTCAAACTAATGATTCCCTGGTTGTGAATTAATACCTGTCCATTGCCGTGGCTCTAAAGTGTTTCATAAATAAGCGGTGGAATTTATTTGTGTCTTTGAAGTATTTTTACACAAATGTAACACAGATATTAGACTCCATTCACCACTGCTGGCTTGGGAAGACATTACTAACCAGCATATGCAGTGATTCATCTCTATAGACTGTATGTGTGTTTCAACACCAGTATATATTTTTGCCCACTTTATTAAAGACTGGAAGGTTTTTCTATGAGAAGAGACTCCTGTTCCCGTGAAACTATTTGAGGGAATACAATGAACACATATCCTGAGTGAATGTGTTTATTCCATGAATAAATTCATGCTATAATTTTACTTATAGAAGCATCAGTGAACACTAAGCAGCGTTCACTTCTTTATACCTTTACTGATAAATTATTAGAGCACTGGCTGATGTTTCTGACCAGACAATGACAAAATCCTGACAAAGAATTGTAAAAACTTCCTTGAGGTCCACTTGCTGGTGGTTTATATCCATGTTTATTTCATATATATTATGAAAATGAAGGTTTTACTGTAGTAATTTTCTTTAAACTGCGCCACAGGGGTATTTTGTTCAGAAATTCCTACTCAGTGGGGGAGTAAACAGTTTTACATTACGGAAATTCAGATAGCTATGTTTCCTGGAGAAAAGTAAATTAAGTGACTGGAAGGTCCCAACTTGTATACCAGATGATCATTTTGCCAGTCTGCTGGTCACACATTCTTTTTCATTTTATAATAGAAATACAGTGTAAATAATAAAATGTGCTTGGTTAGCAGACAAATCTGCATATCTCCAACTGTATAATGAAAGAGCAACACTTAAAAAACTTAATTCAGTGTTATGCAGTGCCTTATGGAACATCTAAGGCAGAGTGAGGCTACTGCCTTTCTAAGCAACGAGAACTCTGGGGTTTTGTTTTGTTTTACTTAGAAATTGTGGGAATTTTTTTTTCTCTAAATGGATTTCTAAGGAAATCTAATGGTAAAAAATGTTTGGTTAGGCAGAAGAACTGGTGAGAGTTGTAAACTCAGTTCTTTGTCTTCATAGGAAAAAACCTTAAAATGTAGGTGCAAATGTGAAATTAGAAAAATCTAGAGTTCACTTACTTCCTTTACATAGTTATTAGAGAAAATGGTTCTCTGCACATTTAGAAAAGTAGAAACTCTCTGGCCTTTTATGCTATTAAGATGTGCAGAATCACACCTGAAATATTTTCTCAGTGGTGTAATTCCAGCTTTCCCTGGACTTCTCCAATGGATTCTTTTGAATCTGAAGAAAAAACGTGAAGAAAACCCTAAACTCATTTTTCAGATTTTTATAGTCCATGCTCTACAGGCAGAAACTTACATGTTTTTCTATTGCAAGAAGAATTTGTTCCATATCCTATCTTCCTACCTTTTTCCAAATCAGCATCTTACATAGGAAGTTTAGCTGAATTTTACAAAATTATATCCACTGAAATTGTTTCTGGACATTGAATGGGAAAAAAAGTAATGTACGTGGATCTTGTTTCATAGTTGATTTTGTGGTTAAACATTCAAAATTTGGGAATATATACAATGTAGTGGTCTGCATGAGAAAAAAATGTACCATGTGCATTTGACATTGTGCAGTGCTTATATGGAACCATAATAATTTTTTCAATGTGACAAGAAGCAGTTATAGCTCTTTTTTCAAACCTTTCTTTTTCATTAGAGCCAAGCTTCTGTCGGTTCATGCTTCAGTTATGGCCTCAGGTTTTGTATCAAAAGAAGTGTGATAAATGAAATATATGATACTTCCAGATGACTTTCTTGGACCTCTAATATTCTTTGTGTATGAAGAAAAACTAACCAAATTTTCAGAGAGTATTAGCAGCATTAAATTATCTCTCTGGCTCCTGTTTTCCGTCTGGTTTTGAAGATTGTGTGATTGGTCTTTGCCTTTATATCCATACTTTTAATAATGCTACATGCAACTGTTCTGCTGTGTCTCATTAATTTTCAATTTGCATGAGGAATCCATTCCCATGCACTATCAAAGTTATATTTAGGAATGTAAACATTTAATCTTATATGCATTAGAAAATGAACTCTAGGGGCTCTAGGGCTAGAAGAGATCTAACCCTTCTGTTGTTAGACATTCTCACTTCACCTCTTAGGGGAGAGAGAGACATAAAATAAAGGTAAATTTTAGGCCATACTACGGAATCTCAAAGTTTTAGAGGAGGGACTGCGAGCTGAGTGAGTGTGGATAATAGGTTATCCTTTTCCTCTTAAAATTTACTCTCCAGGTCAAAATTAGCAAGCCATCACAGGAAGGTTCATAGTCCCTTTGTTCAGACTAGTACTCTTGCTATCCAAATTCTGTGTTTAAATTTCAGTTTAGATTTAGTATTTCACACACCTTGGGCATGGAATAAATTTTCTTTCTCATGCCCATTTCTGGAATTAGAGGTATTAGTCATTCAGTTGTGATGAAATCATGATCTTATCTCACTGTTGTTTGTATAAAAATGTAATTTCTATTCAGTCAAAATACTCTACTATAAAAATAAATAACAAGAGGGAGTCAGACTAGATTCTGCCAAGTTCTAGCGATGAAAAACACTATAGAGATGAAGACTATATAAATGTGTGTGTGTGTATGTATGCACACAGCATGCAATAGCGTATAGAATGGGGGAGGAAATGTTAGGACAACAGCCTTACTGAGGTAGTTTCCTGGGAGATAATTTAGCCTAAAGAAATAAAGTGGGAAATACACTAATTGAAAAAGCATTTAGCTGTTGGCAGATGCTGTAATAGTTATTAGACAGACACTGCATATGTATCTGATTCTGAGGTTGCATATACGAATGCACAGGTTTCTCCAGTAAAGTTGGAAAAAATGAATCCTTCTCTTAGCACTCAGAAATTCAAGGCCATGATACTTTTTGCCCCTTTGCTGCTTTTCCTACAGTAAAAAGTTAAGCAAGACAAGAGTGGATTTTAAACCTTGCAATTTAACAGTCCTGTTAAGATACTAATTTATACTGAAGTTATTAAATTTATTTCTAGTGTTAGTTCTGGGGAATCTGTGGTAGGTTTCAAACATTGATTTTAATCTCCTGTATTTCATCACTGTATTCCCTTCTGGTAAAAATAATATTTTGGAAGACATAATGGTACAGTAACATCAATACTTTGCCAATTGCTGAAGAAAAAAATTATTACCTACAAGAGTCTGAGCTGAGGTATGTCCCACGCTACTTGAACTTCATTGCATCATAAAGTAGAAATAATACCACTAAATTTTAAGGATAGACTGTGCCAGACTTTCTTCCCTATGGCATGACCTTGACATAGAGCTGACTGTTTTAATCAGAAATGCTAGTAGCAGCACTCAAAATACAAGTGAAGGAACTTGGCCTATATTTCTGATCCTAAACAACTTAACCATATGTGACTGCATAGGCTGGATCCATCTGGTTTTCTGAGTCGGCACATGCAGAGTACTCCAGAACAAAAGACTTTCTTCATAGAAACATAAATGTACCTAAGGATACAGACACTCTTACTTAGGACTTGTAGCTGAGGCCATCTTCTTTTCACTGAGTAATGAGTGAGGCTTTACAGCTTTCTTCCCAGGGCAATGTCATGTAATATCCTGGTGGGGGGACCAACTGCTCAAAAGTAGACACGGTTTTCCCTTGAAAAGTAAAAAACTTGGAGTTTGAAGCCTGGAAACCAGCAGGCAGAAAATCAGAGTCCTTTCCATGGGGATCATGAGGTTTATTGAAACTGGCGTACATCCCCTGAACCTGCTGCTGTTGAGCAATTTCTTTTCCTTTCTGACACCAGCCCCCTCCCCCAGCAAATGGCAAAACAAGTCAGATAATTTTGGGTGAGCTGCAAGTAAACATTTTTGCTCTTGTTTGCAATTCTTGTTGCCCTTGAGAAGGCAGGGCATCATCTTACAATCCCTCCTGTCAGCAGATGTTGAGTGGTACGAAAGTACAGTCTCAAGACAGCCAGGTACGGGATCACGCCAGCTTTGATGAGGTGGTTTTCCTGAATCTAAGCCTGAGATGATGCCACTCTTTCTTTGTATGTGGCATTTTTGTATGTGGCATTTTTGTAGCTTTGTATGAATTTCTTATATGAAATGTAGAATTGCAGGCTGTGGTTGCTACCAGTGTTGAGGGATAGGCTTCCCTGGAGCCTGCTGTATATCTCTAATATCAGTAGAGGTTATTAGGCTTCTCTGCTCAAAGAGGTCAGGCAGCAACACTCAGAAGTGCAATTTCCTAGCTGCTTTCACCCCATTAGAGCTCTGAAGGAAGGTCAGCATCTGCTTTCTGTCCCTTCCCCAGTCAGTCTGGATTGTGGTGGGGGAGGCAGCTAGTTTGCAGAAAGGCAAGGGTCTTCAAGAAATGTTTATGACATATTCATTTGCAAAGTAGGATAAATGAATCTTTATACTATCATTTTTTAATGAGATTTTTCAAGGTCCTACAGCCTCTAAATATGTCACATCAGCAGAACATTTCACTGAGGTAGGGTTACACAACTATACCAAACCTTGGGTGAGGCTGAGGTGCTGCAGACTGCACTGAATGTTCAGTAAAGCACATTTACCCCCTTCCATCAGACAGGTTCAGTAGCAAACTCAGCTTTTAAAATAATGGTATTAGCAACTGGTTTGTGCCACAGCTACAGTCTTCTAGCTCAGTTACAAAACCAGAGACGTTGTTAATGTTCATAATGTGAGAGAAATCAAATCCTTTCATAGTAAATACCACGGGCTTTATGCTCATTCCACCTGATAGAGTGGCCTGTAGGGCCCAAAAAGTTGGATTTAAGTGGCCTGTCCTATGACATGAGGTCTCTCCCGGTACAGAACCTTTTTTGAGAACTGCTGGCTGAATGCAATCCTGAGATGTTGCAGATTTCAGAAAATGTAGTGTTCTGGTGCAAGTCCATTTTGGGTCATTGGAAGAGTATGTCAGGAAGGCAGAGTAATACTGCCATGTATTTGTTATCCTAAATAGCTCTGGAACATTCCTTTATATTGTCAAACAGCTGTTTTTCTGCAGGCTATAGGCTAGATGCTGTCCATAAACAAGCACCCACTGCTTCTCCAACTGATGTTACCAACTAAAATCCAGAGAACATTAATGGGATTAATGGGAACACAAAGCTGATAAGTTTGTAACATGCTTGGGGCCTTCTTGGCTAAAAAGTAAATGTTGAAACTCAAAGTTTAAACAGTGGTTTACAACTTCACAAACCACTTGGGCTCTGTTTTTTATTTCCTTATATGTAAGGTTTTTTTCTAACCAGTGCTACTGTACATTTTGAGAAACAATAGTTTAAAGGTAGTTGTCTATATACTGTTTTACCTGTTCTTAAGGAAATTGAAGTAGGAGGTACTCCTTCAAGTTGGGTCATTCTAAGGAGCTTTTTTCATAGCTTCCCTCTGACAAAGGAAGGGCAGTTCTGGGCAATGTGAGAGGATAAGGGAAGATGAGAAAGGCTATAAAGATTTTCACCTGAAGCAGAGGATTTTTTTTCTCCCATAGTTGTGTTAAAACATGTTTTCAGCTTCTGTGATTTTTCCTAATCCTCCAGCTTTATATATTCCTTTCAATTCTTTCAGCATGCAGAGCATGTTTACAGACAAGATAAAGTAACCAGGATCACTAGCTGGTTATAACAGTTATTCACAGATCTGTGCATAAGTAAGGATAAACTGAAGAGTTTATTTTCTTGACAAGATTCACTGTGTTTGTTGCAGTTAGATGGAGCAGGTTTAGTGCGTTGTCTTAATCCAACTCAATCCATCTTTACAAACAAGATATTTATTCAACAAATCCATTGCAGTGGATTAAAATCTTAACCTTTTGAGTCCCCTAGTATGAAGATAAAATCACAAATGGAAGTAGCCTTGAAAATATTTCTTAGTGGTATATAAACATTTGAAAGGATGTTTATGTATCTTAAACCAAGATAAAAAAAGTCATATAGTATAAAAATTTGAACATAATATCAGAAAATAATAATATAGATAGTAATTAATTATTCTCATACATGGAAATATTAATGCAGTCTTTCCAAATGAGATCTACAAAATAATACTTAGAACTTTTAACAGGTCAAAAAGACCTACTGACAACTTAGGGCAGCACTTTCTTCTATAGACAAGTGATTGAACTAGTCCTTTGGCCAAAGTCATCTTTCTACCCTAAATTCAGAGTCACCTCTGCTTTTAAAATGTCTTTAATAATTAGGTTCCCTCCTGATGAAATATCTTCTTGTCTTCTTTTTTTCCTTTTGGACAGGTGTTCTATCATTCTGCATGCTAGAAATACGTTAATGTTTCATACTGAAGGTTTTTTCTATAGGAGTTTATGACAACGAATAACTTATGATATCTGTTTTGAGACACATTTTTAAAAGTTTCAGCCATGTTAACGAATGTGCTCCCCTATCAGAACAAGTGAATATTTTTCTCTAAATAACAATCAAAGTTATGCTCACAAAATGAAGAGTGAAGTTCATGGAGGTGAAGTATCTCTTCAGATTTGGAGTCAAAAGTTTGAGATGCTAAGCCATATAGCAGACGAAGCAAAGTTGCCTTTGCCAAAGAAATATCATACTGTACATCAAAATGGGAAACTATGGGATTTCAAGAAATGATCCACAATTCCAGAAATTATTCAAGTATTGCTGGGTGCTAAATTTCAAGCAGGCCAAGAGGATACACAACCAACATCCGAATGAAGTCAGTGGTAAAACACCATGCTATTTTTTTGGTGCATCAGAAAATCCTTCTTTCCGAAGCTAAACTAGCCTTGCTTAGGCTTTAACCTTGTGCATGTTGGTTACAAAAGCTCTTGCTTTCCTTGTACAAACTCTAGACTAACAGATTTGGCTCTTTTCTGGTTTCTGTCTGTTGGTCTCTTATTCTCCTGTCCAACAAGTGAAAAACCTCTTGATGTGCAGTCAGCAGTTTGGTATGTGATATAGCAGAGATTATGTGAGTAGCAAACCACAGCTTCAGAGGTGGCATGTGAATAAGTGCTGTTGAACTGTTGGAGATGCCAATCTGGCACACAGGATGGTGCTTGCTGAAGAGTGCAGCTGTGCTAGGAAAAGTCATCATTCCCTTCCTCGTCTTTTCTGAATGCAGGGTGTGGAGATTCCAGTACCCATTAGGCTTTTTGTTCACTATCGCTATCACTCATAAGCAGCTGTCACATATCGTATTTTCCATCCTTTCAAGCATCAGATGTGGTACTACTGAATAGCTGCAGCGCATTGATTCTGGAGCGGTGGTTACACTGGGTTGCTGAGTGACTATTAGCTGTGGCAGGTCGACAGACTTCTTCCCAGTAGTACTCCTAAGGGGGTCCTCAGTAAAGAGGAAGAATGATTTTTGAAGTTTCTTTTTCTATCTGGCTGCCAAGAGCTTCCAAATATAACCCCTATTGCTCCTGCTATTAGAGCTGAGGCTGGAGCTACGCGCTTGGGGAGCGTTTGCCGGGCTCAGCGTGGATCCTGGCATTTCAAAGCCAGTGCTGCTCCATGCGTAATTCAAGCAGAAAAGTACTTACACCCCTTGCCCTGCAGTGGGCTAGGCCAACTGTCCTGATGAATTTACAGGCTTTAACGTTTCACAGCTACTTAACATTAAGCATGACTCTTTCTGACCCCCAGCCCTCCCAGGCTGGAATAACAGGCCGTTCAGTGCCTTACCTAATTGGTAAGGCAAGATAATAATGAGAGTAAAAGAGACACGAAGACAGATCATGCCTAAATGAACACAGGGGAGATTAACCAGCAGGAATAAGAATAACTACTATCTTGTGCCTATTGTTCACATAACATACTGTTTTTATAAATGCAGCTTCCTATCAACACTTCAATCACACTTATAAACGCACAGAAAAGGATGAATGCAGATGCTTGTGACACAGTAGGGATGGCTTCACAACATAAGCTGAGCTGCTGTATATCTTTTCAGAACAAGGGAAAAAAAATCCTGTACAGTTTTGGGGGTTTTTTTTGGCCAAAGGCCACAGTATAGAACTGCAGGGTTTTTTTTTTTTTAAAGTGGCCAATTTAGCAACACAAAGGAAATAAAAATTCATCTTTGTACATCTAAATTTATTTTTAAACTGACTCTGCAGAACCAAGGTCTCTATAACTCTTATAAAAGCAATATTCTAGCCCTTTTTGGATTCCTTAAAAGTGCTTATCAAGATGAATGAGAACAGTGGTGTGTAATTTCAAAAATGTAATTGCTTTTCTCTCTAGCTTTCACTAAGCATTTTCAAGGTCACCCATAAAAAGGGATAGATAAACCTATAATCCAAGTCTTCTCCTGGTGTTCCATGCTAGTGCATATTACTCTCTGAATAAAAGTCTTGTGACTTCTTGAATTGCCTACTTCTTGAATTTCTACTTCTCCCTCTCCCCTCAAAAGAGAATATGAAACTCCTACCAGTTTGCATACCATGTCATAGCATTAAAACTCTGAGTGATCACAAGCAAAATAAACTTCCATATAGTTTGAAGAACAGCCCCAAAATGGATTAAAAAAAATTATTTCCTTGTCATCCACAGTGAGTATCAGCTCTCCTCTGCTTCTTGAGTCTCATATGTAAAGAATGGGCCTGTTGAGAGGGACTGCAAAATTTGAGCTTGTGTCCCCTGTGTGGTATCTGCAGGCCTGCTTGAGAAGGTGGTTACCTGCTGGTGACTGTTGTAATTCTGTGGTGAAGCATACTGTTTGAATTGCATTTGAGTCCTTTCCTTGCATTGGTGGCAGAGAGTTATGGACCTTTGTTCAGGTGCTTTACAAGGTGCTGGTTCAGTCTGCTGAGGTTTATGTCTTCTATCTGTTCTCTAAACACTTGCTTTAATTGTCTTAGATAACAAGACACATTTCTTCAGGTCATTTTAAGAGATAGTGAAGCTAGGAAAGCTGGTGACATTCTCACCATGTAACTTGCTTGGGGTTTGCTTCTTTTCTGTTATTCATCTATTAAATAGGAAAATCTGCTTCTAGGATGAGCCACCAGATGCAGTCACACTCTGTGCAGAGCTTTCATCCTTACCTCTCATCTGTCCTTGACACTCTGAACCTGTGTCAATGTTGCTTTGGTGAAGTTGGCCCATCAAGATCTCTCTTGCTACCTGCTACACCCCTTTCCTGAAAGATGAAGGTATTCTCCTCTCCCTTGCAGGTTACCACACTAACCTGGAATACAAAACGTGTACATACCCATTGCAGCAGTTCCCTCAAGCTCTGTAGCACTCTTTTCTGAAAGCAGGTGGAGGGAAGACAGGAGCAATGTTCTTCTGTTCATTCTTTTAGGACTTTTTGGGCTGTTCCAGAAGGTATTTCATTTTCCTTGTCCTACAAGGGCAGAAGGGCTTTCGGAGCACTGTAATTTTCCAAATTTGTATTGTTATGACAAGCCTTTTTCAGAACAAACATGAGTAATAAATTCAACTGTTTTGTACACACATAAGTTTCTCTGATGCTTTGTAACTGAAGTTTTTGTCATAAAGCCATGTAGGAAACCTGAAAAATTGGATAGGAAGGCAAACTGGATAGAAATAGAGAACTGGAAACAAAGTCGATTTTTCTATTAAGGTCCCTTTGGGGGTTTACTTCTTTGATTTAAAAGAAATTTTGCAAAGAGTCATATTTTTGGAGCCAAAATTTATGCTCAATGCCAGAGGTCTTCTCTACCAGTTGATATTTTCATCATCATGTGAAGTGTCTATGAAGAGGAAGCATATTGCTATCACTGAACATTACATCTGTTCTACTCAGGAGGTAAAAAGAAGACTCAGTACCCTACATCAAGTCACCTCAGGCACCCTAAGCTGTGTCTCTTGATTGTGTAGAGCATACTGTGCTGTTACCACTTCTTGTACTGATGACCCTTCTTTTACTTGACTTTTTATTCTGGGTTTCCATATGAGCTGTTCTTTTCAGTGTGCTACTGTCCAAAAGAGCAATGCATTGCACTCTTACATACAAAATGTATTTATTATGAAAACAACACAGTCTGTGGGCTACACACACCCACACACACCAAGCCAACAAAAAGTTAGACAGTATTATCTTTTCAGCTAATCTTTTAGTGTGTTCTCATGTAGAGGTGCATGAAACTCAGACATATTGTAATAGCTCATCATGCTCTTGCTATTGCAGTGAGCTAAATATAATTCGTCTCTCCTGGTGTACAAATATAGACACTCTGTCTAGGAATATGGGGCACATGCGTTTTCTGTTCAGCTGTCTGCATATCCATAATTGATACCACAGTAAAGACCTAACTATCTTACATTTAGTTATCAATTCCAAAACCAAAATATTAATAATAATTCTATATATATTTCATTAAGACAACATATAGCATCTCAGGATTACCATTGGCTATTTTTTTCATCTCATAGTGTGCCTGTAGGTCCAGTTCTCCTCTAGGAATCTTGGAAGTGCTAAATATTCTGCAATCTGGGGACATGTTTTTGCTATTGTGATCAACAAAGATATTCCAAATGGAACCCTATTGACAAAAACTGCACGTGGGGACAGGCTACTGGTGAGGGTTCTTCTGGAGAATTACTTGTTCCTAATTTAGTATCCCACTCTGATCTACCAGAAATCTGATTCATTAATCTTCTAGACATACTTGGAAAATCCCATCTATTTTAATAACCACAGGAGAATAGAAATGGTTGAGGGTCCTGTGATTATGATTGATCTTTGTTAGGTAATCTATGGAAGACACTCTATTAAATTACGTTGATCGACAGTGTTTGAGTTTGTAATGTTCAATTAGTTTTTTGAAGGGTTCAAAAGTCTGGATTGCTGTTGATTAGCATTGTTAAAAATGGTTATAAATATGTTCCACAAACCGTAGCAAACTGAACTCCGAGATTTATGTCAGGGAAATTATTCCTAAATCAATTATTCATAAGTAGTTCAAATGATGATCAAGTTTATTGCAATGTCTACTCAACAGAAGTTGGAGAGCTATTGAGAAAGTCTTCTTTGAAGAGCCAATTTGCCTCATCTAACGGTAATCCTAAATTGATTACTGGCCAGATTTCTCTGATTTTCTGTTATATTTCATTGGTTTTGCTTACGTGCCCTGTATGTCATTTGCTGGCATAAATTTCAGTTATGGAATTTGGCAAGGGTAACCCAAATGATTCTCTTCCTTTGTGACTGTAGCCAAGGGGATCTTAACAAATTGAAACTCTCAATAATAATTTTTAGTACTGTTTTCTACTTCCCTGCAAAGCTATTGCTCCTTCTAAACAGAGGAGATTTAGGGATCCCTAGAAGACTAAACCCTCATGCTTGCTTTAGGAGTAGGTATGAGGCCATTATTTGAAAGCCATCTACCCTTCACAAAACTCTGGCATTTAGTCTTACTCTCCATTTTGAAGCCTGTAAAGTGACTAGTATTTCAGAAAGCAGCATTAAGTTGTCCATTCTGTGTCTCACGGCAAGCACTGTAATGACAAAGTAGTGCCTGTGCATCTCTGGGGGCAGGTGACAAAAAGATCAATAGTGTTTCAAGAAAAGAGGAAGGCGTCATTGCAGGTATCATCCACTCTATCCCTGGTCATGTAGGAGTGAGAACCTCATCTGTTTTGTCTAAATTCCTCTTAGTAGAAGAAGGGATTTTTTAAGAACCGTGGGGTTTTCAGGGAATGTCTTCAAGGTTGAACAGGGACTGAACTGTTTGAATATCATGTATTTCAGAACATTCAAAGCTATTTCCAATGCATGGAAATTCTTTCTTGTCCAGGGCTGGAGAAAATGGAAATTTCCAACTCCATTCAATCAGCTCAGCTGAAAAGGAGGTTTTGTCTGAGATGTTTCCCATGTTAGCTAGTAGTATGTTAACCCTAATAAAGAAGGGACAAGAAGACACTGATATTCTATCTCTTGGATATTTGTCTACCTTCAAAATCAGATGACACAGTGCACCTTCACAAGCCAAATGAATCAATTTAATTACAAGTATCTTGAGGGGTTTCATTCTGTTAGAAAGAGCCTGCTTACATCATGCTTTTTCAAAATAATCCTATCAGGGCATTTACTCAAGCAGATGAATCTTGAGCTGTCCTCTGGGCTTCAAAAAATATGTAATAACTTGCTGTAATAATATTAACAGAGAAGTGGGGAAGGTTCAGTTACTAACACTACAGAATCCACCTCAAACCTTGTTTTTTTAAAATATTTTTTCAAATCAGAAGCATAATTTAAGGATAAGACATTGTTAGCTATCCTGCCTTGCTTGGGGCTCTGCTGCAGAGTGACAGGTCTTTCTTCCTCAGTAGAGTGAGTGCTCTAATTACACCTACTGTAAGTCAGAGCGACACTACTACAGCATCAATGCAAATGTCAGATGTCTTTTCACTTTAAACTGCCTAATCTCTAATAGCAGTGTCTCATTTTCAGGAAGAGTTTTTAGGAATTTTTTTTTTATATTTAGATACCCTTTATTTGTCTCCTTCATCTCTATGTCACTACTTGTGTTCTATATCATATTTCTTTCTAGAGGTCTGAGTGTAGTGCTTTGAAAGTCTATATGTTAATTGCCAAGGTCAAGAGAAAGAGAAAACATACTCTGATTGTTTAAGGACAAGTAGTGTGATTCAAAACAGAAGTCTAATGGAGCGCTCTTTGTCTGTTAATAAAAAGTACTAATTCGGGGACATTGAACATCTGCAATCTAATTCAAACGCAGTCACAATTCTGCAACAGGTTTAAAAATACTTTTTAAACTCCATTTTCCCCCTTTATTTCTGTATAATTTGAAAGCTTGGTAAAAGCCTCACAAGGAATTTGGTCCGATCATGCAAGCCTTTGTTCAAGAAAGTCATCTATAATGCCGCTCTTGCATATGCGTGTAAAGCAGTGCTCTTTGATGTCTTTTTTTCTGCTGCTAAAAGCCAGTGTCTAAAGCACATGAATAGATTTTCTTGCCATTTCTGCATCTCTGTCAAAGATGACAACTATCTTTGGTAAGCATAAGAGAGTTCAGAATTGGCTTGTTATCATTTCTAACTAAGAACCTGATCCCACCTGCACTGAAATCAATAGTGATTTACAATACCTCAAACAGAAGCAAGATCTGTATTGCTACATAACATTTTATTACATTACATACTATTGAACAAACTTTAAAACACTGCATAGAATCATAGGGTATTTTGCAGAACAAGAACATTTTTGATCACGGCTGATTCTCCCCTCCTTTGGTTCCTGCAAAACAATGCAATTAATCCAGTTTCTTGACTTATTTGTATCTGGTTTCTAATAGTAAGTATATTAAATCCATTTTGATCAGTACATAGATCACCCATTAAGTATTATCTTACATGGATTGGAGATGAGTAATTAAGTGCTGCACTTTCCACTGTTTTAAATGTTGGGTTTTTAATAGACATATCTTCAATCTTTCTACTGAGTATGAATGGTATAGCTCAACTTGCATAAATAGCATTCAAACATCTTCCATAAAATGTTTCCTCTTGTTCAGAGTGAAAAATGTATATGCAAACCCTTTCTTATGCCTGTGTAGTATATCTGTGTGTCAGAGGACTGTATCTTGTTCATTCTATCTCTGTGGCATCCAAGACTAATTTCCAGAAAATAAAATAGTTTCCTTATTGTGTTTATCCTCATTAGAGCTATGGCGCAATGCCATTCTACTGTTCCCTGTTACTGTCCTGCTACTTTGACTTTAGCCTCAATTATTAAATTTTGGGATAAAATGAAAGGATTTTTTTTTTAAAACAATCATTCTCTCCACTTTTAGCCCAAGCAAATTTAAAATCTAGTATGAAATGCTCATTTGTAAAAAACTTTGTTGACCTGGTCTTCCTTCCTCCCTATCTTATGCAGTAGCCGAGCAATTACAAACCTCAAACAGCTGAGAAATGTGTGCCATTTACGTACAGTAGATGTAACCACTCACTGAGTTTTTCTGCTTTGGAAGTAAGTCACTGCATCTTTCTTTCTTTCTGAAGAAGCAGCACTTTGCCTGATCCTGAAGTTCTCATCTGTTCCTGATGAACGTACCCAAGTACATTTCTTCAAGAAGGAGTCATATTGACATTGTGAAAGAAATACACTGACCTACTCGGAGCTTGCTGAATCAGAGCCTGCTCTGATAAACTATTGTGTGAAAGCAGCACGGCAGTGGTTATGACATAGCTAGAAAATATTTCTGTTTTCCAGGACTTAAAAAAATGCAAATACTTTTTTGTGTGTGTGTGTTTCTCTCTCTCTGCAGCTGAATATTCCTTGTGAAATGTCTGCTTACCTTCTAATGGAGTCCTTGGGCCTATTTATTTCATATTTGTTCTACGAAAATTGTGTTCTTTGGACAATTCAAGTCTGTTATACTGGAAAAAAAGGTTTACTTCCACGTACCTTCTTCCCTGTGTTATCTTTGCAAGTAGCAAATAAATAGTGTAACACCAGTAATAACCTAAAGGCATGTCAGTCAATACATACTGGGTTTTCTTTGGAGTAGGCAGCTTGCTTTTGAATTAATTTATTTTCTTATTACTGAGGAAGATTTCTCCTTTCCTAAATGGTTCATAAATGTAAAATATATATTTTTTAATTCATTTGCTTCTTTAAAACAAAAACGCATTTTTGACAAGTGAAACCCACTTTATCATTTTAACTTGAAGAAAGTCCTCTTGGAGGCAGCATGTGCTTGTTGTAAGATGTTTCTTGCATATCATAGAAGCTGCATTCGTATGGCAGGCAAAATAAAGGGATGTTTCTTCAATTTTCAGCTTCGCTAGAAAAAAAAAAAGAATTTCAATACTAAATGAGGACTTTTACCAATAATCCTGGTAGAAGCTCAGAATTTATGGTAGCAAAGTTCTTTCTGGCAAAATTAATTTTGGGATGAATCAAGCACTTTTCATTCAGAAAACAATTGTTTATTTTCAAAAAATTGTTTATGTTTTTAGGTTTTTATTAAAGAATTCCACTGGTTGGAATTTCTTGAAAGATTATTGTTCATTACCATTTGCCATTAGTCTTGCATAAATTTAAATAACCAGCAGAAAGCCCAGTGTTTAAAGTTAGGCAGGACCCTCAGTGGGTAGTATATTTAATTCTCTGAAGCACAAACAGGAGATTACATTTGACCTAAATTTTTACTTCCCAGCAAATATCAGTGGTGAAAAATAAGAGTCTTGCTATCATTTGCAGTCAAAAATTGAAATTTTCATTCTTACATTTTCATTTTTAGAAATGGGAAATTCCATTGCAATTCAGTATAGAGAGAGCTTCCATTGCCTGTCAAGTTCCTCCTAGCAGCACTTGGTATCTCAAACTGAGATGAGGCCCAGACACAAAATTTAAACTCAGAGGTGATCTCCCAAATCAGTCTTAACTGAACAAGGAAATATTCGGTTCTGGAATTCTGGTCTGAGTCCTTTGTAATCTTGAAAATCAAGAGGCGAGGGAAGTCATGTCTCTGCTTTTTGGTATTGTGATTGTCAAAACACCTAAGACTTGTGCCAGCTGTTAGTGGCTCAATTATAACATTTGACAAGAAATAATATTCTCAGCAAGAAAAAAACGTGAACACTCTCTTCAACATTTGTTGAGGTTAAAGTTGAATAGCATTTAAATGCAGACTTTAAATCATATACAGTGGCACTGAAGATGAAGTGCAGAAACCTACATTAGTGTAAATAGATTGTTAACAGTCAGACCCATAGTACAGTTAAATTATGATATATTTAAAAATTAGCAGGGAGTATTTTGCTTTTTTAAAATAAAGAAAAATGCTCTATACAGACATTTATTATTATTATATAAATTTTTAAGCAATACTTAGTTTACAACTTCATAACTGCAGATAAAGATGACCTTTAAATGCTGGTATTGTTTTGGCAGCAAATCTTAAGATGCTAATATATTTTATAGATATGAAATATTTTGTTGAGAAAGCAGCAGGCAGCCCACCAGAGACTTCATATGTAAGTGAAAACCATGAAAGCCACTGGAAAAGCATGTCTTTACATTTCAAGTGGGCAAGCAGTTTCAGAGAAGAAAGTAGCTGGCAGAGAGACTCAGGATCACTTAAGCTAACCTAAGCAAGAGCTCAGCTTTGCCATTCTCTGGCATTTTAATTGTACTGTTATGTAATTTTTAAACAGCCACATCATTATGCAAATGTTTTTTGAAATGCACACTCTTAGGTACCCTAGCTAACCATCAGGGCTTGTCCACTGCTGGAATTGTTACACTTGGTCTATCTGTCTTATAATGATTAAACATAATGTAAGAAATTTAGGGGTTTAGGCCAAGTAATCGCTACAGAAGGTCCTCCAAGGGCACCCTCTCTCTGTCTTGCCATGTATTGGACACGAATTTCTCACGGTTAAAATTCAGGTGCAGAGTCCTTAATCAGGCACAAAGAAACAAGAATGACGCTTGCGCTGGGCTGACTGTGTGGGAGGCTGGTGGTTTTGCTCTGAGGACTGAGTACTGTTGCCGCTACTACATGCTTCCTCCAGGGTTGATGACAGCATTTGCACAGCCAGAAGGAGCCTTTCCTTTCATTTGGTTGTGTACAGATGGGTTGGCTCCTGCAGTTTCTGAAGTGCACTGTGGCTTAGCACTGGTCTTGTTGCAATTGCAGTACAAACCAAAGTCATGATGGTGAGTGCAGCATCTGAACATGACAGTTCAGACACATTTGCAGGAAAGTGCAGAGAATGGGGCTAAATGAAAACTCGGGATGGCGTTGTCCTAAGCAGTGTCTCACACATCAGTACACAAAATCAAGATTTTGAGAAAGAAGGGTCAAGGTAGTCCTTCCAAAATTACATTTTTCAACAACTACTTGAAAAACTGTGTGTTTTTCTGCGTGCATGAGTGTGTGCTGGGGAGGGACAGCACACACAGGACACACTTAACTGGCCAGTTAATTTTGAGAGTTCAACTGGAGATGGCTTTATTCAAACAATTCTTTGGAAAGAGCTTTGCTTCAGATCTTTCTTCACAAAGAGAGCTCCAGGTGATGTGAACGAACCCGCGCAATGGCAATGTACAAGCATGAGTGAGGCGTTGCAGAAACCCCTGTAAAGCTGTGCCTGGGGAGGGGGAACTTGGCAGGGCACAAACCAGTCAGGAGGCCATCCCAAAAGCCCCAGGGAGACAGTGCGAGGTGCTCCCCCTGCCCCTTGGCACAAGGTGCTCCCCCTGCCCCTTGTCTGTGCCATTGAGGACAGCAGCATACTCATGCTTCTTGCTGACTGAGTGGCTTTTGCAGCCCCTCTTGCTCTCCAGGTATGGCCCTCGAATGAATCTGAGAGGTGGATGGTGCTGTAGCAGATGCCAGCCTGCTTTTTGCACCGCTGTACTGTTGGAAAGCTGGAGTAGTTGCCAAAGTGGTCGTTCTGTAATTCACCTTTTCTCTCCTTGATGCTTGCTTTGGTCCTGCCAATACCCAAGCATGCAGACTAATCCATACCCTGCAACAAGAATGCTGTTGCAATGGTTTTTCCTCCACTTTTTAGCTTGAGTTAGAGGAATTGTCCAAAAAAAATAGCAGGAGGAATTCACAGAGAGAATATTTCTTGAATGCAGTTATATTTCTTCTTTTTTTAAAAAAAAATATTTTGTTACTCCTGTTTCCCTCTGCGTGCATGCTTATGTGTGAATTTGTATGCATTTATACAAATCTGTGTAAATTTTATACATAAGACTTAATGTTATTACAATGCTTTTCATTAAGCCTCCTTGATATGGAGGTTTTGGTATATTTTTGGGAAAGGCATTTTTATAAGAAAACCATTTCCAACAGTCTGATAACTAAGCAATAAGGGGTATGTTGGCAAAGAGTATACTGTAGTCCACAGCGCTATAAATGCTAGGAGTGAAAACACTCTTTAGAAATGGAATCTATATTTAACAAAGGCAAGTAGAAGCTGTCTAATATTTATGTTTGCCTTTCCAGTAAGTGATATTGCAGTTGCAGCAGGATAGTGGCATCTCAGCAGAGAAGAAGATCTTGAATCCTTAGGACCTACCCAAGTAGGTCCTAAGTAGGTGTCATAATCTCAACCAGTAACTGGAAATTCTGTCAGGTGACAGCACGAAAACCAGTGTAAGTTATCTGCAGAAACAGGGACGCTGGCAAAGAGAAGCACAGCCTGGATGTAGATCTCAGAGGAGGGTGAGACATCGGCAGGTGGCAGCATCGTCCCAGGCCTGGCAGCCCCGGCCCCATGACAGCCCCGCGTCGTTCCCACTGCAAGTTTTACATATGGAAAGTTCTTTGACCTTTCATAAATTTATTGTCACCCTGGTTGACTGGCACTAAGTGCAAATAGTCCGCCCCTCCTTCAGTGTTTGTCTGTGACTGGGTCTGGTGATTAGAGATTTCCAACTCTCCGAGCTGCCCCACTCATTTGTTCCACTCATTGTTTTTGCTACGTGACACAACCCAAATTCTTCAGCTTGTATTTACATGAGCCGGTTCTCAGCCTCACGCTGAGAGGAACCAGGCTGCAGTCCTTTACAACAGTGCGAGGATGGGTTTATGCGAGGGAGCCTGGGGTGGAGGAGAAGAGGTTTGGGCTTGTTCATGGCTGGCTGTAGTGGGCCTGGGTCTGGTGTTCAGAGCCAGCATTCAAGTACCATTGGTAAAATCAGTAACTGTGCAGAATTTCAAGGGCAGTCTTTTAGAGGGGTACCTCAAATAATCCAAGTGTTTTGTTTGTGCTAGTACTTCTGGCTGATAAACACATGCATAAATACAAGCGTTCATTAGAGTTAACATATATTTGCAAAGAGTGAATGGTCCTGATCTAGGCGTTGTAATCAGCCGCTTACTTGTTGTCAAATAGCAGCTTTAAGGGAGTTTTTAATTTCTTTCCTCCGCCCCCTCCTCCCCCGTGAAATACACTCTCTCAAGAAGGGTACTTCTATCAGACTCAGGAATCAAAGGTCAAGCTCAAGATAATGAATCCCATCCCCAAATTTCAACTTGTTTAGTTCACAGTGAAGTTAGTTTATCTTCAACTACAAACCTATTAGACTTTCACCCCTGACACACTGGTGAAGTGATAGTTATTATTTTTTTTCTTTTGATTGTTTTTAATCTAACTGCTACTGTAGACACAGAATTATTCAGCCCTGATTAAACATTTTCAAGCTGTCTCACCAAACCAATCATGTGCACATAACATTTTCACACACATTTCTCACAGTAAATTAGTAACAATTTCTTATATGGTTAATAGTTCAGAAAATGAAGTTCTCCCTTCAGAGGTGTGTTGTACTGCCATAATGCATGCCCCAAATTGACACTACATAGTTGCATATGCAGGTTCAACTTAAAGTGATGGTAGACTGAAGCACCAGAATTCATTAAATCGAGCAGAGTTTCTCATTAAATTTGTAGATTGACAGTCAGAACTGACTGTCATTTGTTTTTTTTGCAGCTGTTTTTTCATACCATCAACGCTTTAGAGTGAAACTTTACCACCTGGTGGCTGAGAGGTAGCTGGTTTGTGGGGGAAGAAAAGAGGTAGAAAAATATTTTGCATTATTATTTTTCTGGAAAAGACAACTGGAAGATTTTCAGATTTAATTCTTGATCTTCTCTTCCACTTATTTTTTTCCCTGTGTCTAATTTATACCCTGAACAACGTATGTTATCTGGTTTGCAATGTGCAGTGTATACACGTACATTTGTTTTCTAAAGGGAACTCAGTTAGTCCTCATCTATTTTCTAATATAAACTCCTCTGCAGAGGTGTTAGCAAGTATATTTCATTTTAACTGTGCCCTATAAATCCTTCATGGAAAATTCCAATTAATATGGCTATGCAGCAAGCTGGGCCAAAAAATTAACTGATCTGTTCTTGCTCAGCAAAGTGACTTGATGAATACAGGAATGGAACAGACTCAATACAAAAATACTGTTTCTCTTCAAGGAGCTGGAGTCACCAGGTGCCACTGTTTTGCATCTTAACATAAAAATCTATAAGACTGCACCTTCTGGTATTAACAGATAACACCAGAATGCTCTACCCCATGGCAATTTGCTGAGATGCAAGATATCAATGCCCTGAGACTCGCAAAAGATTTTTTCTTTCCATAAACATGGGACCTCAATCACTGAAGAGCAGAACTTCAGGAAGACTCTCTCACCATGAATCAGCCTTCAGGGGGAATTCTGTATTCAGGAAGAGAAATTATTCAGGGGGGCATTCATGAAATGGAGAAAGTGGAAGGGACATCCTTCTGAAATGTAGGGAAATCCTCAGACAGCACAGTCCAAACAAAATGTTAAGGGCATTAAAAAATATGAACTCTGTGGAACACAGTGAGTACATAACCTTGTAAGCAAAAGTTTTCAGGGGAGGGGGAAGCAAAAACATGCTGCCTCTACCTCCCATATATATATATGTATATGTGTTATAACCCGATGGCCTCCTGGATGAGTCCAGTAGAGGTGCATACAGTGTTTGGATTTTGTTACATATCCGTAATTCTGACTTGGGACATATTTCACAGAATCACAGAATAGTTGAGATTGGATGGGACCTCTAGATGTCATCCAGTCCAACCCCTTGGCTCAAGTAGGGGCATCTAGACCAGATTTCTCAGATATGTTCAGATAGCTTTTACGTATAAGGATGGGGACTTTGTAACCTCTCTGTGTGACCTGTACCAGTGCTTGGTCACCATCATAGGCAGAACCTCCTTTGTTTCAGCTTGTACTGATTGCCTCTAGTCCTGAAGAAGGCGTGGGTTCTTCTTCTTTGCACCCTCCCCTCAGGTGTTTATACATATTTATGAGCTCTTCCCTGAGTTTCTCTTCTCCAGGCTGAACAGTCCCAGCTCTTTCAGCCTCTCCCCATAGGATAGGTATGCTGGTCCCCCCATAATTGTTGTGGCCATTTGCTTGACTCTCTCCAGTAGCTCCATCTCTCTTGTATTGGGAACAGACATGGATACACCACTCCAGAAGGATCTACTCCCTCAATCTGCTGGAAGATCTCCTTGATTACCATCCCCGCACAATCTGCATCACAAAATTGTCAGAGGTGGGCATGGAGCAACTGAGCTAATGTTTTTGGTTCAGGTGAAGCATAAGGAGCATTCTTTTTCCTGCTCTTGTGCAGCTTATGTCCCTGACATGTACAAGGGACAAAAATGTATTTTTTCTTTCTCATATCAGAGGTGCTCAGAGCCTATATAGATGGAAGAAGGGTGAATCCTAGACAGCTGGTTTCAGCACGACAACTGCTTCCACACATCAATTCCATATACCACAACTTTGAGCCAGAGCCCTGATTTAGTTTGTAATAGAACATCATAGTTTTTTGACTTTTTACATAATGCTCATCTTCTAAATATTCTGAGAAAGTATGGCACCACTGCACTGAACAAAATATGTCCAGCTACATTCCCAAGTAGAGTAGCCAAAGTCATATGTGCTTCTTTTGGTGAAAGGAGTGTTGAAATTTTGGTAACGTCCTTTTTCCTGCTATTATTCATTATGTCTGTAAATAGGAATATTTGAAAAGCCTTTCAACTCCATAAGAAAAAAACCAAAAAAACACAGAAGACTTTTTTCAGAACCTTTCACTAAAAAAAAATCCCAAACAAGTTCAAAAGGAATAATTCAGGAATATAAGAAGCTAATATCCACAAGAAAATGGCCCTGTTCTAAAAGAAATTTTGCTTCATTTCCCAATTCAGACTTATCAGATTTCTTAAGCCCTGATTAGTTAAGCTTAACTGTGTTTTAAGAAGTCTGACTGGTGTTTAAAACCGTTCCATTGATATTGGTCATGCTTTCTCTTACCAACATTTGTGTCTGCACAAAACTTAGTATAAATGCTACTTTATATGTTTGTAATTTTAAGTCAACCAAAATAATAACATACTAAAAATATTAATGCTTTACGAACATAATGTAAAGAACTAAGAAAACAACATTTATGGAATGTCTTCTGAAAATGTAGTCATTGGGAAGTGGACATTTTGGATGGATATAGTTATTAAGAGAAAAAGTACTGAAAAGATTACTTAGTTAAGTAATGCCTTTCAGGAATAGATTTCAGTGTGTTGATTTAGATGCATGAATTTTGTCTACATTGACCAGGGCTGTTTTAATTGTTTTGATTGAGCTTGAATGGATTGGCCTGAATGGATTCAAGCTCACAGCTTTCATGTCACATACAGATGCAGCATAACCATCAGGCTTCATGAGGTTGGATGGAAAGAACTGATTCTCTGCTTTCTTGTTGAAGCTGGACAACAGAGCAGTCAGGAATGCAAAATCCTTGGGTTCAGAGCAAGTGAACACAAGAGGATTTATGACTTGGTAGCATGGGGCCAGAGAGCTGTATTGGCAGAGGGGAAATGCTGGGATCCTCACGCTGGGTACTCAACGCTCATCTGCCTTCTGCCCAGGACTGGTTGCATCATGGTTCTCATGATTTCTTAATGGCTAGCTCAGATTCCTTCTTGTTTAGTGTCAGGAATTTGTGAATTCATTTTTAACTATTTGTTGTAATATTTTGCCATATACACAGGATATATAAGCCCCTCTATTAATTTTGGTGAGTGGAGTGGTTCAATTTTGATTTACTTTGCTTATGTTTTTGCAAAAAATGGCTCTGAAGCTTCCTTTGTCTCTCCATAGGAAAAGAAATTAAAAAGAAAATATGTACTGGAAATTTGGACAGAAATAATATTTTTAAGAAGAAAAAGTAATTTCTTAGTTCATTCTAGGTATAGTGTGTGCTGTGGAAACAAATTTCAGAAAGAGTAAGAATAGCAGAATTATCACCACATTTCTACATTGACTCAAAAATTAAGGAATATCTTTCTAAAATGCTTTCAAATATGTTGATGGTAATTTGTGACAGCTTTTTTAGATTCTTAATTAATTAGGGCTAGCTAGGAAATTATTATCATGTCTTCATGTCTGGAAATGACATCTGTAAGATAAATAAGTATACTACCACACACAGTTCTGTTCATCTATGTAAATACTTTTATATCTGCCAGTAGTTAGCCTGCACTGGATACTGTTTCGGAAATCAGCATGTGGCATTAGCATATTACAGAAGATAAGGTACTCCAGGCATTTCTAACAATAAGAAATGCTTATTATGTTGGTTTTTAGTATGTAACTGTGTGTATACTGATCATGTGTTGTTTAATCTTAAAGATTATGTTATGAATCAGCTTAGTGGGGAAAAATGATGTGAACTCTTTTTTAAAATTTACTTTATCTTTCTGTTATCCTGCTTCCTTTGTAAAAGCTGGTTCACTGCATGCTTTGTGTTTGTTGGTCTTTAGATTACTGAAAGGAAGATACTAGAGAGTCCTTGTAAGAAATCAGCACTTATTCCACATTTAATTAATGTTTTACTAACAGGTCTCTATTTGGGTAATCTTGCTGTAAAGCACAGAATGCAGTCATGAGGCATACTTGGAAAAAGGTCACGGGTCCTGGGTTGGCAGAGCTGAAACACGAATCACTCCCTAACTTCTGCCTACCAGAAGTGAAAATACTCTCACCAAAGGGACATTACATCTAAAGAAATTCCGGCAAAGATTGTATTCACCTCCATGGCCCAGAAACATATAGAGCTTGGGGACCTCACAAATCATTGTTCCTGTATGCATATCTGGACACACAGCACTGCTTTATCTGAATTGTCTTAGTGGCCAGTACATCTCTTCACTAAATCCACAACTATCCCGTTCCTGCTGAGGAGCCAGTGCTGCCTGTGAAGGTACTAGTTTCATGTCTTGTAGACAAAGCCTACTGCAGAGGAAGAGATTGTATTGTGCTAGGTGGTGGTTTATTTCACAACTAAGTAAGACTACCTTGTCTTCAAAACTAGCATGGCTGGTTTATTTTATTCTGAAGAGTTACATCTGCACAGAGGCCTGGTGAAATGTATTTGGCGACTTATGCTATTATCACGCTCTCCTTAAGGGTTATTTGGCTAGGCAGCATGCACAAAGAAACTAATTTACAGCCTGTCAATATTGCCATATTTGTAAAGCATCCTGGAAGTCTGACTTGCTTTCTAGGCCTTAGCACATCAGCACATCAGCAATTTGCCTCAGGATCTGGCTCCTTAAAGATTATGGTGATGACTACAGCTTTTAAGTAAATGATCTCACACTTACATTTCTAGATGCAAGCTCCAATTTTGTGATAAATCAAAGCAGTTCATGCTCTGCTTCCTGGAGGTCACAGCAAAGCTAAAGTGGATTTGCTTCATTTATGATTACTGAGATATGTATTTTGTGAATCTCTGTATTTTCCCTTTCCCCCCAGTGCACAAGCACAATCAGCGAATGCATTACTCATAGATGGTGCTTGCACACAGGTATGTCAAGAGAGATCCCAGATTGCAGTAAGTACATTTCTATAAATACTGTACTCTTTTAAGTTGCCTCTTTCTCTATTTGAAAATATGAAATAAATTCCTTTGTCATTTCCATGAACACAGATTTTCTGATGCTTTGGAAGGAAAACAGGAGGGAAAGGTAGTACATGGCACAAGGGGTATTTCATCCCCTGCTTTCCATTCATGACTCTTCTGTCTTACCCATTGCCCAGAGAAAAGAAAGTCTAACCTCATGATTTAGAACAGAAAAAACACTGTTTGAGAGGGCAGGATTATGCCCAAGTTTGCATTTAATTAAAAGAGGAGCGAAAAGACTCAGACAGAAAATGCCCAAATCTATCCTTCAGCAGGGCAAGAATATGTTTCCTCAACAGATACAGGCTATGTGGTAAGTGCGTAAATACCTATTTCTTATTACTGAAGAATTTATACAAGGTACCTGAATGATTCTCTCTAAGGCATTTTTTTTTTCTTTCAGGCTTGAAATGCTATACGTCTTCTCTGAGGGAAAATTAATCTACAGTTTTCTATAGAGTACCATGGGATAAAGTAAACAGTGCTTTAATATCTCTTCTAAAGGACATACTATAAAAATAAAAGTGACACATTTTTTACTTGTTTTGAGTGCACAATTTTTAACACCACAAGTAACTATGTAATTTATTGGAAATTACACATTTACTTTATTCATTAGTACTTGTAAAAAATAATTGAATTACTTCTAGCCTATTCTAGTTTTATGGAAAATGAAGAATGACTTGATTCAAATGTTATTAACTAAATTAAGTAATTCTTTATGAGGCATTTATTTCTAGACTGCCAGGACTTTCAGCTGCAAATAAGCCCCTTAGACCAGGATAGAGATTAGTTCACTGAAAGCACAGAGCTTCCCATTCTCGCTTTATAACATTCATCTCATTAGATCATGCAAGATCTGTAACTCCCAATAACAGACAGAGAACAAGAAGTAAAGGAAGAAGGCAGACATATGGAAAGAGACAGAGAAGGAGAGAGCTTTCCTTTACCTGTAAGAAATATATCAGGCCAAAGATAGGAAACAATAATGTAAAACCAACATGATGTCAATTAGAGAAGATGAACACATTCTATTAGTTTGATAACAGCTCACTCTGCTGCTCTTCTATCTTGCAACATGAAGGCTACTGGAAAGCATGGCAGTGTACCACAAGGCAGTATGCTACGACCTTTGCTAAAAGGACCCACTGTGGTCACAAAGTTAACACAGCCCAGTGTTAGGTTGAAAAAACTATACTGTAGGGAATGAGCAGGCAAGAGCTGTTTTGTAGGTGCTGTGAATCATGTAAGCCAGGTGAAATTCACCCTGTGATACTCACAGATCTGGTTAAAGCAGTTGCAAACCAGTAGCCATTTTCTCTGAGACCTTATGGAAGTTCCACAAATGAGAAAATGGCAAAGACGGCCTTTAGATATAAACAAAAAAAAAAAAAGGAGAAAGAAATAAGAAATGTAAGGTGATTACAGAAAATTCCACTTCTAGAAAAAAACATGCACCTAATAATGAAAGAATTTTCAACTACTTGAGTGATAACAGAGAGGAATAAACACACAAAGGGAAGTTGTGATGGGCAAATCATATCAAAACAATTACATGGTAGGTGAAAGAAAGACTTGGCAGTATACATCTTTTGGCAAGACATTTTGCAATATGGTTTTATATAAAAGCTTGGCAAATGTGGTTTAGGTTAAATTGTTACTAGTGCAGAAAAAGATGGGAAACCATACCCAGTTTATAGCTATCAGTAATATTTTCTCAAAATGGAGGACTGCAGTGAATGAGACTTGACAGACAACTGTCCTGGTTTGAGTTTGTCACTAGAGAACTGGGCAAAGGACTTGAGAGGATGCTTAAGGAATATATAAATGGGCTGAGACATGAAGTGCATTGGTGGACATGATTAGAACAAAAAAAAAAGTTCCTGACAAATTGAAAAGATAAAGTTACTGAATCAGCAGAGCACTGTGTTTAGATAAGAATAAATAGTTGCAAGAACAAATACAAGCTGACTAAGCAGAAGGACTGAAGGAGAGGATCTCAGGGGTTGTAATGGACCCCAGCTTGAGTCCACAATGCCAACAGTGGACAACTGCTATATTGGGCTGTCAAGAATATACCCTGAAAAATATGTGACCTAATGATTCTACCCTGCTTAGTGTTGAAAGTACCAGTTTCTTAATACCATACTTTTAGAAAGAGGAAGATCAAATTAGTAGAGAGATGAGAGAGACCAGAAACATATAAAATGTCACCTATGACAAAAGGTTGATTGAAATGGTATTATTTAGCATAGAGAAAGGCAAATATAACTACAGGAGGTTTTTTTATGTGATAGCAATACTTTTTTTTTTTTTTTTCAGCAAAAGACATGTGTTATTCATTAAAACAAAAAAAGAAAAAATCCTTCTCTTAAAGTAACAATTACATGGTTCTGCCAAGGAGGGATCTCCATCACAGGAATTTCCAAAGAGTTGGAAGAAGTGTCTGTCATGAATGATGAAAGCAGAGGTGGTCCAGGGCAAGTGGAGGGATGTAAGTTCCGCCTTTCCTATTTCCTATGGCTTGTGTAGGAACAGATGACCAAGTAAATTGGTGGCTCATGAATCAGTAGATTTTATCATGACAGTAAATAATGATTGCTGAAATCAGAGAAATACTTACAGACAGAGAGGAAAAAAGACCTGAGGCCTAAGTACAGTTTTTTGCGAGAACTTTTATATCTCCCTGGTTAAAAGAAACCATAGGAATGTAAAGAAACCATATAATCAGCCTGAGTCCCACCCTTAATATCATATGCCACTGTGCTGCAATATGTAATATTTTAATACAACATCCACTTTTTACTAAGAGTTTTCAACTGTTTGCAGTTTCAAAATAGGAGCTGTTTCTCAAAATAAGCCACAATGTACAGAAGAAGAATGAATGAAAGCAAAAAGAAAAATAGTCACAACTGTTATTGGTAGTCATGACTGATATACAGCAGTCTGAAAAGCATAAGAGCAGGAACTTTCTAATATTCCTCACTGCAGACATTAAAATAAGTATAGATTTGTTTTGTTTTATAATCATAGTGTACTTGTGTAATAGTCTGCATGCACATGCAAAGCATTCTTTAGAAATGCATTACAAAAATAGATTGCAAAAGTCAAAACTTCAGTACTAAAACCCAACTCATCTTTTCTTGGTTAAGTGAGCTTGCCTAACACATATCTTCAAGAAAAACTCAATCACATAAAAAAAGTCTTATGTGGACAAACAAGATTAACAGCCTGAAATTTCACCCTATTCAGAGCTGACAGATCTTCATCAAATCTCTCTTAAAGTCCTACACGTGTCCAACCCCTGCAGTTACACAGTTGTTTTTGTAGAGTACACAGTTTGTGTTCTAATTTAGGAGGAACAGAATTATAAATACATGCTGCTTCTAGCTGAGGATTCCTGGAGGTTGTGCCATGGTTTCATGGATATTTTTTCTGTCTGTGTTTTTTCTTGCTCTCCTGACAACCTGACCTCAAGAGAGGTCCAACTGAAAAGCCTGTTTCCAGATGGTTTTGCGTCAATTGTTATAGTTCTAAGGGATGATGGGTTGACCCCAGCATCTTCAAACATTTGGGAGTCAGCGTGTCCACAGCAAGATGTATTTTTTTCGTTGGCATAATGCTTGTATTTCTGTAACTGGAGATATGCCATGGTCCAGACTACAGCCAGACTTTATGACCAGTTCAATGTATATGTAAGTTTTATGTTGCTGATACTAATTTAGTGATTAGAATATTTCTGAGGAAGGGCTATGGTAATCAGGTATTTGCTTTCTATAGCTAAGGACTGACTATAAGCCAAGGTAAAAGATGTTGTAGCATTTAATTGAATTAAATTACTGGAAGATTTGGAAATGACTGTGGATTTCAGGTCATATGAGCTGTAGGGAAAGAAGTATGACCTCTAAGTCACTCCTGAAGCACACTGTATCATACAGGTTGAAAATGAATTTACATTATTTCTTCAGCCCACCAATGGAGAAAGAGAAAATGAAGAGTTTTATTAATAATCATTGACCCAGGGCTTATGTGCACTTTAGCAAGATTTTGGGTTTGAGAAAAACTTTAATATTTGTAGAGGAAAAGTGGAAACCAACACATTATCAGAGTGATGTGCTACCAGTGTTCTGGCATGTTTGCAAAAAAAAGGCAGATAAACAGACTGTTTAGCAGAAAGGTTGCCTTTAACCTCACCTGCCCTAAAGGCCTGAAGCCATAATCTAATCTCTTCTGGTCACAATTTATACTTGCACTGTCTAAAAAATTTTCTTTAAAATTATGTTGTTCCATATAAAAGTTCTCTGTTCAGAAAGATTACGCTCACCATTTCTGAATTCAACACCACTGGGGTAGAGGATTGGATTGGATTGTCTTGGTTGTACACATATTGCAACCCTGAAAGTTCAGCTTAGTATCTTCTCCCTATAAGAGAAACTAAGGCAGATGGAGTTGGAAAATCGTTATGGTTCCATAAATTTAAAACAGCCACTTTCTCTATTTTTGTGCTCCACCCACTTGTATCCTCTCAGGAGATTTCCCCAACAGTTTCCCATTACTGCAAGGAACAGTTGTAATCCTGCAGATGAGGGCTACGCAGGCAAATGCATGGAACCTCTCAATTTTATACTCGTTCATCAACTTCTTTGTGTATCATAGGGAAGCCCAGCATGGTGAATAAGGGCGGGTTTCTTTGTCGAGGTGCAACAATTGCCGTCCACAGGAAACTGAAATACTGTGTCTGTCTCATGTTGTGGCCAGGCATGAAGCAACCGAACCAATCTGCACACGTTTTCCAAGGGCAAAATGACGAACATTACATAACGATTGTGTCTGTAACATTTTAATGACATCATAAAATTTCTTGCTCACTACAAAGGATCACTTTATGATGAGCTCATCAAAGGAAGCAAAATATTAAATGAAAAATAATTAGGCTTGCTATTCTGTATAAATATTGCTTTGACAGCATTGTACATTTTCTATTTGCCAAAGATTTTATTAAATGATAACTAGTACAGAATTCCCAAATATCACTAAGCTTTCATCTTTGTTAATACTGTAGAAATCCAGAAATATCTTGTCCCAGCTTTACAAGTCCATGTTAAAAGCTGTAAGTTTTTATAAATTAGAACTGTACAGTCACCCTAGGCCCCTGCAATTTCTTGTCTCAGGCATTAACTCTGATAATGTTCTTTTCATAAATCTTGGCATTGCTGTTAAATTATTCATATGGTGTTATATGAAAACACATGACAATTTTTTTAAATGTGTTCATCAAGCATCTTGCAATCAGCTAAGATGCTACTCTGCTGGTCATTTTTCTGAATCTCACCATCTGAATGCTCTGAATAAATTTTATTTTATTCAATAAGTTTCACTCTTGTTTCCAAGCATTTCTTTTATGATTTCTACAGCTTCACTTATATTATATTGCCCTTCTATTATATTTTTTTCTTGTTTTGATTTCTCTTTCTATCTGCCATGTGCTCTCTTTTACCATTCTTGCAATCTATCATTTTAGCTTTGAAAAAGATATTCCCTATTATCTGATCTTCCCTGGATGTACTTAACTTTGTGACATTCTTCTTCTCTGAGTGACCTTTGTAATTTAAGCTTTCATTGCTGCCTCTTGAAACTGTATTTTGACAGTAAAGGCTGGCACACCTTTAATTCTTAAATACAGAAACCACTTCTTGACATTCTCATATCCCTCTCCAATGCCTACATTTCAGCATTATGACAATTACATAGTGTTACTAAGTTGCATTATATATTTCCTTTTTCCTTTTTTTGAATTGTCATACATTATTCCTTTGGTGTTGATCGAGAATGTGATGAAATACAGAGTGGATTTTCAACTAAGAAAATAACTCAAGACCAATGAAGCAAACAAAACCCAAATTCAATAATAATAAGAACCTTTGTTAATATGGGGTTAAATTGCAAATACCTTTTGTTTATTTCTAGCACAGATCTCTATAGAGCTATTTTCAAAAATCAGGAATAATTTAAGGCACAAAAATGACGTGGTATAGTTTCACTTTGTAAAACCCTCAGTGCAACTTAGGTAACCCAAACAATTGTAACCTTTTCCTTCCCACATCAATTGGACAAAAGAAGTGAAATTTCAGACAACTCTATCAGAATGCTACTAGTGTACAATGCAATAGTGGTCATTACTCCTTACCTTAATAAACCTCTCCAAGACTGCATAAAATAGGAGCCTGTTACAGTTTCAGCTTATAAGATTTTCTGTAACAGCCCAGGACTGTTTGCAACCCTTGAAAGTTCAGAGGGATTCTTTATTGAATTCACTGGAGTTTGAATTAGGAAAAACATGTTGGTACAAACAAAACAAGAGTCACAGTTTAAAGACAATTCCAAGTACAATTAACTCTATTTTATGATCCTTTTTTCTGAAAGAACAGAAACTTCAGACTAAATATCCAGACTATTATAAGGGTGTGAGAAATGGGTCTGAAAATCCCCAGTGATGATCCTTTCGTCAGTTTGTCATATTCTGTTAAGCATGAAGTTAACATGAGTGAAGCATAAGTTTATTGATTTTTTTTAAACAGGATAAGTGAGAAAAGGGAAAGGGAAAGGGAAAGGGAAAGGGAAAGGGAAAGGGAAAGGGAAAGGGAAAGGCAAGGCAAGGCAAGGCAAGGCAAGGCAAGGCAAGGCAAGGCAAGAAAAGAAAAGAAAAGAAAAGAAAAGAAAAGAAAAGAAAAGAAAAGAAAAGAAAAGAAAAGAAAAGAAAA
>JAOQGH010000012.1:89715942-89727936 GCA_025769975.1 Gallinago jamesoni | reverse complement strand
AAAGAAAAGAAAAGAAAAGAAAAGAAAAGAAAAGAAAAGAAAAGAAAAGAAAAGAAAAGAAAAGAAAAGAGAAAAGAGCAAACAAAAGTATCTGATATTATTTCATTTTCCTTATCTGAGCCTTGTGTGAAAATCCAAATGAACATTTCAGTACTTATCTTTAAAATACCATAAAACTTACAGGAACATACACCCAAGCAATTTTAAAGGCTAGTTTTCAGAACATGTGCTTTGTGTTCAATTCATCATGTTTACAAGGTCCTGAACTTTAAAAAGGACATGGAACTGAGGCAATGAACATTAAGGTTTATGATGATTTCTCTAGATTGGCACAAAAAATTCTAAGATATTCAAAATTTCAAGTCATATTGGAAATAGTGACAATATGTATGTGCATGTTTTTCCCCTGTCCCCATTGAATTCAGGTGAAGTTTTCCCATTGAAGTCAGCTGACCAAAAAGCAATTTTTTCCTGCAAATTCCTCCAGCAGGTTATAAGTGAAGAATTGAAGCTCTGTACAAATTTGTTCACTCCTTGGCTCTCCACTTCAGTCATATTATTATCTATTTGTGACATATTATCAAGTTTAAGTTTATTGCACTTGTTTATTCAAATAACGTAATTCAATTTAACAGTGCTATTTATGTGAAATATCTACTGAACATGTCATAGAAATTGTTATACTTTTATTTTTTCCATAAAACCATGGCATTGATTAAATAATTAGTTTCAATATTTTCCAGTCCTTGAGAAAACACATTTAAAATATTTAATAATAGGGTCGTGAATTTTTAGGCAATGCAGAAAGCAAATGAAAAGTCTGTTTTAACTAAAAAATATCCAAATATCCAAAATATTCACTTCCAAGAAAAGCTGTTCTGGGGAAAAACACTCTTTTGAGTCAAAACACTGTTGTCTGTTATACTGAAATGATATTCATTGACATGGATGCATTATGTTTTTCTCAAGTTAATCTTAGCAAACTAACCATCAAAATCAAATCCAATATTCAGTTAGTAAATATAGGAATAATGTCATGCCCTTATAGCGAAATTTAAGTTTTTTTTCTACTGGGGTCAGCTAGATGGTTTATGGTAATTTAAAGTAGAAGAGCTTTGAAACCCTCAGCAAAAAAATTTCAGTTCAGACATTATGACTTACCTTTATTTGTTAGATATTTCTGTTAATAATTTCCTTTAAATCAAGGTGCTTGTGACAGATTGAAACACAGTATCTGAAACATAGTTCTTATTTTTTTATAATTGAATTACCACTAAAAAAATGGCAAAAGTATGCCAAATTACGAAAATACATTCCAGGTTAAATTACTTGTTTCTAAATCTAAACAAGCTCCTTTTTAATGGAAAAGGATAATTCCTTCCAATTCTGAAACTACTCAGGAAAAATTTTGTAACTGGATAGCAAAGGAAATTACTTTGGGCAAACATAATGGCTCTTTCTGGCCTTAAAATTTACAAATGTATTAAAAATGTCTCATAATCCAGATCATAACCCAAAACTTTTGCAAGTGTATGGCAAAACATGACTTTACAGCTTCCCCAAAAGCTAAAAAATTCTCTCTTGGCATTCAAGTAAAGCAGGTAAAAGCAAGAGAGAACACCCTGACAGTAGAACTTTCCTTTTATAACCTCAGAAAATGAGAACATAAAATTGCCATATTAGGTCAGGCTAAATGTCCACGTAACTCAGTATTGCACCTTTACCCATGGCTACTACAGGGCATTTAAGTTCTCTTTATAAACTTTGACCTTCTGTTCACTTCATGAATTACGTATCAAGCTTTGAAAAAAAACCCAACAAAAACAGTTTCTTGTTTTGTTATTTTTACTTTTATGCTTTTAGGAAGTTATTTTCAAAATTCTTCTTATGCGTCTTATTGTGCTTTTGACTCAATTTATGCTTTTTAAAAACTTTCTTCAGTTATATACAAGTAAGGAGGATAATTTATAATTTATGCTTTTTAAAAACTTTCTTCAGTTGTAGGAAGGAGGATAATTTATTTTCTTTTTTTTTTTTTCAATTTGCTGTTGCCTTCTTTATCTTTTCTGTTCAGCTATATGGTGTCCTGTGGAGTATCTGAGAACTATGTTTTGATGATGGAGGTGTTGTATTTGTTGTGAATGTCTAATATGTTCTCTTTAAAACCCTTTTGTACCACTTGCAGGACATTTAATTCTTTTTGTTGTTCCTTTTCATTTAATGTTAACTAGCTGCCTTCTTTTTGGAGAGCTGAAATTTTTCTGCCAGTCTTAGATGTGGTAGGAGAAAAAGCCTCAGGTAAAGGTATCTCAAACAATGTAACAATTTGCTAAGTTAATATCATCACTTTTAATTACCACTAGAAAAAGTATCTCCAGAAAGTCTCATATTTAGCTTTCATCACCACCACTGTTGGCAACATAGCAGTTTGCAGAAGGCCAATAAGCTTTTTGTGTGATACACTAATAAGCAGATAACCTAATTACCCATTAGTTTCAATTTCTGTTTTGTCTCAGCATAAGGCGTAAGTGGCCAGTAAAAATGTTCAAACCCCTGAATCTTTACTTATTTGCTAAAATCCTTTACTTTGAGATTCGTTTACTTGGGCCCCAGAATAATGGCAAAGGAATTTTATCATGGACAGTGGTAATACACTCCTTAAAGTAGAAAGAAGTGGTTTGGCATTCTCCATAAACCATATAAAAAAGATTTATGTGACTCATCCAGAATTCCCTGAGGAACTACCGTCTCAGTTACAAAGCAAGCTGAAAAATTCCTCCAAAATAAAAATTGCTTTAGGTAACCACATATTAATATGGGATGAATCAAAAGACCAAAAAAAATGGTGGTCCTGCCCTAGTTTCAGGCCTCCCAGTATATCTTGATAGCATTTTCAGTTAAAGGTTGGAAACTCTGCAGCTTCTCTGTGGTTTTGTGTCAAGATACAGGAAAGAACACAAATTTGCCTGGTTCTAACTGAAGAGGGTGTTAGGAGTTGATTGTTTCTGTGAGTTCAGCTTTCAGATCCCCTTCTCTCAATGGAAGGGAAAAAATGAGAGTGAGCAAGTCAGTGATGATCAATACAAAACCTTACTGAGAACCCCAATTTACTGACAGCTCTGTTTAAGAATATTCAAAGGGAAACTGCAGGAACTGCCCTGGCTCCTCATATGTTCTCTTCCAACTTCTCAGACAGTAGAATTTTATTCTGCTTCATCGCATTGGTGACTAGCTGTTGTGGAAAATTTAATAGTGATGTCTTATGCAAATAGTGTGCTTGACAAGTAAAACAAATAAAAATGAGGAAATGTACACGTTGTACCTTCGAAAGGTTGCAAGCAGTGGCGCAGAAGACTTGGGTTACAATAACATCTGAAATGAGCCTGGGAGTGGGAACATAGCAAGGCTTATTTCAAAGGGGAACCAGTTCACTAAACACTAGAGTGATTTAATGCACCATCAATTATTTCCTGCTTGTCACTTAAACAGGCTCCACATATGCATGGCAGGTCTATGAGTGCAAAGAGGAGGTAGAAAGCATGATTTATTGGCTGGGGCAAACACCTGCGAATTAAGCAGCTCAGAAATTAGCCACAAGTAGCATATTAGTGCAGCTAATCAGGCACGGTTCAGTATTTCAGTTTCTTGATTTGCCCATAAATAAGGCTGTATGTGGCTGCCCTGGGGCGTTCTGGTGATTAACAGCCCTGACCTACAGTAAAGTGTGCAATCTAAACAATTTAGTGGGGTCTGCAGGTGTACATTGTAAGCTTGTTGCTTATACGGCCGATGCGTTCAGTATGTAGAAAGCTCCTGGTATCTGGATGTGTTGTTCATATGTTTTATCACACCATTTAATGATCAATTTTCTTTTCATTCATTTACCAGAGCCTGGTAACATTAACGAGCTTTAAACTATGAGGCACTGATGCACAACTGTGAAACCCAGTTGTCTTCTTTCTCTTATTTGGATGCCAGAAAAACGAGAACATCGCTCAGTGCAGTGCACTTTCATATCTCACATCACAGTTGTTGACTTTCTTCACAGCTGAAATGACAAGTTGCTACTTGATTATTTCAAGATCTGTGGTTGGCTAAGCCGACCTGTTGATTGCTGATGCAAGAGTGTTGTGCAGAGGATCCCATACACAACCAACAGCCATCTGCTGTTCTGATTTTGCAAAACACTGAAACAAAGACACAGATTTTTTGATCACTGCATACTGACAACTTAAGCACGTATACTGGGGGAGGTTTGAAACTCTCTTGAAACAGTGTATGTGAACTCATATAAAGCTCAGAAGTAGTCATATAGACTTTAACTCTTGGAAAAATTACACTTATGAGAAAGAAGAGGAGGAAAGACATCCCTCAAATAAGCAAGATATGTGTAAGACATCCTGGTTACCCAGAGTACTCACAGTAGCCTCACATCCAAAAGAACACATGAGGACATAGACAAGGATGAAGATGAATGATTGGTGGAAAAGTTATGTCATGTAACACCATTTGTGAGGGAACGACACTGTGCAAATTCAGAACTGTCCACATTTTCATGTAAAAAAATGCTGGGACATTTTAGGAAAGAAACACAGAAGAATCATAATAGATACATGACTGAGAAAAAGTAGGGTGACCATTGCTATTCACCCTTCTTCCTAATATAAAAACAACATAGTA
Organism: Gallinago jamesoni; assembly: GCA_025769975.1. Lineage (NCBI taxonomy): Eukaryota > Metazoa > Chordata > Aves > Charadriiformes > Scolopacidae > Gallinago > Gallinago jamesoni. Next base: position 89,723,256 of record JAOQGH010000012.1, on the reverse strand, counting down.
GTGCTTTTTGGACCAAAAAGCAACATATTTTTTTTCACAGAACAAATTATTAATTGTCTTAAGGTCCCACTGAGAACCCATAATTATTTGAGGAAGAAGTATTAAGCATAAAAAAGTAAGCACATTCATAGACAATTGGAGTCCACAATTACGTTTCATAAGGGAAAATTTTACTTAAAAGGGATAGATCACCTCCTGTTTCACATTTAAACATTAATTAATGCTTTTTTCTTACTTGGTCAGTTCACTTTCCATTGCTCCGTGCTATGCTGATGACTCTCTGGGATATTGACCTTTGTTTATCTTTATAGACTGAAAACATCAAGGCCCACATCCTTAAAAGTACTTATGTACCTGTTTATAGATACCCAATGCTGTTCTCAACACTGCTTTCTAGGTGTCACCCAGGGACATGGAAGGCTCTACTTGAGGTGTTCAACTATTTTCTTGCTGAAACAAAGACAGGAGTTGTCACCTTTAGCTCACTGTCCCCTTCCCCTGCTATAGGTTGTTTCCCATGTAGTAGGAGTGGCTGAATAGTGTTCGCTTTTGAGCTTGCATAGTTCAGAAACTCTTATATTAAAGTAAACCCACATCTATCTAATTTATAATCATGTCAGATCATCAGCTGTAGCTTTTTCTTCATGATCCTTTGTCAGATTTAGCATAGACAGCTGGGAGATTGCTTCTGATGTTTGGCTACCCCCATTTACCTTTATGACTTGCTCCAAAGAGTCATTGCATTTCCCTGGTGTGTTCAGTGACGGTGGGTGACATTATGTCCAGCAGTGTTTTGACTGATCTGCAATGCATAACTTCTCAGTGATGTCTTGTTTGGTACCCGTTTGTCATGGTTTGAGCTGGGATGGAGTTGGCTTTCTTGCTAGCAGCTGGTATAGTGCTATGTTTTGGATTTGGGATGAGTGCTATTTGTAGCACATTAAGGGTTTTGGTTGGTGGTAAGCAATCATTCAAGGCCATTTCTGCTCTTTACACCACCCTGCCAGTGCACAAACACTGCCACAGTGCACAAACACTGTGTGCCAGTGCACACAGACACTGCCCAGCACAGGCTGGGAGTGCACAAAAAGTCAGGAGGAGACACAGCTGGGACAACTGACCAAAGGGATATTCTATATCATATGACATCATGCTAAATATATAAAGCTGGGGGAAGAAGAAGGAAGGGTGTGTGTGTGTGTGTGTGTGTTCAGAGATATGACATTTGTCTTCCCAAGTAACTGTTATGCAGGATGGAGCCCTGCTTTCCTGGGGATGGCTGAACACCTGCCTGCCCATGGGAAGCAGTGAATAAATTCCTTGTTTTGCTTTGCTTGTGTGTGCGGCTTTTGTTTTACCTATTAAACTGTCTTTATCTCAACCCATGAGTTGTCTCACTTTTCTGTTCTCCTCACCCATCCCAACTTGGTGGGAGAACTGTGTGAGCAGTTGTGTGGTCATAGCTGCTGGCTGGAGTTAAACCACCATGGTCTTTCATAGCCCTTTGCATCTATACCTGTAGGACTCTTGTGCCACTTGCAGCCTGTGTCTGTTTTATTGCAGCTCTCACCTTTATGGAGACCATTTTTTGATTCCTAGTTTGGGGTTGCACTGTTCATAACCCTCAGAATGAAACACCCTGGTGGTTTCCTTGAGACAAGCGTAGAGAGCAAGTCCCAGTCATCTCACTATGCCACCCTGTCTCCCACATCTGGGGTAGCCAGAAGCACTTGTCAAGGCCGGTTCTTCTCCTTGGTGTAGGTTGTTCTTTCTTGTTAGGAGTGAGGCATGTAGTTTACTTAAGTTTCTTTCAGAATTAATATATCTTTATATTGGAACAAAGATAGTTACAGGGTGGCTTTCTGACACTCTATATTTCTGCTTTAATAGGATGATGCTAAGGCTATGTACCATGTGTAAAGGAGGGTGGGATGACTGTGTTTTTGAATGTAAGGTGTTGGCAGACTGGGAGGAGCAATGGAGCAAGTCATCTCATCCCTCTACCTGCCTACTTAAGTTTTAAGCCAAGTTTGGGTTCTGCTTGGGTGAGGACCTCATCACTCCATCCCAGGAAATATGCTGAAGTGTGGCCTGTCAAAGAAGCAGGAGCTTAGACTGAAACTGCGTAATTAAACAAATGGCTTAGGCACACCCTCTGCATTTTTCTGTTCTTTTCTCTGTTTAGTTGAAGCAGAAATAAAATGGGACAAAATGATTTTGCTGGTTGACATGAAAGACTGCTTTTCTTGGAATAACTTCAAAATTGCTCTTTCCTGGAGCATTTTATTTAGCAAGTTGTCATCCTTAAACCAGAATATTATAAACTCACAAATTTATTAAGAGAGGTAGATAATTAAAAATGTAAGAGAAGATAACAAAAATAGTAGATGTAGTTGAGAACTTTACAATATTGCTATATACTACAATGACATATGGAAGAGTTACAAGGTGTGAGAGAAAGAAAACACTCATGAGTCTGTAAGCATTGATAACAGAATAAAAAAAGATCAAAATATAATGTACAACCTGGAATAGAAAGATGGCAGTGTAGGGACAGAAGCAGATCTATTAAGATTCTTCAGATGCATCACAGGATTTCAGACTGTCTTTGGAAAAGTTAAAGTAACATTTGAAGGTATATCTATGATTTTAAAAAGTGTACAGTATCATCAGATTACCAAAGTGTCAGAACCATTGTTATAAAACAGCTTTTGCCTTTTGGCAAAGGGGATGTTAAATTTCAAGTACAGCAAACTCAAAATGGCTACATAAAACCAAGCACAGGTTAAAAAAAGCAGATTTATTGTGAGAACTCTGAAATGATATCTAGATGATCCCCTGAGCAGCCCTTGAGATGTCAGAGATGATAATACAGTAACAACATTTGGGAAGTATTTCTAGTTTTACACTTAGCCTTTTGGCAGGAATTTATTAAGACAGAATAAGCCTGTGACTTTTCAATTCCAAGTACAATTTGTTTCTCTAATATATCTGCAGGAGTAATGTGTGATGGAATTTTTCCTTTGCTGGGCCCAGTAGTTGTGGGTGATGATGTGCTATAATAGGTTCTCACAGGCCATATCTCAACAAGATAAAACACAACACATGTACATCTGTGGCCCAGTGTCAATGCCTTAAATGTACATCAGAAATGCATTAAATCTTCTGAATGCTATTTTGTTTGTACAGCTTGTTGGTTCAGAGTTTTCTCTGTAATGTACCCTGCTGATTACCTTGAATTATTGGCATATCCTTGGTAGAACAAGCACACCTTGTTCAGAAATATAGCATTACAGATGTGGCTTGAATCTTTTTCCTTTATTAGTAGAAAGAGAAGAAATGTTCTTAAAGTTATTCCAGTAAAATTCCTGAAAACACATATCTCAGAATCAACTGTGTCTAGCAGTGCTTTGGACCAAAAGGAAAGGCATGGGATATCACATCAGAAATTTATCCACAGTTGCTTGTGTATGTGCATCTGTGCCTGTGTCTTATATAATGACATAACAGTGTGGAAAATGGAGTATTACGCACAGCTATGGAAAATGGTGCATCAGCAGATGCACCTGCAGCTTTGGGTATTCCTTCTGGGCCATATTCTCAGGACATTCAAAGCTGTACATCTCCCATCATCTTTCTTGCACATATGTGAGACTTTTCTTTTTGAAGAATGAGAATATTTTAGAAGTAATCTTGAGCCATATGTTAATGGAAGCCATAGTGTTTGATGAAAATTAAATACATATAATTAAAAAAAAATATTTGACACTGGCTGACTTCAGTCTCCATTGTTCCCACAACATCATATCTGAACTAAGGCAGCTTGCTGAACGCTTTTGCTTGAGCACAGAGGTACATGAAAACATCCTTATGGTTTCATTTTATGTCTAACCACGTCAGAATGTGTCTGGGGCAAGATGGTGGCCACTTTTGTAGATGTGTTCTCCCTTTCTTCTATTTGGCCATCAGAATCAGTTGTGGGATCTGTACCTCTGTGCCTGTGTTTACACTGTGAGGCTGATAACTACTCCATGAACTGCACATCTGTGGCCTTTGGACTATCCAGATTGGAGAGGTTACTGGAGTGGCTCCTTTCTCATTTACAACCCTGGGTTTCCTTTCAAAGGGGGTCATGGCAGAAGTGTTATTTGGGCAACGCCTCCAACCATCACATCCTCCACAGGTCCTTCTCTATTTACAAACAGCAGATCCAGCAGTGCTCCTTCCCTAGTCGGCTCCCTCACCAGCTGTGTCAGGAAGTTATCCCCAACACACTCCAAGAATCTTCTAGACTGTTCCCTCTCAGCTGTATTGTGTTCCCAGCTGATATCTGGTAGGTTTAAGTCTCACACCAGGACAAGAGCAAGCGATCTTGAGACCTCTGCTAGCTGCTTACAGAACATTTCATCTACCTCTCCATCCTGATTGGGTGGTCTATAACAGACTCCCACCACAATATCTGCCTTACTGGCCCTCCCCCTGATTCTTACCCATAGGCACTCATCTCTACCATTACCCTCAATTAGACTTTCATAATCCTCCCTAACATACAGGGCCACTCCTCCTCCTCTTCTTCCTTGCCAGTCCCTTCTGAAGAGCTTGTATCCATCCATTGAGATAGGCACTGCAGGCTCAGTATGGGAGCCAGATTGCTGAGCTACATAGGGTTTGAGCTGGCAGATTTTTGGCCAGTTCTACATGGTCCGTATGCAACACATCTTTTTTTTAAAGTAGAACTCAGCTGAGAGGAATAAAAAGTGATGCTTTTCTATTGTCTGCTCAAAATAAATTATTAATTAAGTTTCTATGTGGAAGTAAAATAATGTAAACTTAACACATGTGGCACTTCACTGGAGCTCACAATTTATCACAGGTGGATAAAGAAGTCACAGCTCCCAGGCAAGGGGTGAGTACTGGCTAGTCTACCACTCGCTCCCAGCTGAACAGCTGTTTTTCCACAAGACTGTAAAGTGGTCAGATCATGCTGACGTTTCTGCAAATCAGATTTAGTCCCTACTGGTGTTTATAGAATAACAGTTGATTGTGTAGATGCATGTATTATTGCTGTTGCTGTTGTCATAATATTAATTGCTGCCTCTAAAGTTTCAGTTATTCACTTGGAAAGATGAAGTATAATCATGTAAGACAAATGTTTTATAGGAAAGTCAAAACGTGATTCTTGGTCACTCCTAATACAAATTAGTTTCTGTAAACTCTTCACTGCAGATGGATGAGTAATCAATACATTCCTAGAAAAAAAATAGGCATTTGTTCTGTGTTTTATTTTAGTTAATGAGACTGGGTTTAGAGGTGGAGATTACAGAAATTATATATTGGTTGTAACAATTATCTGTTAATTATAATAAGCAATAGTTCCTATTTCTGAAAGAATTCTTTTATTGTTCTGCCAGGTTCCATGGATGTCAAAAGCAATATTTATATTGACTACAGTAGAAGTAGGAGGCTAAGGCTACAGCTAAATGAATGAAAGCTTATGTATTTTAATAGAAATAATGCATATTGATTTACTACATGCAAACTTGAACAAATACAGCTGATATGACTTAATTTGGAAATACAGGCTTAGATGTCTCTAATAAATGGATTCTGAAGTGAGTGAAAGCAAAAATGGCACTATATTACGGGTGTCTGAGTATAGCTGTCTTTCAGCACAAGAACGGGGGTTAGGGGGAGGCAGGTATGTGTGTGTCTTATGTTAGGGTCAGAGTGTAACTTTCCTTGGAGGAGCCCCTGCTAGTTCCACTTTGAGTGTAAATCATGATCCAATATACTGTAATTTTATATTAAGATTTTTATACAAAAGTAATTTAAAGTTTGTTTTATTTCTTATTATTTTAAAAAGTTAACTATAAAAACTGAGAGGAGCATATTTCTGTATTTTAACAAGTGTATGCTATAGGCCAATTTCTTTTTATCAAGTGAAAATAAACCCATTGTAAATATAAATCCTGTACTGCCATATCTATTTGTTTGTTTTGTAGCTGCAAATATCACCAGTGAAATACTGAAGGTAATATGGGAGATAAATAGCAGTGTTTAAAAAGTGACCACAAGGTATTACAGATAAATGAATTAGGTTAAAACCGCCAAGGAAATGTGTAATGCCATTGCTGTATTATGAAGCAGGTACATTGGTTTTAAAAAAGTGTCTATGTATACACTTCAGTACAAGTGAAAAAGAAAAACTATGTAGATTATAACAGAAATAACTGTCTTGTTTAGGAATTTGACCTACTAGACAATTTGCCAATTTTTTCTGGTCTTTACCTCTGTAATGTGTTCACTGTGCATCTACTGGCTCATTATACTTTCCTGTTTTGCCATTTTACCACTTTTGCTTCCAAGATAGTTTTCACAGTCTTGAAAAAATTGTTTTAAATTGCCCCTTTTTTACTGTTCATGTTAAGATTAGACTAGTCAGTCTACGCCATTTTACTTCAGTTTACATATACATGTATATGTGTGTGCATATTGTGCAAGTTCAAACGTATATGTGTAAATCTACATAATTAGCATGCAAGAAGAGAGTACCAGCAGCTAGTCCAGAGGTAACTGGACTGCAATCCTGATGGTGTCATATTTAAAAGTGTGTTGTGATTATTTATTTTATGTGCAAAGGCCACAGTGCATTTTATTATTAAAACTTGAATTTCTTTTTGGCTTCAAAAGTAGATTTTCAGTCTTTTCCATGCAAACATATGATGTGATTCCAGTAGAATAAATTCATTTCCACAATCTATTCAACACCTGATTAATTTATATTACTGAGGCAACAGAGATATGATTAACTTATTCTTGTCTTACAGTTCATAAACAGTGTTACGGACAACAATGTGAGGCACTGCTGATACTTTATTCAATACGCCTGCTCTAGGAACATCAGTAAACACTTGGTTTTTCATTAAATATGATTACAATCTAATTTATTTGGAAAAAAATAGTATATTTTTTGGAACTGCCATCACACATTAAATAACATGGAGCTTGACAGCAGTTTTTTAGCGTTTCTAAAAGAGCTTCATTATTGAGTGGGCAACAGTATATCCTAAATTATAATAATGTGATACTAGTGTTTTGAAGAGATGGATGTGGTTGAGGCACCATCCCTGGAGGTATTCAAGAGACGAGTTGATATGGTGCTCAGGGATATAGATTAGTGTTGGATGTTGTTTTGTGTGCTGTGAATGTGGTGGTGTGTGTGGTGGTTTTTTTTCTTTTTTCTTTTTTTTTTTTTTTATTGGTTGGACTAGATGATCTTAAAAGGTCCCTTCCAACCTAGGTGATTCTGTGATT
>JAOQGH010000012.1:89589482-89705833 GCA_025769975.1 Gallinago jamesoni | reverse complement strand
GGGGGTATGGTGGTGTTTGTGTGTGTTGGGTTTTGTTTCGGGTTTTTTTTTTTAATTCTGAAAACTGTTACTTCTCCTGGATCTTAGTTATGACCTACAGGGCATGTAGTTCCTGTGACATGAAGTTTATTTTTCTAAACCCACAGCTTGATATTCTAGCACTTAATTTCAGAATGCAGCTTAAATCACAGAAGCCATAATATGTCAAATGATCCCACACTTGCAGGGGGAAAACAGTAAGTAATGAAAAAGCTGTGATTGCTTTTCTGTCCCTCCAAATGACAGTTATCACCTCAGTGACCTGCTCCGGGCGGACCCATCTAAACATGACACACTAAGGGATAACGTCATCTAACAGGGTAGTTACAAAAATCAATACAAAACCCATTTCAAAGATACTCTGTGTAAGAATCCCGGTGTAACGTTCATTTATTGAATAGGCCTGGGGAAAAAAACCCACAACTTTTCTGATATATATGCTTTACCTCCCAAGCAAAGGAATTCTGTAGGTAAGCAATAATTGTATTTTCCAAACTATTATTTAGTCTTGCCAAAGCTCAGCCTAGAATCTAATACATGGATGACTGCTATAACTCAATTATGAAGCCTAAGCAGAGGTCTAATGCATCTGTAATGCAAAAGGAACATAACAAGACAATTGACTGTACTTCTTTTAGGTGAGGGGTAGCTGTCTCTGTGTGTGCAGGGATGAACAAAAACAGGAAAGGAGGCTGTGATATTGTATTTTTCACTGAAGGATTAGGAATGTTTCTGTAGTTATCTTCACTCATGAATATAGAAGATATGGTTACATCGTTGAAACAACTGCTGTCTCAATACTGACTGAAAATAGGTTTCTATTGTTTGCTTTCTCAAATGACAATAATACTGCAGCCTGGAGCAATTTTGTCCAGTCACATCCCATATTCAGGGGATGTGTTCTGATTGGTTAAAAAGACATTTAAGAAAAACTAGTATTTATTTTCCTTACATTTATCAAACTATTTTCAAAACTGTATGAGCTTCATTCCTCTTAGGAAGTAAATACTAAATATAGTATGATATCAGTTTTGAATTTGTACAAAAAGATGCAGTATAGCTTGACAGTTTTAAAAATATCATAAAGATGATATTGCTGGATATTAATGTGAAAACATTATGTTTGGGAAAATACCTTGTTTTAGTAAATATCAGGATTTTTTTATGTTGGCTTTTATTGCCACTTAATGACTGTATTCAAATGACTATTGAGGTATTTTGTATTACAATATGGGATCTTACCTACCTTCACGCTGAACCCCATTCTGGCAATTCCACACTCACATTGAGAGGTGTTTGATTTCTGAAACTGTCTCACTGAAACCATCTTGCAGACTTTGAAAGAGAAACATAAAGATAGGGTTAAAAGAAGAATGGGGAGAAAAATTTAGAAAATAATCTAAAAATTTCTAGGACCATTTAGAAAAGTGTGATGAAAATCCTTCTGGTCAACAGGGGTTGCATTTCTAGAGTAGGATCTTCTACATCCTAGCAGAAGATACATCTTCACGCCTAAAATATCAGTAAAATTCAGAAATTGTTGTCTCTGATCACAGAAACACTCAGAAATGTTAGCTGCTGTGTTTCCTGAAGTGCTGATCTGCTGAAGAACTGATCTGATGCTCTTTATATCCCTCTCAACCCAAGCAGTTTTGTAATAAACAACTCTCTTTGTTGGATCATCTCTACTTTTCATTCCTTGCTGTAGATCAGCTGCCATTTCACATACAGAATGAAACTTGGCAATGGAAATAAATTTTACTGAAGCAGAATTTACTATGAAACACAGCCAGGATCCTCTTCCTGAGTAAACTGTACCTTAATTGAGTCCTGTGTTTCCTCCAAAGACATGAACTGCTCAGATAATTTGTGTGCCTTGGGCCTTTGTATTCAATTCAGTCTGAGATGGCCTGAAAAAAGTAGCTCTTTGAAAATGGTATCCCATCCAAAATATATTGAAGTCTGGAAAAGAGAAGATCTGTGACAGTCTGTGAATATGCCATTCAAGTGCCATGCTGAAAAATATTATTTTTCTTCTTTCTCTCACACTTTATTAACTGGAATGAAGAGATATTTTTGAAGCTCTTGTTTTTTAAAGAAATCAGTGTTTTTAGTATTCATCTAGTACATACTCAAGTTATGTCAGGGAATAACAGAGCCCTGATGCATTTGGCAGGGCAGAACTAATACTGGAACATGAGAACATGCATTTCATTAACAGGTGTTAATGAGGGGTGGGAGAATGGTTGAACACTTTCCTTAGGAACATGATTAATATCTGACTTTTTTTTTTAAAAAATAGTAAAATTGGAGAAGGGAGAAAAATCCATTGCCAATGATCTCTGACTAGCAAAGAGCAGCTAATGTTGCCTCTTAGCTCTGTTTCCTAAGTTGCTCAATTACAGATGTTAGTATACATTTGTTTTGTGCTTGACAAGGAGTGATTGCTTGCTTTCATCTTCCAGTCTTTTGTTGTAAGCAGTAAATAATTGCCAGGAAAATCTTGAGCCTAAGCCTACACTAAGAGATTCCAACCAGCATTCCCCAAATCCTTTCAAACTAGGGCTCCAGTTGCCTGAAAGTTGACTGATGTTGTGTTTTTGGGAGACCCACAGCAGGGGCAGACAGCCCTGGTGGGGCTGGAATGGGGTCCTGGACAATGGCAGAGTGCGGGAAGGTCCCAGGAAAGCTGGGTAGGGACAGTCAGGGTTGGCAGTGCCTCAGGACACTGACACTGTATGTAGGAAGTGAGATTTTTCCAGCTTGCTCGAAGTATTTGTCTTTGTTGTCCTAAGGGTGGATGCCATCAGAAAATACCATAGGATGGGACATTTATGGCACTATTGTTTTCTTTATAATAGTTAGATACCTGTACTGGAACAGGGAGGGCACATTTGGTTTTCAAGATGCCTTTAATTAGCACATAAAGTTTCTCTTCAAGCAATTAAATTTAGAATTTTGGTTTCACAAGATATAAAGGACTATGACAGTCTGCTTGTTGAAATGTCTTAAAGCACAAATATCCAGCTGGAAATAGTGTTTGGAAAATCTGTTACAGGCTGTACCAAACTGCAAGTTCAAGAGAGGAGTCATTATTGTGAAGGTGCAGTTAATGCAAAATCAATCACAGTCCCTTCTAGTTGCTATCTCAAAACCCATTGGAGGAGAAGAGGTCTACAGCTGTGAAACAGCCCAGAAAGTAAAAGAGCTAGAGCCTGTGTGATTGGCTGTGCACAGAGGGCAAAGGAAAACGTTCAGCAGATGTTCTACTGATGTGTCAGCGTGTCCTTCGAGAAGAATAAACAGCTTTAGAGGAATAAGGAGGGGCAGACTGAGATGTTGCTTAAGCCAAGGAGTTTGCTTTAAAGAAGCCCCTCCATAGTCCTTTTGCCCTGCTGTGGAAGAGAAGCTGCTTCTCATGCAAAAATACGGCATGAGCAACCTGTATTTCTTGGATGTCTTTCACAATAACTGTAAACGGAAGTTCTAATTGAAATTTGAAGATATGCACTGATGGCTGGAGGCATAGGCTGCTTAAGAGAGCTACAGTCGTCTTTGGGACAGCTCACCAGAAGTCAAGTAGCCTAATAGTTTTAATTTTGAGGCAGATATTGATTTATTGAAGTGACACTTTGGATCTGTTTTAGTTTCACCTGTGAATTGCCTTATGAGGTCTAAGTGCTCTCCAGGTACCTTAGTAATATCAGAGGGGAGGCAGGATAGAGGCCAAATTTTAAAAATTTGAGTCCTCTTTATTTACCAAGATGGCTTTGTTTGTTTCCACAAAGCTTTGGGGGAACATTTGAGAGAAAAACTGCGGACCCTAAAAGGTGCTGGCTTTTTCAGAGAACAAATTTCACCAACAATTTACCAAAGGGGGTCCGGATTGGAGAGTCTCAATTTCTCCAGGAATGCTGTCAGATATGACAACTGTCAGCTTACTGCAGAGTGAAAGGATTTAAGGGAAACAAATGCAATTACATGGTGGAAGCCTTGGGACTTGGCTATGCCAGTAAGTCAGAAAACTGCATGTCCAAGAGATCAAATTGCAGCAAAATCAAAGCTTCTTTTCTGTTCTTATTAAACAGAGTTGTGCTGATCCTTGCATGCTTGGATGTTATTCTATAGCTTGATCTCATTATTGAATTGTTGTCTTATTTTGGCATTATATTGTTGCCTTTGATCAGAATGTGAAGGGGATGCAATATTTGCTAGAGCTCTTGTATTCTTTTTTTTTCAATAAGTCCTTTGATTTCTATATATGAGTATTAGAGTGTTTGCATCATAAGTTACATTGTAAAAACCGCAGAGAATATAGGAAATCTGACAAATGAGAAAGAATTCCTGGTTCTCATCTTTTGGTAAAGACAGTCTGTACTAAATTCTTCCTCCTAAGTTGAGCACTCTGTCCTCTTTCTTCCTGCAGGTTTTCTTTCTTTCCTCTCACTTGCTGTGTCCATCTTATCTTGCAGATGCACACATATGCTCTGATCCTCAAAAAATAGGTAATGGCTTTTAAAAGTATAGTTAATTTCTTCCCCTTTAAATAGCATTAAGTATTCCGCCAAGTCATACTTCAGTCATACCCTGAAAAGTGCTGCAGAAATACCAAGTACCACATTTACAGATACTTTTCATAAGAACCACAATGATGTCACGGGATGGGCCAGCTCTGTGTGAAAACAGTGGTGGCAATGTAATTTCCTGGGATGTATGTCAAGACACTGGGAAAATATGTCCTGTTAAACAAAAGGGAGAAGTAACCACAGCACATATGGAAAGGCTGTTCTTAACCAGAAGCAGTCAAATGAACCAGTAGAACTAAACCCAGTTGCACTGGGACATGGATAGATTGGTGGTGGTCTCTGGCTCAGCATTTCTCGTGAGGGAACATCCTGAGATTTTCAAGTACAATGAGCATCTGACTCATATTTGTAAACAGAGTCGGGGACTCTGTTGAATTATAATTGTGTGTTTGCACTTTTGCCCTTATTAGTTGAAAAGGAGGCGATATTCTACAAATAAGGCATATAAACTCACTAAATTAATCACTGAGCATTTTTCCCTGCAGTTCTAGCTGCTGTCCAGTACAAGCATAGATATTTGCATTTTTGAAAGGCAAAATTAGGGCCAGATTGGCCATGATCGGGTTAGGCAGGAGGGGTGAGAGAGGGCTGTGCAGTTGAATGACAGGTCAGTGTCATGTGAACTGAAGCATGCAAACTGTATTAGGCAATGCTAATTGGGGCGGGTGTGTGTGTGTGTGTGTGTAAGAGGTTCAACTCCCTTTGTTTTCTCTCCTCACCCAGTAAATCCACAGCTGACAAATATCAGACAGATTTTTTTTTAGCTCTATAGGTATTTAAATGCATTTGTGAATTTTTGATCTAACCAGAGATACATGCGGAATGTAAGTCATCTCTGTATTACCAGTGTATCTGTGTCTGGGCAACATAGTGTCTTCATGTTGCACACCAGTATTTTAGAGTAGCCTTTTCAGAAATCAAAGTCAGCCAAGTCAGATCAGGTCACAGTGTTAACTAGACGGTATCTTGAGGGAAACTCAATCAAACTCAACCAAACTTTTTATAAGGCATCACAAATCATCCTGTATTAGCATCCCATGGATTATTTATGAAAATGCTGTTGCTTGTCTGACAACCTAGGTGACATTACCTCTGGAGGATGAGCATCACCATGGCAAAACAGACATGTCACCATTAGATATTAGTCTACTGTAACTAATTTATAAGGCTGTCTTGTAATTTGTTTTGATCAGGCAGCCTGAATCTAGTTGAAGGGGATGAAAGGGAGGAGGGAGTGCAGGGAGGAAAGAGGGAGGGAGAAAGACCAATATTACTCTTAAGTAGAGAATTCCAAACTGTAAAAAATAAAGCAGGGAAAAGCGTAGCTTTATCTTTCCCCCTCTATAACTTCTGTCTTTACACACAGACATAGCTCAGAACCCCTAATACAAGGTTCCTCTCTTGACTGTGAAAATTGTCCCAGAATATTTCTATCTACGGTTTCTATGTTTTTAATTTTTTCAAGATACTACATGATATCCATCCTCCTGCATGCAATTCTCTTTAAAAAAAGTACGGATATACTCTAAAAGCGACTTTGTGAAAATGGCACCAAAATGAATCATGTTGCAATAAAAGTCATATCAAGTTTGTCTGTCAGGAAGAAAAAGGGAGTGTTTCAAACTGTGAGGCTTACAAGCAGAAGCAAACATGTAAAAAGTCAAGCTTTGAGCTGTGTCCCTGTGATTTAACTTACCAAATTCTTCAGTAGAATATTGCAACTTAAATAATCTTTTCTAGTGTTAGCTGATAAATAAAATTAAATAAAGGATAAATAATTGATAGGCTATGCATGAACATGAAATAGTGAACCTTGCTTCACCCGTAGTTGTTAACTGCTAAAAACAGATGGAAAGGTGTCATAATTGCATAATAATATCTCTGATCATAAATGACCTTGAGGGGGTCCAAGTTAGCACATACTCCGCATGTGCATGTGCTGGGATACAAAGCATTCTTTTGGACTGAGGTTTGCGTGGCTCCATTCTATATGTGTTCCAAAGAAAATTGTCCCATAGTCTGAGAAGATGCTGCAGTTGACACAGAGACTAACATTCTTGAAGCCAACAGTCCAATGTTTATCTGTAAGCTCCCTTATAGTAAAAGAAACCAAAAAGAGTCCAATCTTCTTTTGGTTTTGTTTTGATTTTGTTTTTCCCCACAGGCAACAACCATAGCTTTTCTTCAGTTTTCTTTATCAATAGCACCACTGCAGGGTAACCAATATTATAATAATATTCCCTATTAATTAAAGGAGTAGTAAGTAGAGAGTTAACAGAAAAACATAAATGAGCTTGTTTTTTGCATTTAGAAACTAGTATAGCTATGAATAACAGGCAGAAGAATGGGATTGCTCATCTGAGAGATTTCTCTCTCTTCTTGTGAGCAGAGATATCACCTTTGATAACAATTTGGTTTTAAAGAAAAAACTTCTGTCAGCATCTAATGTAAATAGAAAAATGACATAGCACATAAGAGAGATGAAGGATGGGAGGATAAACAAAGTATCAGGAACCAAGACTCCATATATTAAATAGATTTACTTTTTCCTTGTATTGTGGTTTCTCTGATGAACTCAGGAGGAAAGTAGAAGAATAAATAATGGGTATAATTTGTCTGACAGTAATGTGAGTTCTTCCTCTATAGTCACATGATAATAATTTCTTTTCTTGTGTTTACCTGCTAGTGTCTCAGTTCCATGCTGTGGTCTCTGGCTCCTAAAAACATGCCTGGTAGTGTCTTGGCTCTTTAAAATGGCGCATATGAAAGCAAAAGGAAGGCACTAAAGAGCAGGAAAGATGCTCCTGCTGCTGGCATTTGCTCTGCATTAGCACTTTGAACATTTATAAAAAGTATTTGTTCTATTTAAAAAGTATTATAAGATATGACCAATTACTAGGACTGGAAAGCATATAGTTTCCATTATAAGAACTTTACATCCATCTATTTGTTTGAGCAAACCAGTTATTATGGAAAGTTGTTTCTTGATTTCGGTAGGTCCAGTTTTTCTCATTCCATCATAAATTTTCCCAAATGCAAAATTTTTCAGTCCTCCCAATAAATAGTTAGCATCACTGGGAATGATGCAGTGTTTTCTCCTTTTTCTTTCTCTGGTCATCAAAGTATTCAAACTACACAGCAGCACAGTATAAATGTGTTTTCCTCCTGTCCCTTCAGCCCCCTCATTTCTGATCTACTTGCAGGACATTTTTAATTGTATACCAGTCATATTCTTAAAAAAAAAAAAGTCTAATACCTCCTTTACAGTTACCATCACTTAAGACTTCTCTATAATAACAATTAAATCCCTTAATAATAAGAAATTAATTAATATTGCCATTCAGCCCTGTATACTCAGTAATTCTGGAATATCTACTAGGAAAATATTTAAAAAGTCAGGCAGCAGTTTTTCTTAGCTCAATTACTAACTATATTAAGCAGTGTTTCTCAGAATCACACACAAAGTAACGTTTCTCCCAACTAGTTATTGCCCACAGCAATTCCAAAATCTGAGTTTAAAGTTATGACATATCCTCGGTGAATATATTTACTCTTTAAAGAATATTATTGAATTGCAACACCATTCTAAGGAGACCTTTTCATTGGACAGAATGCAAATAGTAGTAGCAACAACATACCCTAAATTAACACAATTCTGGTTTAGGAGTTTTCTTGTATTTCCTCAAATATTGAGCTTCCATTGTTGTGGCTTGTAAAACTTCCCCATGAAACAAAAAAAAGTTTAAGTAAAGCTTTTTCCTTTTATGGAAATGCACTTTTGATACAAGCCTTCTCATGCAAAATTCTAACCCTGTGCATGTTTTCTGACATTTAACCTTGAGGCCATACACATAGTAGCATATATGCATGCAATGCTGTTTTTAATCTTTATACCCAGAACTTCAGAAAAGTAAAGGTATGCCCACAGTATGCACTGCAGCAGGGCAAAGTAAATAAGCCTCCATGGAACTTTGTGCTGTTCCAGTGAGGTTGATTTCAGTCAATAGTTGAAATTTTTTGCTTAAAATTTGCCCAGATATTGCTTCAGCTTGAAGCATCCATATAATATGAGAGAGTAATATTTTAAACACCTTTATTATTTTCCTTTCTAATACCAGTATCCACTATGGATTTTTGTGCCAATTTTACAGTAAATTTAAATAAAAATGTAAGCTGCAGATGCATTAATTTTAGAAATTTAATTAAATATTAATATAGGTGTTGGGTTTTTTTAACTGTCTGGTTTCTCCCGAGTTATTTGAAAGCTAAGTTTTTCTTACTCTGCATTACCAGATCTGAGTAAATCTTTCAAAACATGAGATTCTCATTTATTTTTCTCTATTTCAATTAGCTGAACTGCAGAATATCTTCTCTTATAGAAGATACAGGTTTGTGACAAGAAAACGGCAAATGGTGTCTGGTTTAGATGTGTGTCCCACAAGGTATCTGAAATTTGAAAGTCTACTTAATGCAGAAATTCTGAAAACTGATTGTTATTTACTCCATTAGAGGGACCTGAGAAGTGTTCCCCTCTGCCAGGCATGGGTGTGTAGCAGACATCTCCAGACTCTATCCTTGGAGATGTAATTCCAAGTAACTAGTCAGGAAACCTTTAGCTAGGATGATCTCATGGAAATGCTTTTTATCCTTACAGGTAAAGTGGTGTGATGGGCTTGTGACTGAATGTCTAAAAAGTGGTGACTAGTTCCATGGTTTTACTTCATGCAGCAAGAGAGCATTGGTCCTGCTGGGTAGTTTTTTCTTGATTCTGCTGAGATTCTTTCAAGTAAGAAAAAGAAAATTAAAATGTTTACATTACATCCTTAATTTAGACTTTTTTTTTTTTTCTAGTTCTCTATGATTTGAAATTGTGCTGATCCTATAAATGACAAAGGCTGGAAAATATGTTAATCCTTTTTCATAGGTGTCTTTCTCAAAATAATGCTAGGAAAATGAGGAGTTAAAACAAAAAAAAAAAAAAAAAAAGGAAGGTGGGATGGTCCAGTGACTAAGTACCAAAAGAAAAAAAAACCCAAAATGACAGACACAAGTGTTGAACATCAATGGAACTTTACTGTCGCTTACTTGGTGTTGCATGTGGGACCTCAGAGGAAATACTCTGGGCTGCACTGTTCCTCTGCACACTCCCCTACAGGCCAAAAAGCATAAAGGGTGTAAATATTCTTTGAAAGTAAAATTTTTATCGGTAGAATTGCTGCCATGATACAATGACAATCACAAAACAGAGTAATTACGCAATCTCTTCTTTGGCTGGACAAATCCATTTCTGGCAAAAAACAAATGCTCGCATTTTGGGCATCCTTCCCTTCACTTCCTCTTTTGTATACAATGTCTGAAAAAGCACAGGAATTTGCAGAACAAAAACTATGACTTACCAGGGAAGCAAAATATATTTCTAAATACCCATGTGCCCTACTTTCTTCAGCTGAAAAGTTTAGGCAAAATATTTCCTGGACCCAAAAGAGTGCTGTTAGTTAATATCCAATAAAATTATGTTAGGGAGTGGTTTGGTTTTTTTAAATGTTTGAGAAAAATGGTAACAATATATTATTATTTATTAATCAAATAACCAATTATTTATTCATCAAAGGAAATGAACCCAAAGCTCCTGCTACCTACATCATATTGTAATTCTCTATTTCATTTCCTGGTATTTGTAATTAAGAAAGTAAATAGTACTGGTTTTGCTAGGAGATGAAAAAATGTCTCATTGCAAAAATGTAGCAAAATTATAATATTCATTGTAGAAATTACTCAGAATGAAAATCTGAATTTGGTGCAAACCATCATGGATCACGTATCATTGACAATATTCAAAATCATATATGAAGGACTTTCAAGAAAAACTTTTTTTTTTGTGAACAATAATGCAGCAGTAGCTTTCCTACTCCGTTTTTATCTGAAATAGATTCTGTCATGTCAAAAAGCCATTGCAACTTAGAGTGAAATATTTCCTTTAGCAGTGACACTAATTTAGATGCTTCTTTTTGTTTTATCTGGCTGTGTCATTTTACTACATTTGGAGGAATTTAGCCTTTGAGACCTTAACCTCTGAGCTGAATTTGACTGAAATTGGTCAATTGGTTAAAAAGTTATTGTAGAGGGAGGGACAGTTGTTTGCCAGATGTAGAAACAGGCAAGGCAGTCATACAGGCTCATTTTCAAAGACACAAAATGGAAAATATTGACTGGTTATTGAGTTAAGTTGTTGGTTTGTGTCATGCCTATTCTTACTGACTCCTCTTTTTTTTCCGAATAAGAGACGTACGTGTTCAGTTTGTCTGACATAAAGTTAAAAATTATTAGTAGTATTATCAACTGTGATCTTGTAAAAGTAGCTGCAAAACAACTTTGAAACACAGAAAATGCTCTCAGGACGATCGATGACTGGGCTGATTATTTTTCCTCAGCCATTACTTGGATAGACCAGATTGTAATAATACTGTTGTGACGGTACAGTCAAGCAAAGCTTCCTTCAGTGAACCAAGGAACTTCTTATACTTCATCTGAAATACATATGTATTTTGAAGAACACTTTTTCTCAGTCTATCTGAACTGGCCATTGAATTTGGACCAAATATGTTCACAAACCATGAGCTCAAGGTTCATAGGTTTGGGAGGAACCATGTAGGACACCAGACTCACTTAGGTCACCAGATTTGTCTGGTACAGTGAAAAGCAGTTATGCAATTTGGTAAGTGTTTCCAAAGAGTTTCTAGAAATTGTCCTCTCTATATGAGATGCGTAGAGTAGAAGTAGATAGAGCTGTGTACTCTGCCTTACCCTATCCTCAGCCCTGAAGAATTTCTAATTCTTCAGAAAGGGTGAATGCTACACTTTCTTTTCCTTGTTCTTTATCAAAACCATTAATGGGGAGGGAGAAAAAAAGCATCACTGGCTCCCACAGTGAGGTAAACCAATAAATGTGTCCCCATCTTACATTGTAAGATTGAGCAAGGTCATCCTGCACAAGTAGTAGGCAGTCTGTTTCCTCCTTTTGACAACAGTGTCCCATTTGCTGTTTTCATTCTTTCCTTTGGCACTTTTACCTCTGACATCTCTGACAGGGACGGGTTGACAGCAGGTCTTATGAATTTAACAAGTGATGGTCTTTAACCATAAATGTAAGGGAACTAAACATTTTGGGGGTTCACAAGTGCAATTGTGTTCTTAGGGGGAAGATGGAGGAACAAGCACTTTCAGTATGAAGGGACATACTGAAAAATGATGCAGATAACTCAAAAGAGCATCTTCCTGAGTTCTGAAACAATGCAACACAGGAACTGCCACAACTAACCTGAAACCAGGTCTACCTGCTTAAATGTTTACCCCATCTAGTCTGCTGAACTCCAGAATTTTCTCATAATAATATAAAAAAACCTAAGACTGGTTTATCAATGTATGAACAATTTAAAATGTTCAAAAGAGAAATGTCCACACTAAACAAAATGACTTAGCAATTGGGATTTTTTGTATATGAGAATGGAGGGTTAAATCATTTTATCATTATTCTCTTATTCATATAAATATATTTTTTGTATCCTGTGAAGCTTATGACACATGGGTACATTTATTCAGTTAATGATGTTGCATGGAAATATAATATCATTTTTCATCTTCAAATTAGTCATACTTAAAATTATCTTCAGCTGATAATTTAATATCTCCTTCCTATTGTATTATGAGAAAGGCTGCACAGAGGTGACCTGTATGTCTCTTTTAAACTATTCATTATTTTGTCCCATTTTATTCATTTTGATTGTGAATTAAATCGTTTCAGTCATTCACTCTTCCTACTGACTTCCTACTGAAATGGCCAAATTTCTAATGATTTACATTGATTCTCTGTGTAACTGCTTACTTTCAGTGATCCACTATCTTGGAGCTCCATATTGTGCTGTCATACAAGTTCCTTCCCCTTTCAGCAGATGCAAACAGTTGCCCACACAATCAGGATGTTGCACTGTTATGCGCACAAAATTCACATCTGCACAACTCTCAAAGCCACCATTTTTTGCAGGGACAAATAAAAACCTATTCCAAATGCCTCTACAGGACATGGAATTGCTATTATGCACATACCACCATTGGTACATGTCAAACACACGTACATCCATCCATATATACATACGTTTTTCCTTGCAAACAGTTGGAAGCAAGTGTATTTCTCTTTGTATTTTTGCATATGTTTTCAATGTATAAAGAGTAAGCCTAGGATTTTATTATAATCTTTGCTTCCAGCTCTGATAGTCGGACTGACCTGAGATTCAAACAGCACATATTTCAAAGGAAAACTAAGATCTGCAGTTAGCTGTGTACTGAATACCAAAATTAAGGTCTTTCCATACAATTATCAATCATTGCAAATGCTGGCACTGCTAGATCAAGAAATATGTGTAACAAAGTTAGACTGAAATTCTGAAATGAAAGTAAAGGATAAGAAAATGGGTAAATGGCAATTTGTGAATTGAGCAAGTGTGGATGGAGGGATGGAAATCTGCAAACTGAAGGTATTGACCAGTTCTCAGTTCCCAGATAATGAAAATGCAATAGACAAGAACTGTTTTCTTTATCTGCTGAAGTCAAATCTTTTTGTTCCACATTCTTCCAGAAGTTCAACGAAAGCAAGACCCTCTATAAGTCCTGCACAGAGAAGTGATCTTTTGAAGAATCCTTCCTATGCTTCTCCACAGGCAAAACAGATGGAAAACATTTGTTGTTTTCCTACTATAACTCCTTTAACATTCCTTCTATGTCTTGGTTACTTACCGGCCCCACAGGTGCTTCGTCAAGTTTCCTCCACCTGATGTGTTTAAAACAGGGTTTATTATTTTTATGCCTTTTGGACATTGTCCTTAAAGCTCTTTCTTCCCTACCTTTGTGGTTTTAATTTTCTTCTGTTGTGTTCAGTATGGTGTCATAAGTCTCTAAAGAAGTCTACCATACAGCTAATAGGATTCGCATGAATTTCAGTTCTACCTCAAGAATGGATGCTCTGAATACATACCTTCATTTCTCTTGTGGAAAATAAGTCAACTAAAACTGCTGAAAGAAAAATATTGACTTTCCTCCACTAACACTTCAGTGGTAGCAAAGAATTACGGGTAACAAACTGGTATTTTTGGGGCTGAGCAGTAATGACTGATTAATCAGCATTCTTATATTGGGGAAAAAGCTGGATGAATTTCATCATCTGGCTGTAACAACTTGTGCTGTATGGATCAGAACCAGCTTACTCATGTTTTGGACAATTGACACATCTGCAAGTGTGACATATCCATAGTGTTGAGGGTAGGGAGACACCGAAAATCAAAAGGACAGATCAAACACAGTCTCACATATAATCAGTGCTTTAGTCAACCTCATGACTTTAGAAACTATTTAATTATTGGGCTTTTTTAAAATGTTTCTTCCTTATTTTGTATTTCTGTACATGCTGAATGTTTTTTAATTCTAGTCATTATGCAATGCCAAAATCATAATTTTTGATAGGTTTTCCAATTGGTTTTATCACTGTTAATAGTAGTTAATTATTGCCATTTTTTATTATTTTAAGGATAATTAATAAAATATAAACAATTAGCATCTCATTTTCTCTGGTATCAAAACCCTCTTAACAGACTTTAGGAAAACACAAGGGGGAGCACAAGGCAGGGCAAAAAATTTCTTTCATTGGCATATATTTTTGTGAGACAATGAAATCTGAATATTGCCTATCCTGATCCCCACTGGGATCTCTGAGTCCACAGAATGATCCTAATTGAATTTTCCCTGCCTAAATGGAGTATGCCCTGTTGTGAACCTGCTTTGAGCATGATGACAGGATGGGATGTCTCAGAGTATCACTTCTGTGAGACCCAGGGCCTTCCTTCTATTACCTCTATTATCTAAACAAATAACCTTGGACAAATCAATTTACATTAATCCAACCTAGTGGTTTAAACCCCTCTCCTTTCCATTAAAATGTCTCAATCAAGTTTCAAATGAAATTCCTTGAACATTTATCCCTTAAAATGTCCCTGCGTACAACAAGAGAAATCTGTAATTTTTTATTAAAAATATAGATACATTTAAAAGGGTAGATTAATGTATGGGTCATCGCAAGTTCTTTCTGCTCTGTATCACAGAGCACAGAATCCCTTAGGAACACTTGTATTTTTATTCATGCTAAAGTGAGTTGGCAAAGTGAGATTAATATTGGATTTTCTTCTGTTTTCTTGTTTCATTCATCACATGAAGAACTTACTATTTCAACATTTTGTTGTGTAAAATTGAAAATCTGCACCCACAATGAGCTTTAGACATGATTTCTGCAGTAATCACACAAGATAAGTTCTTTACAATGCTTCCTGTATAAATGCACTTGAAATAGATAGCAGTGTGAAAAACAACTATTTAAATTTATAGGGAAGTTGTTTGAAACTTAATTAATTTTATCACCCCATTAGATAATATGACATTTTTCAAATCTTTTTTTTTAACGTATAAAGAATTTTATCTAAAAAATAATGTCTTTCTCTTTATTTTTAAAATTACAAATTATTTTCAAACATTCCCTGAGATAATACATAATTCTGTGTTTGTGTAATAATTCTAGTGTTTTACAGAAGTTATAATAATTTTTTGCATAGTCCTGTTGTCAAGTTAAATTCTTGTGTATTGCTTATTTTTGCTGTTTATCTTCTGATGTAATATTCAATGAGTAGAGTCCAGGGATTGACAAAGGGAAGCAAGACAAAGCACTTAAGAATTAGTAATTTTTAGTGAACAGTGAAATCAATATTTAAGATTTTACATATATATATATGGAATTGTGTTCTTAATGTTTATACCTGCTGATGTTTTTGTATTCAAGATATGAGTTAACAATCATACATCTTGCTCTTTGCCTTTGCTCGAGTTGTTAATTTTCCTGCTTTTGTGAAGATGATAAGCTGGATATTTCTAGCTCTGGTCAACTCAATGTAATGTCTATATGTTTACATAATATTTTGTATGAAGCTGTCTGGTATGTTCAGAGAAGTAACCATGCCTTTTTGGAAATATTCTGAGGAATGACAAGCTACTCGGATGACAGCTTTTTTAATTCTACTACATATTCTTTTCAGGTTGTTATTCCACAAAGCTTTATGACAATATTGCAAATAATTTCAATTACCCAATTCCAGTTGAGATTTGGGGTTAGACACATTGAATTGCAAAATAAAAATGGTTTGTAATGCATCTTAACTTCATGCCTAGGAAAAGCAGCAATTAAAAAAAAAAACAAACAGCACGTTGACTTGCTTAGCACATTACATGCAGGCTATAAGGCAGCGCACAACAGAGTATTTTAAAGACCTTCCTGATCTTTATGACAAGGGCTTAACCCTGAATAACCAGAACTGCTAAGTGCCAAATGTCCCTCACTCAATCATCTTGTTCCAACACCCCTGCCATGGGTAGGATCATCTTTCACTAGACAAGGGTGATCAAAGCCCCATCCAACCTGGACTTTAACACCTCCAGGGATGGGGCATCCACAGCTTTCTGGGTAACCTGTTCCAGTGCCTTACCACCCTCATCACAAAAATTTCTTCCTTATATCCAATCTAAATCTACTTTCCTTCACTTGGAAACTGTTGCCCTTTATCCTATCAATACAGGCCTCTCTCTCTGTCTTTCTTATAAGCCCCCTTTATACACTAAAAGGCCCAGAGCCGTCTCTTCTCCAGGCTGAACAACCCCAACTCACTCAGCCTTTCTTTGAAGGAGAGGTGTTCCAGGTTTCTGACCATTTTTGTGGCCCTCTCTGGACTCACATAGCTTCTCATCCTTCTTATTCCTTTTGAGTTAGAGCAAAGAAATTACAGCCTTATACAAATATTTCTACAGACACATCATAAATTTTCTAAAATGTGAAAAATTGAATCTGTCATTGCTGTGTTTGTACTCTTACAGCTCTTTTTATCACTCCTGAAAGAAGAAATATTCTTTGCTTAACAACAAAATTTTAGCTTCAAGTTTTCTGTTCTTCATAGTCAGTTCAGCTCCCAATACATTTTGTCAGAGTGACACTAGGATGCTCTTCAGTGACTCTTCTTTCCCATTCCCAAGCACTGAATCTGGATTGCATGTGACAATCAGCACCCCAAAGACATTTCTCCGTGTTCTGCTACAAACACAAACCTTGAAAAACCTACTGAAGTCCTTCCAGAAATATCACAGTAGTTAGAAACAACAGGTGGAGTGAGAAAGGACCCCTCTGGGAGAGCTGTGATCACCTTGGCCCCAACAGGCTTGGTGCTGCCACAGCTCAATAGCTTCATATAAATCTTACCCTAGTAGCTCTGCACAGCCTTGCAGACTGCGGTGCAGTCATAAACCAAAATTATTATCATAAAGCCCTCGGTTGATTCCTCCGTGCAGCACTCTCATCTCTATAGGGAAAGTTTTATCACTTCCCTCATATTTTAATTGTCTCCATTCTACAGCTGGTAGCAAGATGTTCAAACTAATGGAATGAGTTGACAAGCCTTTCCAAAGATTACGAAAGATTGAAGTGACTGGGTTATATCTACTGGTGTGAGAGAAGGAAAAAAAAAAAGAGTGAATGAGAAGAAAAAGTAAAACCAGTTTCTTCCCATGCACTTTTCTCCCAAATAGAGCAAAAAGGTGAAGACTCTATAACCTCTCTAGCCTACTGCCTGTTTATGCAGTAAATCTATATCAGTAGGAGATTTATTAATTTAACTGTGGTCTTGCATATAAGAATGATATGGGTAGTCTCAGATCATATTTATTCATTTAATAGTGGGATTTATTGGCAATGTCTGATAACCATATTTTGTAGTTTAGATCATTGTTTTTCCTTCATATTAGTAGTTTCTCTCTATCTTGCTATTTAAATAAGACATTTCTGTAGTGCTGAATATCAACAAAAAAACTCTTTAGCCGGATGACATAATTTGGCAATCAACAAATTAGAACAACATGTAGCTTCTGATGAAAAAAAAATATTAAATGTGTGTCTCATAACTCTGCTGCTGAGGTTTAGTTAAACACATAACCTTTATATGAACTTATCTCATTAATCATGGACAAAAATGTAGCTATTTCACATATGGGACTTTGGAAAAAGATAGCATGGTCATCTACCACTGCAGCATGCTCACTCCCCAAAGGAGCAAGATAATTTCTGTAAGGAGAGTCGACAAGGCACAGGCTAAATACCCACACTGGCTTTACCCTAGAAAGGTTGTGAAAATAACTACTTCCCCCCCCCCCCGCCCCAATAAATTACAAAAAGTTCCCTTTATTAGAGTTTTTTTAAAGTTGGTGATATTAACTAATATTTTTCAGGATTTTTTCTTTTCAATGTGACAGCAGTTTCTTATTACGGACCAAAAATGTCTTTTTGCTTGCAGTCGTTCCCTCATTTTTGCTTCTACTTAAGTCTGCAGTCCTCACTTTCGCACAGACAACTAGAAGTTTGATAGTTTCTCAGGCAATATGGTTTTACCCAGATATGGTACCCCCCTAGCTCATTGTTTTCCTGTCTCAGGTTTTGCAGGATCCATCACCAATCATTTGCTTGACTTGTTCTAGTGATCTTTTGTTCCTGAGTGTTAGAGGCTGACTCATTGCTATCTATGGGGTCTTGCTAGGTGCTGTGACCTTAAAGAAAGCAATGCTCTGTCAGTCTCAAAAATGACCCTATGTTACTGAATCACTCTTTATATAAACCCTCCCCTGAGGGGCAAGCACAGCACAGCGTTATACTGAAATGTTGCCATTTCCTTCCGCGTAAAAATACACAAGGTCCAGGATTTTCCTAACATATCAAATCCCTGGCTCAGTCCACTGTGACATATGTGGAGATTAAATTTCATCCTCTTGATGATGTGGGAGTTTGGGAAATTAACATTCAAAGCTTCTAATTATAAGAGGAGTGGTGTGCCTGTCAATTTCAAATGATGACAAGTGTGATAAGACTGTGGTCTTGCTGAGTTTTCTTAGGAACCCAAAGCATGTGTATGTTATATATATATATGTATATTTATATACACACTTAACACTAATCATCCCCTCTAGGTACTTCTCACAGACTGCCCTCTCTCTGTGAGGAACATACTTTTGGGCTATAGGTGAGACATGAGACTACATAATCATACAAAGTGGACAGTGCCTGTTTTCCGATTTTTTTTTCTCCAGTTAGTAATAATGCTGTATGTGTAAATTGCTCCAAAACCTTATGATATCTTGAACACCAAGCTCTGTAAGAACAAAATCGAATCATAGAATGATTAAGATCATCGAGTCTAACCATAAACCTAGAGCTGCCAAGTCCACCACTAAACCACATTCCAAAGTGCCACATCTAAACATCTTTCAAATATCTCCAGGGATGGTGACTCAACCACTTCCCTGGGCAGCCTGTTTCCATGCTTGACAACCATTTTCATGAAGAATTTTTCCCAGTACCCAATCTAAACCTTGCCTGGCACAAGTTGAGGCCATTTCCTCTTGTCCTATCACTTCTACTCTAATAGTACTAGAAACACAGTGTTGTTGCCTGTGTTTCTCCCTTTTTCATTTGCCAGGTTAACTATATGTAAATACCAAAGCAGGCCCCTGAGCCACTGGTAGACTGGGAAGATAGGAGCAAAGTGTTGACTAAGCATTATTAGGTGAATGCAATAGCTGAGATCTGAGGTCTTCTGCAGTAACTACTCCAATGAGTATCTGGAAAGCAAGGACTCAATGCCAAAGTTTCTCTCATCCCAGTTGAGTGATCCAATTTACAAGGCTGTGGAGTCAACAGCTTTCCTGTTTGTCTCAATGAATGTTGAAATTCTGATGTAACATGGCAGAGTCCTAGTGAGGCAGAGAATACTGCCTACAATACTGCCCCAGGATGGAGACTCATGTCTGTCCTCTAAAGCAAGGGTCTCCTCCATCTTTGGTGACTGGTTTTACCATGGTTTTTCTGCAGCCCTGGGACCGTGCTTTCTCTTGCTGCTTGCAGAAGAAGGGCTTAGTACAGTTTTGACTTAAAAAAATATCATTGTGGAAGTAGCTGCCTTTTTTCTGGTTTCAACACAAGAGTCTTACATGGTATTACATGACAAAAACACTTGCACGCTACTTCCAGGACCTAGAATGTTAAGCCAAGACCTGAAACAGTCTGGCAGGTGTGAGTCAGCTGCTGTCTTCATACACTGCCCGGGCAGCTGCAGGTCCATAAAGCACCTAAAAGCCACATACTAAGAACTACCCACATGTCCTGGTGCAGGGAACAGTGATAGTCTCTGATTTTTTTTCTATATATTACTATATGTGAATACCACTTTCAAAATAATTGTAAATATGTAACCACAAGGTGATGTTCTTTTCCTGTCTCATACATACGATACGGTTCCTACTCTGCAACCTCCTGCATATGCACTGAGAGCTAGGCACCAAAAACTAAAAGAAGAGCATGCAAGGTTAAACTTGCAACCACCAAAGCATTTGCATGCATTAGTGAATTCCGAGAAATCTCTGAAACACCACCGCAAGTCCAGAGCTGGTGACTGTGATGCATACATCCCTGCAACCTCTAGAGGTGGCTGTACTTAAACCTGTTCAAGTTATCTAAATGAAGAGTGTGGGCAGCAGGTGGTGTCACCTGCAGGTTTTCCAAGAGAGATACAGCTGAGAAAGACTGGTGCAGGTAAGAGCTGAGGGGTTCATATCAGCATAGGCAGAGGCTGCAGAAGAAATGTGCTAAAATAGGCTAAAATAACCTATATTGTGTCTCTTATAACAGATTAATGGGATAAAGACATTCCTCTCCGTATAATTGAAATGATTCACATAAAAGAAAAGGACATAAAGGTATGTTGAGGTTTCTAAGCAATTTGAATACATGTAGTATTAGAAGACCATATGAAAATAAATGCAAGTTTTTATGCTGAATTTCAGAAGCCCTCACCAGTTTTCCACAAGCTCGTGAAAATTATTTAAAAATCATTCATCAAAATCTCTTGCAGTAAGCAGCACCAGGTGTGTGGGTGATGATGTAGACAAACATCCGAAACTAGAAAATCACTGCCCAAACATACCCATTGGTTCATAATTTCAGTCACATTCAGTCCTGTTGTGGATTTAGAGAGACAATTCAGACATGACAGACTGATTTATTACCCTGTTTATTCCAGTTTCACCCACTACAAGTGGAATCATAGGGTAAGTTGTGGTGATGAAGCTAGAGCAGTTGTATCCCATTTCCACTGTCCCAGGCGTCAGATGTTCCATCTGACGCAGAAACTCCTTGAGGGGCAGGTTAAAATTAGGGAACTTTCTGCAGGAGTCTAGGGTATGTATTTGCTGTGAGGTGTAAATTATTTAGGAAGAAAATTCCAAATGTAGAAAAAATATTTGTAATATCTTGTAGTGACCTTTAGGAACCTTTACCTCTTTGCGAATAGTAATTGGGTAATCTTTCATAAAATTTTGCTAAACCGCTGACAGGTTATAAAGAACATACGTGCTAGATGACCATTGATTTTTCTGTTAGTGATCTTAAGAAGAGAGAAATTAATTAGCAAACAGTGGGATTTGTGTGTTCTACACCTCCTGCCCAGTCAGCTTGGAAAATGTCTACCATGTGAAACTGTTAATTAGACAAAAGACAGGAAAAGCACTGAATGAATATGTAGAAACATGTTTCTTGTCAGAAATATTTCAATTTTTATATGAAATGGGGCTTATAAAAAGTTATTTCAACATTTAAAGCCTCTTTGCTAGTCCAGTGGAACAAATAGTTTAAAAGGAAATCAAAAAGTATCACAACTTAGGAATTAGCATACTCCAAATTCTGAAAATGGTTGACTATTAAATGTTGCTCATGGGCTTCCAAAGAAAAAAGTAAATCATATGTGAAACAATTATCTGCACCCACAGTTTATGTGGTAACTGATTCTATGGGTTGAGGTTTGTTTATATGGTAGTAAACAGGTAAAAGTACACAACTGAAGAATATACATTCACTCTAATCCAGTGAAAGCCAGTGCTGTATGTCCTGAATCATGGTTGCACAAAAAGCTTTTTGCCTTTAAGATGAAGTGGCAGTCTTCATCTGAATGCAGGGACTAGGGGCTTCCACACATGCCATTTCATTGAGTTTCAGTAAGGAAAAGTGAAAAGGGAACAACAGTGTTGCGTTTAGGGGGCTCCAGCAAAGAAAGAATAGGATGAAAAGAGGTAAGAATGAGAACTTATCTCTCCTTGCCTTCTCTGTCAAGAGGATGCTGAAAATGCTTCATCAATCTGGTCACATAAGTAAACTGGGAGATGCAATACTTAGCAACTGGTGAATACACATTAGCAGCTCAAGACAATGAAAAGTAGGTATTTTGCAGCAAGCCTATATTCTTTGAAGACTTTGGGAATTTAAATTTTGAAACAAAACACTTTCTGTCTTTATGCCAATGAGATGGCAGCTGAATTATGGCTTTAAGATACCTCATCTGTGAGCAGAAGCAACTACTGCAGCATTCTCTGTCTTAATCCCACTGTGGACCTAGCCCAAATGCCACAGTCCTGATTCACACTGAATAGTACCTGTTCACCAGAATGAGCTAATTTGAAACAGACTTTCCCCATGGGAAAGATGTAGTAAAAAAAAGGAAAAAGTAAAAATACAAAGAAAGTTCATTTGTGGTAGTTAAAAAAAAAAAAAGTAGTAAGTTTAAAACAGTGAAATAAATTAGGACTTATATTTCGTTAACAATGAGTTATCACAAACCATTCCCATATATTTCCTGATGGCTTACCATTACATAACCTGCTCTATATTTATAATGTACATCTGGCATACTGTACTTCTATTGAGATCACTTTAATTAAACCAGCCTCCAAGCTCCCATATAAAACAATGGAAGTTCTGAAATGCAGGAAAACAGCAGCACAAATTCATGAATAGCCCTGTATGTGGAGGCAGGCAATCTACAGATTAGTGCGGTGGTTTCCTGTTGTTAACACCATAAACTTGTTGAACTATGTTAGCTAAATTCTTCTAACTTCAGCCCAGTTGCTGCAGCTACAGCAGAAGAGATGGGCCAGAAGAGAAAAGGAAAAGATGAATAGCTTTTTTCAGATTGGAACAAAAAAAAAAGTAAAAAAAAAAGGAAAAAAAAAAGGAAAAAAAAAAGGAAAAAAAAAAAAGAAGGAGCAAGCTTTGTGGGCTTGAAAAGAAGTGCAGTGCTTTGGAACTCTCTCAAAGTCAAAAGTTGTCTCTCAAAGACAAAAATTGCTTGAATCAAATAATCAGTAATAGATAGGAATGACTGGCCAATGTTGAAAAAAATTCTGAAAAAGGCTTGATGATTTAGACGTAATTTTCAGTAAATGTCTTGCTTAGCCACCAATATCGGAGGGACTGAGAAGTTCCCAATAGACAGACCTCTTATGGGCTCTTACATTATATGTATTTAAAAATAAATGATACTGCAGTGTTTGGGTGCAGAAGGTTATTTACAGTCTCTAAAAATCTTGATATCCTAAAAAGCCATGTAAATCCTCAAGCAATTATCAGAGATTACTTTTAAAACCTACAAGACTGATATAATTCATTATTTTTAAATCTTGTTGCAGGCCCCTTAACAAATTCTCAGTATGGATAAAGACCCTTCTACAATAACTATAATAAAATAATATTCTGTTACAGGTTCATAGCATGCTAGGATAATTCAGGTTGGAAGGAATGTTAGGAGGATGCTAATCTAACCTTGTGCTCAAAGCAGGATACACCATGAAATCGATAGTTCCTCCAACTAGATATCTGCAACTAATAAAATCAAAACCAGCTGAAACATTCCTACAGAACTTGGTCACAATACAGACTAGTGGTTTTAAAATGTTGGTAAAGTTCCTTTTGCCACCAATTCAGCTGAAAGTGGATTTAATTAGTAAAGGTTACGTGATCTAATTAATGAACAGAATGTGTGCCTTAAGTCACTGAGTTCTTAGTGCAAATGCTCGCTTTATGAACTACTTGATATGTAAGTGATCCAGACTGTAACATCTGTTTACAGCATATTCTTTGTCAAATGCTTTGCCAAATGGTGCAGTTCTCATTTTTACCCCTGTTTTCACCTTTTTATCCTGTTCTTCCCTGCTGGGAAAGTGTCCTAAACACAAGGCCATAGACATGAAAGTTTTGTTTTCTGGTCTCTTGAATATAAAGGGATAATTTCACCAAATAAATTATTTGCAGTGCTTAATATGACCAGTGCAAATAACTCCATAAGCCACAGGGAGAGAAGTTCCTCTTTTTCCTGCTGCTTCTGCTGTTCAGGGAGATAGTGAAGTTTTAGACATTATAAAGATTATCCAAAATGACATTAGTCTAGTCACAACTGTAGCAAAATCCTCCTGTGTTATACCAATTAATTTGCTGTGAAAACCTGTGTAAAGAGATTCTGAACAAATAGAGGACTAGTGAAATCTTACTCTGCGTTGTACAAATAAAATTTGTAATTAAGGTTTAGGATGGGGAGTTTCTATTTCTGCTTCCAACAGCCCTTCTCTGTAGAGAACTGATATCCCTTTTGTTTAAAGATTCAGGAGTTAGATAATTATTTTATTGTAAATTACAGGATGTAAGAATTAATGGCATAGTAATTCCAAAGGGAAATCATTTTAAGGTAATGATATAATATTCATGTAAGGTGAGACTCTGTATGGCTTTGTGCAGAGGTAAGGTACAGGGGAAGAGAAGGAAGGGGAAAGTGGAAGAAAAAGGAAGGAAGCCAACAATTAGGATGCTAACCCTATATATAAGTGCATATGGCAACTCAGAAGGAGCAACAGACAGGCAGGGATCCAAATGCCTTACCCTTGCAGTGGCCAACTGAGCAGGGATTGATACAGCGGCTGAAATAAGAGGCAACTCCTGCGTACTCCTTGCCATTGAGAGACCTGCAGAGTCGCTCCTCGGGCTGCTCTGTTCCCCAACCTACTCCCAGCGCCATGGACATTGTGCTTCTCATTGGTACCTAGTGAAGAGAATGGCTGCAACTGCAGTAAAGAACGTATGGCTATATACAGCAGAGTGGGAATTTTCTATGACACTACTTGGCTTGTGATTGCATAAGCTAAGTTTATTTTGGAAATCGGGAACCTCTATAACTCCCAGGGAAATAACAACACATCAACATCCAACAGGATACTATGATGGCCATTTTTTATTTGCTTTGAAATTAAAATTCTAACATTGATTACAGTCCTGATATTAAATATTGTTCAACAGCCACTTAAGAGGTGGAAGAACAATGCTGATGTGTAAGTCCTATATGTCATATAGACAAAATGGTATACAAAGCTCCTAGTGTTGCTTGGTCATCCTGCCCAGTACTCATCAACAGAGGCAAAGAGACGCCTTAGTATATTTTTTATAGGTAGACTTTAAAATGTAACAGGGAAGACCTCCCTGTGTTACTGAAGTGAATTCATGAGTCCATGTGGGCTTCTAATCAATGGAGCTAATCAGTGATATAGTCTTTCTGGAATGGGAGAAACAGGTCCACTAGAGAGAATGACAGTCATAGTACTGTGAGTCCAGGTGCAGAATTCACCACTGATGTATGGTGAACAACAAGAATGCAGAAGATGAAAACCAAAGTCCAGATCTGTAAAAATAAATGACTATGTGATCTGCAGTAAAAAAAATATTAGAGTGATTGTTTAGATGAACTGTAAAGCCCATCTGCAGACATTTTACAGTGCCCTTCAGAGTCCCAGGAAAGTGGGCAGGAAAACAGCAGCCGGGCCATTAGAGACTGGGACAGAAACTGCCAGTGATCAATTATTAGTCAGTAATAGAGAAAAACAGAAAAGAAACACTTGTAGTGCTGCAGCCTTTCAAACAGTGCACTATAAATCCTGCTGTTTTCTCCAGGTATTAGTCCTTCTGTTTTCACAGGGAAAAGAAATAAAGAAAAACATGGAAAGGATCATGTGTAACTTACGGCCATGTAGGGAACTGAAAGCTCCCTCATGGACATATCAGTTGACTTAAAATAACTGGAGATTAGGTGTCCAAATTCCTTAAGATGTTTGAACGTTTTAGTCACTTCATTAATCACTGAAACTAGGAGGGGGATAGGGTATGCTTGCTTCCATGCAAAGAACCATAAGAGGGTTTTCTGTGATTGACACAGATGTTAGATGTCAGATACTGAGAAAGGTTTCTTTGGGCTCATTGTTTATTTGATGAAAATTGCAGCTTTAGAGGAAGGAAAAGAATGTAAGGTCCCAGATTCTCTTTCAACATTTGTAAAATAAATTATCTTGATTTTTGAAGTGACATTTCATTTCAATATTGCCTGAATTTAATGCATAAAAAAAGAAAGTCATTTTGTGCATACAGGTGTGCTAATAAGGTATGGCGGTTTTATGGATAGCTGGTCTCATAAGGTTTTCAAGTTCTGAAAGGCAGGTCAAGCATAATGTACTGTGTGGATCTTCTATCTGTTAGCTTGCCTCCACTCCCAGATACAGAATGGCACAAATATCCTGCATATTTTAAGCTAAGATTTGTGTTTTACTCTAGCGGAGTCAAATATACATGCTTGCCAAATAAATACAATTTTACAGTAGAAATTAGCTAATTTTAAGTTGTTAACAAAGTATCAAAATGTGGGTAGCATCCCAGGGATGTTTTGCTATATGATTCTATTTTCATTAAAATTCTGAACCAGTAACAGTGACTATAAAGTTTTATATTTTATTTTGTGTGGAAGACTTGCCTAGAGAAGATACCTTATTTCTTAGAACTATATTTGGATTAGCTGTTCTGTAATCATGCTGAAGTATGAATTTCATTAAATACTTTAGCATGTGAGGAATTGTTACAGCAGTCAGGAGATACTGCATGAAAATCAAGCACAAGGGGTACATTTTGCACAGCTGTGAATGGGAACAAATCTATTTAAGGCAACTCATTGAAATGTTTTCATCCTTATTTTAATTAATTTTTATTTTTTTATGAAGTAATTTTTTTGACTTAAAATAATGGTTAAAAACCTGCAAATGTTGTAACTATCATTGAATGTCCTGACACTCGGTGCTATTGATAAGCCCCATAGCCAGTTTTATCTTCTGGAAAATGTCAAAGGACATTTGATATTATATTGTATAGTTATTTGTGCATTGCAAAATCAACCACATTTCCAAAAATTTTAAAAATCCAAACTGAGGTTGGCCACAAATTACCTAATTTGAGACAATTAATTCATTGAGCTTTTAGGATGTGTTCACAGTTTTTCTTCTCTCTCTTTCGTAACATTTTGAGTCACTAAAGCTCCATGCTGAAAAGGTCTAATACCTGTCGTTTACAGTCATCTGTTACCCATTCATTAGAGTGGCTTCTCTGAACCACTCCTTTCCCTGCCCAACACTGAGGTTTGAGAAACAACCCACACATAAAACAATTGCAGTCAACAAAACAATCAAGCCCATTGTTCTCTGCAGGGATTTGTTCCAAAGAGTACATCAACTGGAATTATTTAGAAAACTAAATTACTGCAAGATAGAGGCAGAAGCATATTGGCAACGCATATTGTTTGTTCTCTGTTTGCTTTTAAAAATATATTTTCATTAAAAACATTAGTGAGAAAATATTAATAGAAATTTCAGTGTAAGAATGAGAGCTTATTACTTGGCTTTTGTGGTCTACTGTAATGCTGTAATGTTTTACATGGGATTTTTCATGAATGCAAATCTTTCTGTTTGAATATAGGGATGTATAACATCAGAGCCAAAACATTTTCCTCATCTTTGCTTGTATCAAACTTTTATAGATAATTCAGTGAGAATCAAGCTGAGCTGAGGATGATGATCAGCTCTTTAAGTCACAGGTCCCTAAAGCAAGTTATCTGGCATTTCCCAGGTTCATCCAGCAGAGTAAAGAGAAGACTTTCCTGATGCTGCTAATGACACTTTGAAAATTTTAGTCTGTGCTCTGCATTTTAGCGGGTGATGCCATAACCTGGTTTCACACAAGATCACCATGAGAATGAAGAAACAGTATGTGCTCTTGGACATTTTTTGAAGAAGGCAACTTCTTGCCATTTCAGAGAGCCAGAATGAACTGGTGTCATCCACAAGAAAGAAAAACAACGTCATTGTTACTATCTTTCTAAGGATGGGGATTTCCCCGAGACATGAGATTCAGCTATGACATTGATTTATGCACAGTTACGAGTCACAATTAGAGAGTCAGGACAAGTCAGTACTTATTACATAGTAATATCTGAGAGAGTTTTTTCCTTCCTAGTCTAATTCTAGTAAGCCCAAAAGACAACAGTTATCACAAGACAAGGCTCACAAAGTCATTCAGATTACAGTTTTCAAACTTGAGAGAACAAAATTAAGCATTAAATGCATATTTAGGTACGAAATTAACCAAGGGTTGCTTCTAAATTTATATTAGTGAAAGATATGAGTTAAAGCTAATGATTTAGCTGCCTAAAAGAGACAGGAATGGTTAGCTAGCCAAACAAACAATGTATAGTATAGATATTTGGAAAATTAAATACTAGGGAATTAAATACTAGAGAATTGCAGTAATACCTGTAAGATGTGAAAAAAATCCCTAAACTGGTATTCATATCAGTTATCAACTCTCTTGATCTGAAAACAAAGGATTATCTGGAGTATATTTCAGTAACATCAGTGACTTAAGCATGGCAGGTAAAGCAAATAAAAAACTTTGGGACTGGGTAAGGGATAAACCACTCTGTTTCTGAGCACATGACAAGAGCAATTTGCTATTATTGGTTTTACTTTTTTAAAAAAGCTAGATTTTATTTTTTTCAAAAGTTATTTAATTTACATGGATGTCTATGGCACACATGAAGTAATTAATTCCATCTGTAATTTCATTTTGAATTTCATTATATGAAATTATTTCATGTGACAACAATCTATGCTAGAATGTCATAAGTGTATCCCAGAAGAAGGTGCTTATTCTCTGGGCTGGACCCTCACATGAGGGAATGATACCATGCATAAGAAAATTAAAAATGCACATGGATGTTTAAAAGTGCACATGTGGAGCTGATAGATCTACAAGGATAACTCCCTTTACCTCCTATTTTTTTTCTCACCTTTGCTAGTAAAACTTTATAATCAAAGAAAATAAATATTCACACATTCAGTTTCAGTGCTGTTAGTCTCGTAAAGGAATTTTGTACTTGCAACTACACTTTAAATTAAAAACAAACAACAGAGAACAAAACAACAAAAATCTGTTCTATTAATTTATAGTTGTAGAGTGTAGAGATTTTACCTGATTGCTTAGCAACTTCTCACAGCAAATTAAGACTGCTATGCTGATATTTGACTTCTTTTCTCCTCCTCCAATAAAGTTTGAACAAAAAATGATTATGTATTAGAAGTAGTCTCCATATCCACAACCTTTCACTCTAAATTCTTGACCAAGCATCCTAAAATAAAAGATCAGTTTTCTAATATAGAAAATTTCAAACCCAGGGTGCCATAATATCTGAGGATGGAAAACCTTAGTATACCATAGTCAATGACAAATGTCAATGACAAAAATCAATAAGGTACTATAATACCTAGTGCTAAATCAAATAGGAATAATATTTTAAGTCAGAGATCTCTATAATATGATATATAACATTATATATTTATATATAAAAATAAATAATACTGATAAAATTTCAGTGGGTCTGAGTTAAAAATTATGACTAGAGAAGACCACATAGAAGATTTGTATGAGTAAAAATGTACCATTAGCCACTTATTGAATAAAAAACACCCAAATATAGAAAAGACATAGCACACAGATCCAGCAAATGAGGCTGATAAAAGAGTGTTATATATTTTCTGTTATTTGGAATCAATTAACTGATTGGAAACAGCAACAACACAGAAAGGTTTTTTTTTGCTGTTCCTTGAATGATCATTTCTCAGGACAGCAAGTACCAGAAAAACAAAGGATTTTCTCAACTCTAGGATTAGTTCAGAAAATGATGATGTACTCACATCACACAGCGAATAATACAGATTGCAGCACAATTAAACTAACATCTGGGGTAGAAAAATCCAATAAAGAATTATTAATATGGGACAGGCTGTACAAAGGAGAGTCTAGAAAAGAAAAACAGGTCAACAGATGAATTTATGCAAGTAAATATATGGATATATACATGTAAAACTATATATTTACAAATATGCACATACATATACATATATCTGTATCTATATCATTATACATACACACATTTGTATGTAACAAAAGAATTGGTAAAAAAGAAATGGATTTTAATTCAATGTGGAATAAGATAAGTTTCATTTACAAAAAGTAAGACAAGATAGAAAGGAGAGAGGCCCATAAGGAACCAAAAGGAGAAAATAGCAAACATTTTTAACTCTTGGTAAAGAAGACATTGTCAGGAAAATTCGTGAATCGTTTGCTTTACCATGGAGCAGAGAGAATGTTTAAGGCAAACACTGACCTTATAAGTTAGTAAATTACTCCTTTCTCTCCATTTGATTTATAGAAGGTGGTGACAAATAGTTTCAAAGGTAAGTGGTGTGCTTGACATGCCTGAGGAATGGGATGCCATCCCAAGGGACTTGGACAGGCTCAAGAAGTGAACCTCATGAGGTTCAACAAGGCCAAATGCAGGGTCCTGCACTTGGGTCAGGGCAATGCCCAGTATCAATACAGGCTGGGGGATGAGAGCAGTCCTGCCAAGAAGGAGTTGGGAGCACTGGTGGATGAAAAGCTGGACAAGAGCTGACAATGTGCACTTGCAGCCCAGAAGGCCAACCAAATCCTGGGCTGCATCAAAAGAAGTGTGAAGAAATTTTTTAAAATGGGGGAGGTGAAATGTTGGAAGACATTGCCCAGAGAGGAGGTAGGTGCCTCATCCCTGGAAACATTCAAGGGCAGGCTGGATGGGGCTCTGAGCAACTGACCTAGTTAAAGATGCTCATTGCAGGGGAGGTTGGACTAGATCACATTCAAAGGTCCCTTCCAACCCAAACTATTCTATGATTCCAAAATATCCCAAAAGAACAGATCTATTCCAACACTATGAAGTGTCAGCATAAGTTCCACTTACAGCAGAAAGGTTTTGAAGACTGGTAGTTTCTGGTCTTCTAACGAGTCTGGGAGGGAAGTTGGGAGAATACTGCATCATCCATGATAGAAGCAGGGAATTAAGTCAGCTAAGGGACTGAAACGAGTCATTTGACTAACCCAGAAGGCCAAGGCATATAGAAGGTACAGGTCAGAGATTATCATTGTTTTTAAACACGCTAGTCCTGAAACGTCTCATCCCAGGATATTTAAAGAATTAAAAATACCTCTTTTGGGTTTGTGCATTTACTTTTGAGAACCTACAAGGGAAGACACTGTACAAAATATAGGAAAAGGAGAAGCATGGTA
The DNA here is from genome assembly GCA_025769975.1 of Gallinago jamesoni. Lineage (NCBI taxonomy): Eukaryota > Metazoa > Chordata > Aves > Charadriiformes > Scolopacidae > Gallinago > Gallinago jamesoni. The sequence continues at coordinate 89,674,738 of JAOQGH010000012.1, read as the reverse complement.
CATATCTTTAAAAATGGGGGAAAAAAACCCTAGAGAGTTATGGACTGTTCATCTTAAAACAACCTACTGGAATAGTAAATACTGTTTACCTGCAAAAAAGCAAGCCAATGAGTAGCAGTCAACGTGGGTTACTTAGGGACAAATCACGTCAAGCCTATGTAATTTTATTGTGTGACAAAGATGCATTATGGACAGAGGAGAGGAAGAACATGCCATATATATCTTCCCTTTAAACCTACTAGAATCTGGACTCTGATACTGTTTCTTATGGTATTCTAAGGAAACAGTGTCTTATTAAGTGTAATTTAGGGTGGTGTAAAACTAATAGAAAAAGTAGTATTTATTAATGGGCTACTCCTAAAATGAAAGGAAGCACTGAGTCTGATTCTGCATATGAGTATCAGGGATCTGGCAATATTCCATGACTTTGTTAATACCCTGAAAGATGGGAAGAGAGTGGTAATTAAATCTGGAGGTGGCACTGAGATGGAAAGCATGGCATTATACTGATGGATGGGATTTTGGTTCAGAAAGGTCTTGACAGATTGAAAGCATGGTCTGCAGAAAACCAAAATGCAGCTCAAGAGGCACAAGTGAAACAGCGCAGATAGACAGGCCTAATCAGCCACACAAATTCAGGATCTAGAAAAACTGGCTGAGAAACAGGCCAGTAGACAGGGATTTAAAGGTATTAGTAGATCACAAGTGGAACACAAGTCAATAATGTCATGCTGTTGAGAAAACGATAAGAGCTATCCTGGGAAGATTAAAAAGAGCAAAGCGAATAAACATACGGTATATCTTTCTGCTCTGTTCAGCATTTGTAAGAGTTCAGGAGGAGTACTGCGTGGGGCATTTCAACAGAGGTGTGGGAGACTCCACAGGAGAGAAAAGAGAACAGTCAGAGATCTGAAGAGTGGCTCCTGCGCAGACAGGCTGAGCAATCTGCTCTTTAATGTATGTAATGCATAGGAAAGAACACAGAGAGTGTCTGACATACTGACCTTAAAAGGCTGCTGGAAGAGAAACAGAATTGTCTTTTCTCCATGACCACAGTAAACAGGAATAAACAGGCTCTAACTACCAAGTATTTTTGATTAGATATCAAAACCCAGGATTAGTTCATGTAAAATAAGTTGCCAAGGCATGTGTGGGATCTTCATCACTGGTCTCTCTGACAGCTATTCAAGACCTTATTAACTGTTTCAGCAAGTGTTGGGAATGGTTTACTTAACCTCATCCTGTGGTAGGCCAAAGGACTAGAGGGAACCCTTGGAAATCACAAGTGTCCGAAATTCTAGTGACTTCTTGTGACCTCTTTGAAAATGTAATCCACAGTATTTGGCGTGGGAGTAGAAGAACCAAAATGAGGATAAAGTGATGGCATAGGAAAGCTTACTTTACTGACATATTCCCTCACACTGGTAAATATGTTTCTTAGCTGTCAAGGCAGGAAAGAAAAAGAGAATTTATTACAAACCATCCTTGCATTTACCATTATTCGCACTGAATCTTTTGCTGCTATTTCATTTGTATTTTTGCTGAAGGTAAAACCGATAATAATGATCTACTTACATGGCCTGTTCTCTGTATATCTGTCATATTAAAGTCCATGCTGTTTGTTTATCATGCAGTGATCTATAACTCTCTATTAATTTAATTATACTAAAAGATCTTAAAAGCCTTCGGCTAAGTAACATGTCAATTACAAATGAGTTTAACTTGGAATAAATATAAACTTAATACTTGTAATTTATTGCTTTAAATATAAACAAAGTCCTTACTATGACACAATCTATTATTAATTGCTCCAGTGCCCCAAGTACAATTAAGCAAATTCATTTACATTTTCTTCAGAGGAAGTCAGTGTTCATTTCTCATAGGAAGTGCAAGGAGCCTACCTTTCCACTTCTTTTAAACCCCTAATGCAACAAAGCACTTCTATGTTTAATGAAGTGTGTCATGTAGGGGGTGAGGGGACTGCTGGTGGTGTGGGAGGTAAACCCACATGGGGGAGCTTGTATTTCCTTGAAGAAAATAACATTCAATCAAATATCTGGTCATATAAAATTATTTCTGTAGATATAAGTAATGAATGCATGTTTTCTAGTTGAAGAGACTGTATTATCTTTCTCCAGCCCACTTCAGTATCAAGGAGAAGCTGTTTGGAGTTATATGTGTGTATATGAGTACATGTATGTGTGTGTATATGCATTATATATGTTCAACTGAAAAGTATCTTAATTTTTTTTATATTAGTTATACTTGCATGTATTAAAGTAGCTAAACTGATATTTTTTTTATGTGTGTGAAAACCTGTACTTATAAAAATGTCAGCCGCTGTGCTGAGACCTGGTACTTCATGCCTGGGGTAAAATTTTATTGCCTAGTTATAAAAGAGAGGGTTTATAGTGGAAACCCTGACACAACATTAACTATGGTTATGCTATCAAAGGAGTGCAGCATTTAAGAATTTAGGAACTATTTCATTGGTGTGTGTATGGGAAGTCATGTGTCTGTCTGTGTCTAAAACTTCATCTTGACTTACAAATGTCTTTTACATTTATTTCTGAACACTTTGAGAAGCAAAGTCACAAACTAGTTCTGACAATAACGTCTTCATATGTGTATCCTCCCTGTTTGTTATCTATAAACAACAAAAAAATTTCAAAACTGGAAAAAAAAATCACCACTAGAATGTGTATAGCTTAAAGAGGATGAGCAATGTTGTTTTTTTTTTTTTTCCTATTTCTTCAAGTTAGGAAACCAAGCGAAGCATAGTGAGTTGCAAGAAGACACACACAAATCAGTTACAGAATTGGGACCAGAGTATAAATCTTCGGAGGTCCAATCCTGTACTTTAGATTCATGGGTTCTAGTGATACTAATGAAAAATTGAAATTAAATGAGGAGAATGGAGTTTACAAACATTTAATGGGCAGAACTGAGATTTTTGGGGAATGAGCTCAATCACACATCCCTGTGGTGTCTGTCTGTCTAGTTGCATCAAAAGGAATGGGCCAGACAATCATCCTTGGACCTACCACTCATCAAGTTATGAGAAAAGTAAGGGTTGTTTCAATAAACCTGCACAGAGTTTACAAAAGTTTTACAAAATTTCTGATGGCACTTGCAGCTAGTTCACTGGCTCCTCTGAACACAAAAGGCTGACTGGGAGGGGTACAGACCATCACTTGGGTTGCCTGTAGCAAAAAAAAACCTAATAGAGTGTGGAAAAAATGTAGGCTAGGCACTATTTCAAAGGATCTCAAGGTAATTAGGTGCTCTAACACTATTCAGTCTTGATGCAAAGCCATATTACTTTCTAGCAAATTACTCCTTCATTTTCTTGCATGTGATGATATAAAAAATAAAGCAAAACCAATTCCTGTCACATTTCCAAAAATCTCATTTTGAATCTTATGATTCTGAAGGCTAATAGTATAGCAGAAATGCAAATACAAAACATTACTACTTTATCCATCTTATAGCATATGGCATGCCAAATTTCTAATCCACTATAGGCAATATGTTTAATTACTAGCTATACAAGTGTAGCTGTCTTTAAGCTATTAAACTGTGTTAACATGAACTTTTAATTCTTGATAACACAGAATTTAATTGAAATGTTATAATTCAAAATTTGCTCCCTGGGTATGGCCTTTTAGTGAACAGAGAGAATGAGATACAGTGGCCTACAAAGATTTATAACCACACCATTTAGGTACTTGTGCTTGAAACATTGATCTCATATTATTTCAAATATGGTTTTGGAATCAGAGACTCATTTAATAATTTAATTAAAGAGGAACCACTTGAGGTCATATAGTCCAACCCCCTGCTCACAGCAGGTCTAATCTGATAAAGGTTGCTCAGAGTCTTACCCTGTCAAGTCTTGAACACATACAAGGACAGAAACTCCACAACCTCTCTGGGCAGAATGCTCCAGAATTTGACCACCCACACAATAAAATAACTTTCTGTATATCTAATCGGAGTTTCCCATGTTTTAGCTTCTATCTGTGGCCCCTGGAGGATCATGGTGCACCTCTGAGAAGATTATGGCTCTTTTATCTGCACCCTCTGATCAATGCAGTTGCAAAGTGCAATAAGGTCCCACTTAAGCTTTCTGTTCTCCAGACAGAATTAACCCAGTTGTCTCAGCCTTTCCTCACATGTTACATGCTCCAGCTCTAAACCACTTAGATGCCTCCACTAGACTGGCTCAAAGTCTATATTTTTATTGTACTGGGGACACCAGAACTGGACAAAGCACTCTACAAGTGCTCCACAAGCATCAAATAGTGGGAAAGGATAAATTCTCTAGATCTGCTGTCTGCAATCTTTGTAACATAGCCCAGGAGGCAGCTGATCTTGGTTTCTTTCTTGCTGCTGCACTGATGATTCATGTCCAACTTGCTGTGCACCATGACCTGGAGATCCTTTTGTGCAGAGCTGTCCACCAGAAAGTAGGTTCCCAACTTGTGTTGGTGTGGGCAGTTACTCCGTAGCAGATGCAAGGCTTTGCATTTGATCTTGTCAAACTTACATGGGGTTCCTTTCAGCCTTCTTCCAGTTCCTGTTAACTTTCTTCCAGTTCTTATTAACCTTGCTCGATTGCCATGAGCTTAAAAGATGGTAGTGTTCTTGCAATGACATTGGCTGACTCCTTCAATGCTCTTGCATACATCCCATCTCATCCCATGGACCTCTGTGCATAAATTGGTTTGAATTATCAGATGTTGCCTAGTAATTTCCACTTGTATTTCAACTGCTTCAGAAATGTCTTCTTTCTTCCACATTAGTAGTAACATAAACATAGATTATATTTAGACTTGTTTTAATGGCTCCTTCAAACAGTCAAAGCACTGTGAAGGACTTGAGTGTAGAAGAGAATACAAGCCGCAGACCGCAATTAGTGGAATGTTTCTTTCTACAGCAGGCTGGCTGAGCTGGCCTTACTCCTCACCACTCCTTCCTGACTCCAGACAAGACCCTCCATTGTGTTGGTACAACTATTTGTGCAGCTTTTTGGTGAAATGGATTGCAGGGGTTAAAACTAGCCCTTTTCTGTAGGTTTGTGTTTTGTTGGTTTTGGTTTTTTTTTGGTGTTGTTTTTTTTTAAATCCAGCTCCTTTATCTTTCCAGCTCCCCACAGAACCATCCTACTGCTGGAATAAGGGAACAAATAAACATCAAGGTGCAGCAATAAGGAAACAACAAGGCTGATGGTGAAACACTTGTCATGCTGGATTGTCAGAATAAGAAATAAGAACAAGAGTGATAAAAGGCAAGAGGAAAAAATGAATCAACAAAAAGTAATCACATCACCCTATTTCCTACCTTTATTGTAACATCCTACCATTCTGGCATAGCCAAACATCTCTCAGCATAATGATGACATTTCAAGAGGCTGGATCAATTGTTTTTGTTATGGCGCTTGTATATATGCAATGTATATGCCCAGTAAAACCTGATTCCACCAACATTGTTTGGTAATTACAATTTATGATATTCCTGAGATAGATAGAAAAGTACACTTTTTATTACTCCCTTCTAGCTATTGTATCTTAATGAAATTGCAGCATAAAGAACTGTGTAAACTATAGTCTGTTCTGGTAAATGTGAGGTGCTCTTGAGCTGAGCCAGTCTGCACCAGTAATACGGACTTTTAGAGGAGCAGAGGTAAGACAGAGAGCAGATTGAGCAATAAAATATTCACAGAATAAATGCCACAACCACAAATAATTGAATTAAGCAATAACAAGGCAGACACAGGGCATTTCCTGGGGATTAATGACTAGCTGGGAGAGTTGATGGTCCACGGCGGTCATCAATTCCCTGGGAAATGTCCTGTACCAAGGTCATCGTTGCTATTATATCCCGTTTTTCTTTTCTTCAGCAAAGAAAAAGAATCCCACACTTTACCTGTTTTCACACAGTGTCATCACTCCTTTAGATGACTGTGGAACAGATGGGTTTGAATGGCAGAGCTGCTGAAGGATTTTTGTGTAATTGATGTCCAGTGCCACAACCAATCAAAATCACTTTTTCACCATTGAATTTCTAATCAGGCTTATACAATATTTCAGTTTTTGACTTATTTAACTCTCGTGAATCCCCAAATAATAATTTTATTTTGTTGTGGGCTTGCAACCCTGAAAAATCTGTGTCTGCATTATAGCGAGGTGAGCTGGAGGAAGCTGAACATATTTTGGTCCTTTAGAAGTTTTCCTGTGGCATAAAGAACCTGCTGAGAGAACTGGCAGAGAATTTATGCATTCAGCCTGCTCTTTGGCAATAATGTGTGGATTTATAACATAAAGCACTTGCTTAGAACAGGTCAATAATGGAGATAATTAAATCTGTCTTTGCTATTCAATAACAATTATGAATTAAAATTTGTTATGGCAGGTTTTTCAATACAAGGCCTATCATGGCTGAATTCCTCTAAGTCATAATTTTATCCAGACATGTTTAAGATATTATTCTGTGGCAAGTATGTAAATCTTTAAAATCTATTTTTCAACCAGTAAAATAAAAAATAAAGCACTAAACCCAAAGGTCCAGAAGATAAAGGAGCTTATGATTATCTGCATGCTCTTGGGTCAAATTTATTTTACAGTTATGCCAGTATTCCTTAACTCACTTATCTTCAGGATTTGTGAATCTTAATCTATCACTTTTTTTCCCTTAAACAAACATTTCACATTCAATTAACCTAATCTTGAAACAGAACACTGTAGACTATACATTTTTTTAAATTACTGTTTATGATCCTTTATTCATGTTCCATTTATTCAGACTTTCTGTTACTGTTGGCATTTGCATAGTTCGTGCTGTGCAGCAAGTTGCTCTTTCTTCACTTCAGCATGATGTAGTTAAACAGCTTATTTTCACATGCCTAGAATTTTTTGGCTCCGTATGCCCATATTAATTTAACTGGCCAATTAGTTGTTATTAAAATATTTTAAAAGAACATACAACAACATATGCACAACAAATTATTTCTTTCCACAATTTTATTAACATTTTTGTAGGTAGTTTCCAGTTTCTCACCTCCTTTTCCCACCAAGAGAGACTCTCCAAGTTTAGGTATACACACTGCATGTTAGATTCAGGGCCCCCTAAGTAAGTTTCCTTGAATTCCTTTAAGCTATGTTGAGAACATGGAAAAAATGGGCTGAACTAATGAAATCTTAGATCCCTTTTTTGTCTCACTCTAACATTAGGAATTGATGCCACCCTTACAACATGATAGATTCAGATCCTCCATGAAGACAGGCTGGTGCTGTGGGAGTTCTCAGGAGGGAGTGAGAGATTATTGTCAGATTCCGTTCCCCAATTAGATGCAAGTGAACAATCAACATACTGAAAGGGATGCAATACCCTTTTTTTGGTCAGCTCTAACCATGTACCCCATGTTGTTCACAAAGGTGATTCTGGGAAGATTAAAATAGAACTGGTCTTTAATACTGAGTTTTTAACTGTTTGACATTGACAAGGGGTATGGACCTAAATTTGCCTTGTAAAACTTTTGTGGCAAAAATAGCAGCTTTGCTTTGTGTTTGTAAATCATTTGGTTCTTAATCTGTGATTTGGACTCCCAGATAAAATATAAATAGAGAACTAATTTAAAATTAAAAGCACTAAATAATTTAGCCAGCCCTTCGCAGTTTTCCCCGACCGGTTCAGTTCTGCAGTACCACAGACAAAAGGAGTCCCTTAAATACACAACCCTACTGCTACTGGATTCATTGGAATCCAGTATCATTGGAAACAACATCATTGTTTCCAATTATACTTGCATCCCTTCTCCAAATTAATCTAAGATGGGTGTAGTGGTGGTCGGAGAGCAAAGAGACAATAGACTGGAAGGCTGCAAATACTTATGTCTCTCTGTGTGTGTGTGTGTGTATTAGTACATAGGCATTATTTATCTTGCTAGATCTTTGTCTAAAGGTAATATCATATTCAAGATATGAAATTTACAAAATTAAAAAAAAATATGTTTAAAGATAGAAGAAAGAAGCTTCGGACACAAGTAACAAAATATGAGAATGGTCTTCAACTCTTTCTCCCTATAATTCTGTTCCATTTTTTCCTGCACTTAGAAATAAAAAATAAAGCAACAAAAAAACCTGAAAACACATTTTTTAATAAGGACACAGCCCTAATGTGTTATCAGCAGTAAATCGGTATTGAGGGAGAAGGAGCTAAAGTACAGTAGCTGAGAATCTGGCCTAAAGTTTGTACATAAAATAAAGATAATAGAAAAATGTTTATGCTTATTCCATGGGTTTTCACATTTGGATTCAGTGCCATAGATAGGGTACAGCCAACCTTCTGATGTCTGGAATTCAAGAATGTATAATGTCAGAGAGTTTAATTTAGTATTTTATAATTTATATTTTTTTCTGGAAATATTACAAGTATTGAGCTCCACAATTTATTTCTGGAAATTAGAAGAGGAGCATATCTTGTCTTAGGATATCTTATTTTACCTTGTGGGACAGTTGACTAATGTCAGCAATCTCAAGACCAGAGTCCTGCAAAAAATAAAATTTCCCAATACAAGAACAGTTACTGTAATTGCCATTATTACTGTGCTTTACCTTTAAAAGGATGGTGTGTCAGTAGATATGTTTCTTCAGCACTAGCTATTGAATGAGATTTTCTTAAATATTGATTCCAAAAGTATAGTCCTCTGCTCCTTTGCTGCTAATGTATATAGCTAAAGATCATATTTCTAGATGTCCTTTTATGTCTCCAGGCTCTTCTACTGTAGATGAGAACAGAAGCTCAAAACTGCTCTATAGCATGGCCCAGAGGCAGCAAAAAGTATACAAATGCTTTCCCACAGAAGTTGTTGTTATCCAGGGAATTTCCATGGCAACAAATGGAGAGGAGGTGGTAGGCACAATTACAAGCAGGATGGAAGGATGCCAGTGAAGTATTCTTTATATCAGGTGTACCACAAACCAGCAAAGCTGAGTGTGGAAGGAGAGAATCCTATGGATAAGTGGGTGCTGTCTGATGGTAGGAAATGGGATGTGGTTGAGTGGTTGCACGGCGGCCAAGCGCTCTTCACCCTAAAACAGCTTCTTACCAGTTCCAGCCTCCACCAACAAGCACAGAGGAGAGCTATAAGTGTTTGGAAACACTTCCTGAGCTGCTGCCACCTTCTTCTGCCTGGCCCACCCAGGCAACTCCTAGACACAAGGGATACTGACAGCAGCTTCTCAGTGTATTCAGTGATGCCAGCGGCTGCTGCTGCTCCCAGCTGCTAGGTGCATTCCTACGTGTGATGAGCGTCAGTTCCTTCCACAGGAACACTTCTTCCTGTCCAGAAACCCTGACACAAAAGGAGACAATGTGGGCTGGCGGCTCCCACCATAGGCTGCATAGGCCATGCACTTATTTTGAACACAGCAGCAGCAGATTTGTCAGTAATACAAAACTGACCAGCCAGAAGAGTCCAAAAAGGCTTAACTTCACCTCCATGCTCAAAGCAATTTAAGTGAAGGAGCACAGACATTGCATGCAGAGCATGCAGAGCTGTTTCTGAACAGGTGAATACACTTGTTTATTAACCATCCAATTACTTCTGGCACTGTTGTAAGGTATTTTTATACTGTTCTTGTGTTAAAGAAAGCCTTCAGTCTGATAAGTTATAACATCACACCTGTGCAAACATGAGGTATGATGCCATAAGCTTTACTTACAATTAAAGTTGTTTTTCTTAAATTACATTTAGTATAACCCACAATAAGACACTTCATTGTTGGCAGTTATTACAGATGTATCTCTGAAAAGGCTGATTGCTTAATTACACCTCTTATTATGACTATTCTGGCAACTTTCTAAAAAGAATCTCTAACAAAGAACCGGATGAATGTTTCCTCTGTATTCTTCACTTAAGGTTTGATTGTTCAACCTTTAGATTTATTAAAGTCAATCAGTTCAGCTTCTATTTTCTATTCATTGTAATTTTACTTCAGGCAAATTTGACTTATGTGGTATTTAATCCAAATAAATAATATTATTCCAAGCCCTCTTGCTTCCTATTGCACAAGGTTGTTAAACAATTGTCTTCGAAAACTCCATTCATTAACTATGACAAGTCTCAATGTTAACATGTTATTGTTAGTATTTGTAGTAAATTACCTTTCTTACTCATAAATACTTGAGTTGAATATTTAAGAGATATTTTCTGAAAATAACTCTTCAGTTAGTTTTTACTCAAGCACAGAGAGCTTCCAACTAGGTGAATGAAAATTTCAATGGGTAAGCAAGTGATGATTTGGGTCCATGCAAAAATGATAACAAGTTTATTGGTACCTAAATTTGGTCTTTGTATCAGAATCTATGTACAGAAAATTACAGAATCAAAATATCAGAATCTATGTACAGAAAATTACATAAGATTTAGACAACAAGACTTAATATCTCTCTCCACTTTTCTGTTATTTTATAATCAGATCACTCTTCTATGAATAAAAGTAGAAACTGCATTTAAGGGTTTCAAAAGTATTTTCTTGATTTAATTTCATATGGATTCTTAGTAGCTGGATTATTTCAGTGGAACTACTTCCGATCCCCAAATTTAATCAGGCATCTGAGTCTTTTTAGAATTAAGGCTAGAGTAGAAATATATTTTATCATTTCTGGAGAAAAGACTGCTTTGATTGGGATGTTCATGAGGGCCTCTCATGAATGAAGGCCTAAAAACCCAGAAGTAGTCTACTCAAAACTTCTTACTCAACTAATAGTGTTCACTCTTTTCTTTCTAGACCCTTAGTAAATTTTGAGTATTTACAAACTATGCAGATAGTATTAATTAAAGTGCTTATCATTATTGATTTGGTCCTACTCAGAACTGTATGTATGTAAAAGTCATACTGTAATGAATTAGTTGTCTTGAAGTAGCCACTATGTCTCTTTAAGGTGTGTCTTTGGAAGGATTCTCATTTCTGTTTTTCTGAAACTGGAGATTAGAGATGGTTAAATTCAGATGGACAAGATTCCGATCAACATGATCTAACCCTGAAGTTAGCCTGGAGCAGGAGGCTGGACTAGCTGAGGTCGCTCCCAGCACAACTTATTCCATAATTCTAAGATGCAATTTAGCATGGGTACAGTCACCAAGGCCCAAACAAGCTACATCGGAAAGAGAGAAAACCTGTTTTCTTGTTATTGAACAATAGCCTCATTACACACAAAGCCACTTAGGAATGACATGAAACAGAAAACAGCTGAAATAAAGATGAAAATGGTAACTGCAGTAACTTCAAATCCACCGCTGGACTGGAGAATCCCTCTGCACACACCTTCCTCCTCGCCCAGGGACCCTCGGTAATAAGAAGGGCAGAATGTACTTTTCAATGCATTCAGTCCTTATGTACTCAATATTAGAAGTACCAAAAAGGTAAAATCAAACAAACAAAACTCATGCCAAATTAACTGCTCCAAGTTAAACCTGTGTAACTGTGCGAGTGATAGTACGTATCACTCAGCAGAAATGGATCCAAAAAGCTTAAAAAACCCGCTTCTTAAAATATACATAACAAAGTAACACTGGCATTATTCACTAACATCTTGGGCTGTTAGGAACATTGCCAATAGCAAGTGAGGTTCATAATACAGTGATGCATTTGCACACAGCAAGGCAAATAATTTCCCTGGCAGCTGAAATAATGTGTTGACTCTTCTTAAAAATTAATTAACACCGAAACACAACAGAAAATATGAAAGGCTTCTTGTTCCTAAAGGTTACTTTGTAAGGAAATAAATCATATGAAGGTATGAAGTGTGCTCTCCTGTACTTTATGATTAAGTGCTTATAATATAGACAGTCTCTAAGCCTCAGCTTTTGCTAGGAAGTTCACATCAAAGGTGAGTTAAGTCTTTATTATAAATACATGATAAAATATAGAAACTAGAACTGCTTTAAGTTGAGAGATCCTCGGGTTTCAGTAGAAAGACCTTTCTTTCTTTTTATCAACTCATTTTACAAGTGATGTCCCAAATTTATGCTAAGAACATTTTCATGAAGCTTTCGCTCTCCTCTTGGCAGAAGGCCTTGAAATTTGTGTCAAATAAATTAGAACTAATGTCTTTGGCTAAAAAGAGAAGCCTGTTAAAGGGCAGTAGTAATCAAGACAAGATAATCATTTATCTGTGATTTTGTGGGTATTAGTCTAATATCCTGCCTATTCACAGCATGTCAAAGATAAGAGCAGTCACCGGTTTACTGTTTTTCTGCCCTCTCCTTCCTCCCTCCCTCTGTCCCTCGGGCCTCGGGAGATAAAAGATAAAAAACACATATTAGGCCAATTGCAATAATATCCCACTAAAAGGGATACACTGTTACTATTATAAATTAATGCTTTAAAACTTCAGAAACTACTATTAGATAATTACCTGTCTCCCAGATAATTATGCATATGAGTAATTCTGCCTCTCTGAAGAGTTTATAGGATTTACTGGAAGTCCCTAGAGGTATCATCAGTCACATGTGAACCTGTTTACAGGACTGTGACTCTAATTCCAGTCATGATAATGACTCCCAAAAAAGTTGGATGGTGGAAAGGGTGGAAAAGAATTAAGACAGATACACTGTTGGGATTTTTGTTAATTCTTTTTTTCCTATAGGTAGTAATTTAAATGTTAGTGTTTAAATCTGATACTCATGCTGACTGCTACAGGAAAAAAAAACCAGATCTCAAATGTGTTATTGAACTTCACTCTAGATGCTTCCTGGTAGTTACTCAATCCTGTTTTTGTCACCTTGCTACTTTAGAAGGCTCTCCTTCCTGATGTGGAACCATATTGAAAGGTCAAATAAAGCACGTAAGCATCCATTCTGTAGTCTTTATAGCCACTTCCCTGTCATGTAGTGGTACACAGCAGCCTCGAGAGCTGACTCTATGAGCTTCTGCTTGAAAAACTTTAGGCTCACCCCAGTTAGTGAAGGGAAAGTGGTTTTCCACCTCTCATTCTTTTATAATCTGCTTTTTGGCATAAGCATGAGTATTCTCCCTTAACTATGTTGGGAGTTGAGACTCAGTTCACCTCCTAATTAATTAAGGCAAAGTCATTTATTTAAATTATTTTGTTATTGTGCACAGTGGCTAGCATTTCACATCTGACATATTGTATAGATCTTTTATTTTATTTACAAATGTCTGTTTAAAGAAATGATTAGTTCTGTAATTTGTTCAGCAAGGTTTCTTTATAGCCAAGGCCTCCTGGGAACTCTTATGTAAATAAAATCCATCTGGAGATTTGAAGTAATGCAGGTGAAATTATAAACAATATACTTAATTTTTAGGAGGATTTGAAGGGATATAAAAGCACACTTCATTAGAAAATCCAAGCTACCACCACATGTCCAAGTCACTGTTTTACAGGAGTGCTGCTACATACAGAATCAGCTTCCTTTCAGGTCCTCTCCAAACTATTGAAATCTGTCCCATATCAAATATGCATATAATTTATGTATTTACTATTTTTCACATTTTACTGACACATTTAACTGTTTACTTTTGAGTTGCAAAATCCAGAAAAATAGAACACTGCAAACTTGCTATTAGTGTTCCAAATTATCTATTTTTGATCTTTATGAATGCAATTGTAAAAAAAGCTGTGATTTCATAGACCATTGACTGTGTCTGGTAGAAAAGTGCCCTACTCCAGAAGACTTCAGCTGAGGCCAAATTCTGCAACCTCCTGGAAAAGATATGGAATAAAATCTTTGCAAAGGTCTTTGCTCCAGAACAATATGAATCCTGATCAACAATGAGGGTCAGAGCTTTCCTGAAGTTGTACCTAGGAATACAATGTACACAAATATTCCCGGTCTAAGAAGCAGACAGAAAATGAGAAAACCTAGGAAAAAGTGAGGTAGAAAAGGAATGTAATGAGTGTATTTTACAAGCAAGATTCAAATAGAAAACATAGCTGTGCAGTGAGTTATACTTCTTTGCCACCAGTACTTTACTGGTGGTAAAGAAGCAGCAATTACAGCATCCAAAGAGGTAAGGATGCCTTTTCTGTGGCTCATCTATCCTGGTTTGAGTGACACAGGACCAATTTCTCTTCTAATGTTCGGTAAAACTTCACTTTTAGAAGACTAGTATCTGAATTTGTGAATTCCAGGTGTGGGGAAAAGGAGGAGCAAGACCCAGGCACTTGACCCAAGCTGGCCTATAAGGTTATCACATACCATGAAGGCCAATTCAGTATAAATTAGAAGTCTGCTGAGGAGTTTCTCTCTTCTATGATGGCTATGATCCTGACAACTTCTTGCACTGGTGCCGGACTCCTGAGCCCTTCCCTTCCTCCCGAAGCCATTGCGCTGGCAGTGTCCGCCATTTGCTGACCCTGCTGGGAGTGCACAGCTTCCCCCGATAGAATTGGCTGAGTATAATCCTTATTCGTTTCATATTGGTGTTGGGTTTAATACTGATTCTCTCAATATTGGTTAGTTAACTCCTCTTATGCTATTAAATCTGTTTATATTTCAACCCTTGGGTTTCCTTGTTTTTTTCCTGATTCCCCTTCCTGCATGGGGAAGGGTCATCAGGTGATCAAATAATTGTCTGATAGACAACAAATTGTTGTGAGGTCCTCAAACCATAACACCATCTTATGCTCCATAGCCTGTACCTCATCTCCTATATGGTGGAGACCCTGGTTTGCTCAGGAAGTTCTGGGGTTAGAGAGTGTGAAGAAAAACCTGCTCACAATTAGTAAAATTTTCAGTGCTGTCAGCAGTTCATTAGATTATGTATTCTAGCAAACTGGAATCTATTATAGCTATTAGGAAATTATTTTATTTAGCTTCTTTTATTTCAAAATTAAAAATGGCCCATGAGTGGATGTTATCAGGATCTGTATTACAGAAATTAATTAAAAGTTTGTAGTTATTGTTTTCTGTAGCTATGGAAGAGCAAAATAGTATAAAAGGAATGTCTTAGTTGTCTCTACTTTAAAAGTATATGTGCCATGGAAATGACAAGTCAGATAGTGTCACAGTATGGCTATTGTTTACTTCCATGAGACAAAAATATGACTCCCAATTTTTGTAATTTAAAATGTATGGAATTTACAAAATCTATTCTTACTTTATCACTCCATCAGAAGATAAGCCCCAAAAGACTATAAGGCTCTTTTTCCCTATGGAAAGAAAAGAAAGGAGAGAGAAGGCAATGAAAGAGAAAGGAAAGGAGGAAAAAACCTGCTGCATTTGCAGGAGGAGAATCTTCTATTAAAGTACTCTTTGGGACACATTTTCATTTTTATATGATGTACTTCATCCCGTCACAAAAATTTATGGGAGACAATTTTGAAAGCTTTGATACATTTCTAAAGGAAAGTGCATAAAAAGGAAAAAATGCTGACTTTCTTTTGTGTTTGTGAATACCAGCTGAGTTTCCTGGGTTTCACCGTAGAGTGAGAAACCCTAACTGAACAATTTGGACATTTCTTCCAGTGTTACTAAAACAACCTTCATTGTTGTCATAGGAAGAAAAATTTTGGCATCAAGAAGCCTCATTAGTAAGATCAATATTTTATCAAAATGAGAACATTACATCCAACTGGTATTTCACCTTGAGTATTGAAAGGCATTCACTTTTGTCTCCATGGGTTAAAAGTGGCTTCTTTTCCAGTAAGATCCACCTCAATAGTTTCTTGATGTTTTTAATGTAAGAAGAAACATACATTTCAGGCTACAAATAATGCTTCTCAGTACAAAAGAGATAAGGGATCGTGCTCTTTGGACTTATGCATAAAGCTGGGTCTGTGCAGATTGTTGGAAAGGCAAAATGCATAGCAGGACTGCCAGCAATCAAAATAACTCAGAGAGGATAAAAGACATAACCATGAACTCTTGTCAGAGAGAGGCAAGCTGTCCTCGCAGATTCTTCCAGAAGAAGTGCTGTAGAAGGAAAGACAATTCCATAGTCATCAGAAAGTGAGGCTGCAGTCATGGGACTCCAGCTAAAAAAGCCCTTAAATTCAATCTGTCTCCCAAATCTTGGGGCGTATGAAAGATTCATAGTGTAAAACCTAATTCTCTTCTGTAAGGAGGCAAACCCCTTCTCACCAGGAGTGAATTCAGTGGTAAGTCGAAGAGGAAGAATCCTCTAGGAATTTATCTTGAAAAAAACCCATTCCTAATTAAAGACATTAGTGATCCCTAAAATGCTTGAACTGTAAGGTGAACCATCCTAATGAAGAAAATGTGAAAATTAAAGTTATTTGTGAAGCCTGTGTATGTTTGCTTCACAGCACATGTCTCATCAGAGACCATGGAATATCACACAATGTTTCCCTCCTATGGAGGACGTGCCAGCTGGTAACGTCATGCTTTCTTGCTTTCTTTTTAGTTGCAATTCAGCAGAGTGTTGGCCTGTATGTCACTGCCCATCCTTAATCTTTATACACATTATACCCTACAACTTTGATTAATCTTTTAAACATTCTTCCACATCAAGCTACTACTCCTTTTCTTCTTTTTTTTTTTTCCTTTCTTCTTTTTTTTTTAATCATTGCTGCCTCTGATATGAGTCGGAAACTGCAGTTGTTTCTGACAGCTCCTGGGAAGCTGAGCCATGTGTCATATTTGTTTTCTATTTGTAATGCATTCCTCTGTTTTATTTCTCTGGGTTATGTATTGTTCTGTATGTTTATGTGCATGTGTATCTCTCTGTGTGTATGTATATCTGTGTGTGCACATATACCATTTCTCTGTTATATATTTGTACAGGTATTACATTTATAACATGTACTCTTTCTTCTTTCTTCCTAATCTTACCAAAGTCTTTTGTACAGAATGTGTTAAAGTCTAGCAAAAAGAGAGGAAACAAGCAAAAGAAGAAATAATTTATTTTTTTTCAGTGATTTGTACTGCACACAACACATTTTGGAAGGTCCTAAAGAGAATCTTAAGCCATTTGTGCTGTAACCCTATTGTGGACTTGTGGTAAAAAATTCACACTTATTGGAGGGATGGGACACCCACCACCCGAAAAAAAAAAAAAAAAAAAGACCAGAGAACTGGTAGCGGTTTGCACCTTTTTTGACATTTCATAGATAATCCAAAGAAAACTGGATATGGTGAATAAACTCTATTTCTTCCAGAAAAAGTAGTTTCTTCTGTCCAGGTAAAAAGTATGTTGGTTTAGCAGTGAGAGAAACTTGCAGTGTCTATGCTGTATGGAAGCTGTCAATAAATAAAGAAGTTCAATTTCCAGGGCTGTCAATAAATATATTATGTATGAGTTTTTTCATTATCTTCAGATGCAACTCGAGGTATTGTCTCTGCCTTCTTGGAACTAAAGCTATTTTTCTCAACTAGAATAGGATTCCCTTACTACATATTTGCAAATACATTGCTAATAAGCCAAAGAATTGCATTTAAAGACAGCAAACAGGTTATTTTCCTTTTTTCTTGATTCCTTCTGGGTGCTTTGAATGAACTGAAAGGTGATCTTAAACTTCTTTTTACGCTGACTTCATATACTGAGAAATGCAACGTTTATAGATAAACACTCTCACTTTTAATGAAAATTATTAACTATCAACATTTTGCTTGGAGGCATAAGCCATAGCCCAAACTTCATTCAAATCCATTAAATATGCTTGAGACCCAGCTGTCAATAGGCACCATGAAGTAAATTTAATTTTCAGAGTCAATACAGAGCACAGCTGCATTAAGCATAGGATAATTCTGGCACATTATTAATTTGAATGGCCTTGTAAGGCATTGTCTAGACAAGATATAAGCCCAAGTTTTCATAGGCAATCTGTACATAAAATGAAGTATGTCAAGGTTGTAAAGAATACTAATAACACAGATCTGGCCTATTAACCAATATTGATTGCTCTTACTTTGACATGGTCCAGTAACTTTAGAGGTGAAATAGTAAAATGTTCAGCACTACTGCTTCTTTTTGTAAAGCAACACTAAGCATGGACTTTTTCATGGGCTTTTTCAGATGAAGCTTGAATGCATGCAATCTTAAATGTTTACTAGCATTATGCATGACTTCTAGTAATCTATTTCTGTGGATTGGGCCATCTTAAAAATGGAAGATCCATCAGAAATAGCAATTAGTCTTGCCGATAACCAGGATGATGAGGCAGTTTTATTTCAAATGCTGTCAATATTTGATTTTTTTTAAGCAATAATTATAGTTATGCTTTCCATAGCTAATGCTTGTTTTAGAAGGTTAAGCAAACACATACTTGATACTTACACTATTTATATTGTTGTACAGAGTCTGTGTAACATATCCAAGAGAAAGAAAGAAAAAGAAAATTAATCTTTTGAAAACTGCATAACTCTGTAGCAAAATTGTTCCAATTTATTTTTGTTGTCCTCTATGAACTCTGCTAAATGACTGTTTTGGTGCTTGCACTCTTCTGCATGCAAACAGACTGGAGGTCCTTCTAAAACGTTAATGAAGTAAATCAGCTCACCACATGCTCACTTTCAGATGTTTGGTCTGTGTTGGGTGGACTTTTTCATACCCTGAGCCTGGAGGTTTGGATTCCTTACTGCCAGCCTTAGCTAGGTCTGCATTAACGAATAACACAGACCAACAGGGGGGAAACTGCAGAGCATAGCAGTTGGTGCTGAGGACCAATGTCCTCATTGGACACATTTCCAGTGTGTTTTAATTTGGACTAGCTTCATTGCGGTCCCATGGACTGAATGCCCTGTTGCAACTGTAATACTCTAGAAGTGCACTCCTACAGTGCATCTTCCAGTTTTGCTTCATCCAGGTTGTCTGGCTCAGTGTGGACTAACGCAGAGGAACGGGGAAAAAATTGGGAGACGCATTCCAGAAGCTGAACTAAACTATTAAGGTGGACGAACCCATTGGTTTCTAAGTTAGGATGACTAAGGAACACAGAAAAATTCATAGGGTAAGCTAGGTTAGAAGGGACTTCAAGAGGTCCTCTAGTCAAACCTTCTAAGCAAGCAACCCAGACCCATTGCAGTGGAGGGTAACTACCACCTCACAGCACTTCACAGCACAAGTCAACACGTACTATGATCTGAAGTACTGCTCATCTTTTTTTTTTTATTTTTTTTAACTATCGGATGAAGACAGGAATAAGACACCTGGGCACTTGAAATTAGCTGGGATAAATGCTTAGCATTTAATACACGAAAAATTATCTGTAATACCCAAATTCTATCACAATAGAATAATTCACTTTTTCTGAGACTAATGGACTAATGGTGCGTTTTATTTTCTAAGTATTAAGTATGACTAACACTTCTATTTTACCTTAGTGCAATACCAGAAAGTATGACTATTTATATTTTTATACATAATAATTATACACATAAACAAGGTATTATTTAGGACAAAATGTACTGCAACAGTGAATCCCACAAGTTTATTTTAAAAGTAGTAAATTATTTCCTTGTACTTGTTTAAAATTTATGTTTCAAAGAAATCAAGTGTTCCCTTATTCTTTTATTCTATAACATTTAGTTAGTCTCGTCTGGAATGAAGGCTGATTATTAAATTATATACTAACCATTAACTAGCTTCTTAGTCTTCTGTTTTTCAAACAACCTTTTATAGAATTCTTAGTCTTCCCTCATTCCCAAATGCAAGCATTCAGAATTCACAAGACTGAAGTAAAAAAAAATTCTAAAGAACAAAAAATGTTTTCAACATGTAAAACTTTTTTTTTTTTTTAACTGTCAGATGAGATTCTCAGGAAAAAGTCTGAGTCCAGGAATATAAACTTTGAAAGGGACAACAAATGCTTCAATATTTGCAATGAAATCACGAGAATTGGCAACAATTAACAAACTTTTGTTCTTCTGCTGATAATTTTCTTTAAGGAATCTCACTTCTGCTTGGTGTTCCTTGAGATGTTAAATAAATTCTTGGTCCCACTGAAGCTCAGTTGCTCAAATGCACTGTTGCAGTTTGTAGTTCTAAAGGGAGATTCCAGTTTTCTGAGTATTTGGGCTTGCTAAGATTGCACCTCTTTTAAGAACACCTCTTTTTACCACATACAACAATCTGATTGCAGAATATTAATTTTCTTTGATCTCTGCTTTCTCTTTTCATTGCCTTTTGGTATGCCTTAAGTCTGCAGTTACACAATATTTCTTTATATATAGCTTTCCTTTTGATTCCTCTATGTATATATATTTTCCCCTCTGCATTTTTTTTTTCATTAGAACATCTATATCAGGTTAAGTATCATAGCATTTTTGTTCTAAATAAGTTCAAATTGCATGAAGTATATTGCAAAGTATTCAGCACCTCTTTTTTTGCAAATTTCTTTGTTGGCATAATACAAATATTTTACAAAAATAAGTGTTGTCTTAAATATTTTGAATTCTGTAGTAATAACTACCTATTTCTAGGCTGACTGGCTATGGAAAATCTCGTCTTTACACTGTTTTGTATGCTTTTTTCTCCTCTGCCTCACCTCATGATTTTTCAAGAGTAGTCCATGATATCTACAATTTTCCTACAATCAAATACAGCAAAAAAATTAATTTACAATTTCTAAAACCCTCTCTTTTATTGATTTTCTAGTGTGCATTTTTATAGTTGATTCCTACATGACATTTATTTTTTTCTAAGTGTTTCAAATTCTCATTTGTTTTGATATCTGCCCAGGTCATCATGTTTTCCTTTGGGCCTCTTTATCTCATTGTTATCCAGCAAAGACAATTTTTGGAGGCTTGTAAATTTGAATTCCCACAGCTATTGGTCTTGCAAAGTAACCATGATAGTGATGTGGTCGAGAAATTAAGCAAACAATTGACCCATTTCAAATTTAATGAGAAATTCTTCTGGAGTTTCATTTGCAATATTCAGATTCCAGTATCCATACTGTTACTGCACTGCCCTTCTTGGAAGAAGGGGGGATCTTCTGCACATGTTGGAACCTCACTTTTTTTTTTCAGTGGTGTGACCTAAAACCTTAAATGTGAATACACATGAATATTGAAAAAGAGTTATTTTGATGTAAACCTGGACATTTTGGCTAAACACAGCTACAGTTATCAAACTTTTTTTTTTTTTTTTTACACACATGAATACACCTTTTAAAAAGGAAGTGAAGGTTTTGTATCATTCTGTCAGTGATGGGAAATGTCACACTCGCTGGCCAACCTGAAGCTGAAGAATTAGAGGTCCTCAAGCAGAGAAAGTATCAGAAACAGAAACAGGCTGTAAAGGCTTTTTGAACGACTCCTACTTGTACCAGTAGCTTTCAACATGTAGTGTAGTTTTGAAAATACTGAACTCTATAAATTGGTTTACAGCAGGGGTCATCAAAATGATGGAAATGGGATTCAAACACAAAAGTTATCTTATTCTTTAAAACATACTCAAACCACTGAGATGAATATTACCCTTTTGTTTATCTCCAGCTACTGAATGGTCTGAAGTCTGAGCTACTGCCCAGAATTTAAAACTGCGAGAGAGAAACTTGCTAAAAAAAATAATGCACTGTTGAACACAACTGATCAAATTTGCCATATGCCAACAGTACGTAGCAAATCTGACCTGTTGATATTAGAAGAAACCTCATTGCTTTTATCAGAGTAGAAAAAGGTTCTGACTGATTTATGTAAAGGTAGCTGAAACTTTAAGGCAATTCAAAAAGATGACTGCTAAGAAAGACAACACAATCCACCATCTGTTTTGGAGAGAGTAATTCGAAGTGTCTCCTTCCTGCAAAAAGCAATTAACAAATAATTTTAAAATCAAGAAGATAATTTAATTATTTTTTTTTTTATTCAAAGTGATATCTCCCCGATGCTTTCTGTGCACAGTGATGTGATATTACCTCAGTATGGTATCTTGCAATGGACATACATTGCTTATGTTTGAAATGTAGAAGCAGCAAAAACCTATAGGCTGACTTTTAAAAAATTTTAGGCCTGTCCAATAGTGGTTTTGTATTCCTGGATCTGAGGAAAGCTCAGCTGTGACTTGGACATGCATTTCATACCTCTTTTGCCATACTTTGATTTCTTCTGCCAGTAAAAATCCTAGATATATAAACCAGCAGGAACCACAGCATACCCTGGGCACCTCTCTCTCCCTTGAACAAGAAGACTGGGAGTAGAGAGTGCCTTGTTGGGTGTTGCCATCCCTTAACACCCATTGCTGCTTCTGTTGTAATGGAACCAGCCCCTAGAGCCCTAGAAGAATGTTCATTCCTTTCACGACAGTCAGGCACATAGCACAAGAGGAGGAAGTGAAGAGAAAACAACACAGAATAAGACACTAGCAATTAGTTCAGGTATTTTTCACTTCCATTAAACATTTCAGAAGGTGACCCATGCTGAGAAATTGTCAGCACTTCACCGCTGCAATTATGGCTCGGGTGGAAATCTTAGTGAAGCTAATGAGTGCTTTCATGTACAGACGGGCTGCTGGATTAGTATCATTACTCACTGCACAAGCCGGGAGAGCGGCTGCAGCCAAGACGGGCGCCCTACCGGGCTATAGGCACCACACCAGCACACCGCACAGGGCACGTTTCTCACATTCCTGCTGTAGGCGAAGGAGAGGAAGAAGGAAGCCCTTGAGCTCCGTTTAGCTCTGGGCTGGAGCTCAGAACAAATGAAATAATCAGCCGAAGGTCATACCGAAAGCCTGTAGCAGAGCAAGAAAGGGGATGCAGATCCTCCCAGGTGAAATCCAGTCATTTCTGCACCAGGCTGTTGTTTACTCCCAGTCATTCACATGAGCAAATA
Organism: Gallinago jamesoni; assembly: GCA_025769975.1. Lineage (NCBI taxonomy): Eukaryota > Metazoa > Chordata > Aves > Charadriiformes > Scolopacidae > Gallinago > Gallinago jamesoni. The sequence continues at coordinate 89,651,976 of JAOQGH010000012.1, read as the reverse complement.
AAAAACATTTTTTGAGCAATGCTGTACAAGGATTGAGTCTGCCCAGCTGCTATTCTGTCTCCCAGCATATCTCTTTCACCATAGTTTTCTCTAATAGACTGTAAGTTACTGACTATATGCAGGTAGCAATAATGAATGATATAATTAGCTAGATAATCCTGTTTCTCTTTAGTAATAGCTTAATAGTTTGTATAAGAAAGCACTAGATTCTTTTCAACTGATGTTGTTATTTGCATATGCTGAAACCACAAAGGACATTGATTATTTTAACTATGCTCAATTTGCCTTTGAAACAGACATTCTAAAAAGCAAAAGAGCTTAAACAAACATGAAAGTAATCTAATACTGACATAAACATGAAAGATAATAAGATTACTATGAATTGATCTAAATATTACTTAAAATAATTAGAAATGATTTTCTTATGCTATACCATTTAAGTTAAGCTGCTTTTTAATGTTACTTAAAAAAACAAGCAGAGCATTACTTTCCAGAATTTTAGTTGTTGTTATTTATGACATTCAGTAAAACAATGGGCAAATATGCCTTTCTATTTATTGGCTTATATTTCTCATATATATTTTGCTAGTTTGTAACCAACTAGCCTAGTTTTTCACCAGCCAATTTTGTAAGGGTAGGTTTGTTGCTATTTTAATACTGTATCATTTTATTACTTTAAATCATGAACCAATTGGTCTTTTTTTTTTTTTCTTTCTTGGCACCACTTCTACTAGTTAACTTTATGAAAAGCAGTAACATGAAGGAAACAAGCCATGCTAATAACCCTTACAGCCACCAAACAAAAATGGAATGCACTGGAAAAAAAACCAAACAGTTAAATTTCAGTGCTGTTTGTCAACTTAGCTATGGGGGCCAACCCCCAAATTAACCAGTTTGGCATTGCTTTCACTGCCTCAGTCCCTAAAGATTTATTGGAACTTTGGGCCTTGTAAAAAACTTAGCATTTGTTTTTCTTTCTAAGGATTATCTGAGTTATCTGAACATAAGTAAATTTTGGAAAATAGGATCAAAATCTGATAGCACCAGGTTTTCTCTGATTTAAAGATCTGCCTGGCTTTAACCAACCTGACAACCATTTTTTCTTGTAATTTTGGAAATATTTTTAATGATTAGAAGGAAATAAATGATAGATACAGTTTGGATAAACTATTTTCCATTAATCAGTTGCATATTTTAAACACTGAAGTGAATTTAAAAATAAATCCACAGAGGAAAGATATTTGGGTAGTTTGGTACAAATATGAGGACTTCCATTGTGTTTCCCATTCAGGTCTTCAGTCTGGGTTTATGAGGTTTTCCTCTCTATGCCAAATCTAAAAAAGATTAATTCCCTTTTTTTTTTTTTTTTAAAGATTGCCATTTGTAGATATTTATCAAGGTGTTTCATAAGTTGTAGTTTCATAGTTTCTCTACAGCTATATTTGGAAGCCAGGTAGGAAGGGCTTGGAGAGAGATCTCAGCAATTGCTCATGGATCACAAAGTACAGAAACAGTTTGAAGGAAAGAAAGTTTTCTGACTTGAGTATAAAAAAGAAATGGCAGCTGCTGTTCACCCATGTGAAAGAATAATTGCTTCCTGGCACACATTTTCCCCCAAATTGTCATTTAACTCATCATGTTGGGACCCCTCATGATGGATATTTGACTTTTCTTTGGCCTTCTGAACCCCATGAATAGCCTTACACCAAGATGACTTATGAGACCACATTATCACAAAGGCAGTCCCATGAAAGTGTCCCTTAAAGCAATTTACTTCCAAGATCAGGCATGGAATGCTTGTGGCAATGACACTGGAGGAGAAGACAGGGCCAAAACTGTACAATGGAAATGAATGGGAAAAAAAACCAACAAACCAGTATGGTGCCATAAATTCATGGGGGAATACAGAAAACACATCTACTTCTTTAGGACATTCAAATATAACATTCAGATTCTCATTCTCCTGTCTTCCTTCCTCCACGCTATTCTTTCATCACGTCCCTTAATGTTGGATGTATCTGCATTTCTTACGTGCCTGTTTTTACCTTTCTGGGTAGAAAGGCCTGCATTTCTTGGGAGACAAACTCCCAAGACCCCAGAATTTCATAGAAAGAGCTGTCACAGCCTTGCTAGAACTGAGATGTAATGCTGGTCTCATGCTCAAGACCTCATAAGGTTGAAAAGCAAGGTGTGCTTCTGCCCATCTCACTTGCAAGGTCAAAACTTATCCAGTGGCCAGGAGCAGAGTTTCTCCACGGAGAAACACCATGGAGGTGAGCTCTTTACTGCCTATGAGGGCTCACCTTTTGAGTGAATCAGAATCAAATCACAATTGTCTCTGAACACAAATGTCCCAAAAAGGTGACTTAATCTATAGGCTAGTGAATAGGTACCTCTTAATCTTTCCCCCTGGAAGTGCTCTACTTCCAGCATATAATTATTATTCAATTTAGCAGGGACTGCAACTGTATTCTCCCACATCCCAGGGAAGTACTCTGACCGTTGGGCTGCAGCATTTGTTTGTCATTTTCCCTTCTTTCTTCTAGCCCATTGAATTTTTCATTATTTTATACACAGCCATATAGACAAACACACAAAGAATCCTACTTTCACACATCCACAAAATAATATCTATAATTGTAGTCATAGCAATACATGCCTGCTTTGTACAACTGGAGAACTGCAAAAAATATTACAGATACTTGACACAAGTGTACTGTGTCCACTTAAAAAAAACCCAACAAAACCAAAACCAAAATAAAACACAAAAACTCTAAAGTGGAAGAATGAAGAATTTTTATATTAGGAAGCAAATTTTTTACCTATTAACATTACTACCTCACAAATGGCTGAAACACATCTTTAGCCTATTGCAATGACTCCCAGTATGTGTATATTGAAGCTGTGCAAAAATCCTAAACCACAAGCAAGTCCCTGGGTTTCGGTTTTCGTTACAGGCTCAACACTCAGTTCAGGTTCACTGAAAGGACATTACAAGCCTGGAAAGTCCACGAATGATGTAATGCAGACCTCTCTCATACGGCCTACTGTGTTCACAGCACAGCATATTGACAGCATTTGCTTCCTATTTAGGGATTACTATCATTGTGGCACTCCAAAGATGTAAAGCTGTTTCATGTAGGTATCATTAAATGAAGACCCATTTTATGTGGACACAATGCAGGGAAAGATATGGAGGCAAGAAAATTATGATTTTAAAGTGCTTGAAAATAGGTCAGAGGAATGATGCTTAGGAGACAAGCTCCAAAAAGAGCAAGTTGGGCAAAGTGAAATTTATAGTACCCTGTGAGATCTTAATTCTGCTCCTGTGCACATCCAGCCCATGCTCTGAATGAAGCACTCTGATAAAAAAATACCCTGCCACTACATAATTCAGGTTTGTAGCATAATACAGATTCACAAAGGGTCAAATAAAATTTGCTGAGACATTTACTATGTTCTTGCTTCTGAGGTGGAGAGTGAAGCTCTATGAATCTTTTAAGCTAAATTTTTGTACATATGAGTACTTAAGTTTTTAAAGAAGAGGTAAAAATCAGCAGTTTATATGTAACAGTAACTTCCATGGAGCACCAAAAAAGTTAATTGCCTCATTTTGGACATAAAAAAAATATTTTTAACTATTTAAGCGTAACCTAGTATTACCGTGAACAAACACAGAGGGTGGTTGCTATCTCAAGATAATCTTGCCCTATACCAGCTATTAGAAAAATGGGCAATCTAGTAGCTGCCAGCTGATATAGTGCCACGCAACCAGAATTTTCACGAAGAACCTAAACTGAAAACCCAAAATAATAATTTGCTTTGTAACTCAGCTGTTAATGGGTGGACTATCATGAAGAAAGGAAATCTACTTCTTCAGCCTATAGGCTGGGTTGGGTTTTTTTGCTTTTGAGTGTTTTTTGGGGGTGGGAGGTTGTTTTATGTTACAAAAACTATTCAGTCACACATCACCAATACTGCAAATTTCACTAATTCTTTATCAGAAATTTTATTCTCTCCATGGACAAGTCCTCAGACACATAGAAAGTAACCAGTGAATAAAATGACAACAAACACAGTGAGAAAGGGGGTTCCTTCACAATTATGATGGGGGAACAATGCACAGGCCTGCTGCATCCCTGCTGCACAGGAAAGGGAATGTTTGTCACCTTGTTGTGGTGGCAGTTCCCTCAGTTCTACACTGTATCTTGGCTTTGTAGCAACTACTTAGGAGCTTTCCTGAGTTGGACACACCAGACACGCAAGGGATGCTCCCCTTCTGCAGCCTCTTAATGCAGCTCCTTTCTTTAGTCAGAGAACAGAAGAGTAGATTTGTCACCAAAGGAGGTATAGTTTGCCTTCAGTCATCTCGGAAGAGAGCTACCTTTGAAGCTTCTGTTTCTTTATGCCTCTGGCAGAAAATAGTGGATAAATTTAATCTAAGAAATGAATTCCTGCTTGTAACTGTTATTTGTTAAATCTTACTATTCTGACTATTCAACAGAAACCACTCCTGCATGGAGTTATTATTCTCACACAGTTCAAATCCATACCATGTAGCTTTTGTACACAGATTAGTATTTTATTATATCTAAACTGAGTATTGTTTGTATAATCTAATTAAATATTTTGCAAATAAATACATTCTGACCAGAGCTACTCTATCTGAACAGCAATGTAAAGGTTTGAATACTTAAAGAATAAAATGGTTGCTTACCAGAAATTTCTGTTGTATTAATTAAACATTCAGCTGGCTTTGGAAAATTAGAAAACCCAGTTTAGTCTCCTTTATGTATACTGCATTTCCTTTCTGTAAAATATTTTGAGAAGATGCATGAGATAAAATAACATTACAAGATGGGTGTTTATAATTCAAAAAATGCCCTGCTAATGCTGAAAATATTGACATTTTTTCCTGAGGTTCTGTCAGAAAATACAATACACTGTTTTACGTCAATTGAATAATTAGAGATTATAGTAATTCCTGCAAGGCTTTCATTTGTGGCACAGTCTGAGAAAATTTCAAGAGAGGAGATTTGCGTAAAGGTGGGTGTCATGAAATACTAGGTCCCTCTTCTCCTATAATAATGACATACCAAGGAGAAAAAATCAAAACTCCTCTGGGGAAAAGCGCTGGCAATGCTCAGGTAAACGCTGGGAAAGCCCAAATTGCAAGTGGAGAAAGGAGTTGTCAGTGTGCTCCACACCGTGTCTGGGAAGTGTTATATGAAGACAATAACGGAGCATTTAGCATCTCTGGATTCAAATTGAGTAATGAAAGAAAATGATAACCACTTGCAACGATTTACAAGATCACTTCGAAAATTCTTAAGCAAAAATAATGCATTTGAAACATCAGTGACTTAATGCCATTTCTCCTCTCCTTTTCCCCTTTAATATTGTCTATATATTTTATGTGCTTTTTATATACATTTGTCAGGAGAATATTAATGTTCTGCTTTATGATTACCACCACCTTTCTAATCATTGCTTTTTATTATTCTTGTTCAGTACAGCTTAGCCGCCGAGCATGAGCAATGAAATGGGGGGAAAAAGAAAAGCAAATACTGTATTATATCATCATCTGGGGAGCGTGATTGTTTCTGCTGTGTTAATTTACACTAAAATCTATGACCCAGTGAGTCTGATTGATTGCCAAGGGCAGAAATCCAGCCCCTGGCCTAGTTTATTTTGTGAACTGTAGCCTCAGATATCGCTGCAAGCCACAATGATATTGATTTGATATACACTAGATGGCTCTTTATGCTCTTTGGGAAATTTATTGTGCGGAGTCAGAACTCAGACAGATGGGGAGAAGCTGCTCTTTAAATTGAAGAGGGTTATCATGGTTTGACTCCTGGGTCACTCGGGTTACCAAGTGGCCTGAGCGTGGCTGGGTCGGAGCGGGCTCGAGGGATTAGTGCTCATCAGTTTTGAATGTCAAATCTCCTCGGTGGACTTGAGTTATTGCTAATAGGAACTTGCCTGGGCCTATAACATTTGGATGGCCTATAAGTTAAACATCATAACCCTTTCTTCATGTCAGGGTCCTTTAAATTATGGCTGAGCATACCACCTTTGCTCTGGACGTTTAGCAGGAGATGGCTGTGTGTTATAAAGAAACTTGCCTCCGAGGTGGACCTGCACCATCACATCCGCTCTCTGCAGAGGAGCTGGACACCCACGCTCCCCGCGTCGCAGGGGGACAGTGTCCCAGCCGTGTTCCCTCCCTGCTGCTGCTGCTCACACGCCGCTGCCACCTTGGCTGTTCACAGGAGATATAACATAGGGAAAGCTAAAGCACAGCTCCATTTTTCCCTGAATTTAGTATTATTCCTTCAAGGTGGGAGGGGGAGGAGGTCTGGGGAAAATTCTGCTGGTGGGACAAAAAAAGACCAGTATGGTGGGAAATCACATGTTCTTTGAATGAATGAGGAAAATAAATGGGCTTCTAACTTGGGATAAAGTGTTCTTTCAGATTTAAGAGATTTTTCAGTATAAAATAAAGCCAAGTCTGCTATGATTAGCCTAAGTCTAATCAGTATTTTCATGAAAACACTGCTAATTGTTATTTAGCTACAATAATTCATGCTACAGTAAATGCTGAAGAGATCAGGGAAACTAATACCTAAGACTTTAAAGAGAGACATTATTTTTTATATCATAATATAGGGCAACTTTTTAATTACCAAAGAAGAATGGCACCACATTTTACCAGGTATTTCCAACAGAGTTATAAACCATACACAGCCCACATTTCCACAGTGTGCTTGTAACAGTGTTTGAACCTTTGAGATCAAGAGAAGGATTTTCAGTCTCATTCAGAGAGGCAGGGAATTAGCCCGAAGGAAGTAAGTCCCACACATATCCAGGAGATGGGATAGGGCTCCGTGTTGCCATTACAGTGAGAAAGATAACTCTCTTCCCACTTTTACGAGTAGCTGCTGGCTCCCTATGCACTAAAATTAAGAGTTCTCCTCTATTTTCCTTCAACTCATATATGATTCACACAGGAATGGAAGAAAGTAGGGATTGGTTTTATTTAAGTAGCTGTTTCTTTTCCTTGATCTGATTTTGGCGAAAATGGGAATTAACACTTTTAAAGAAAATATAGTTCCTTGCAAACTAAATGTGCAACCTTTACTTCCATAAAAACAAACAAACAAACAAACAAACAACAAACCCTCCAAAAAAGGAAAAAAGAAAAAAAAGCCTTTTGGAAACACACATCTACACTATTCCATTTTGATTTCGCATACCTATCCAAAACAAAGAAATCTCAGGAGGTTAATGGTAAACGGCTTAGCCTAGCCTTTTGGACTCTGTTCTTGGCAACGCGCTGCAGCTCTAGCTGCATATTATAGATATACTATTACAATTTAAACATAATACTGCCTGGCTTGTGGTCTGAGATTCCTGGGATTTTATTCTTCATTTGAAGTGAATACTAATTTAGAAAGTTACACATTTATATAGCTCCTGAAGAGTAACACCCACTTCACCTATCTCTCTATTGTAAATTAATATGTAGCAGATGGTGAGCTGAGATAGTTTGACAGCCTACTTACAGTACCAACACTTTAACCTCTATCTGAAAAAAAAAATCCCATTAGCTTTTCTGCTGTTGGGCTCTTAACCCCCCAAAGTATCCTTAGTTATCATATCATGGGATTTTCTGCTATGCCAAGGAAGAAAATAATTAAAGATACCCTCTTCCATTTAAATGCTTGTTCTAATTTTACTGGGCATATCTTTTCCTCTTAACTTCTCCAATAATTTCAATTTAAATCTTCATTTAGAATGAGATTTTTCTTCCAAGGGGGATTTTTTTTTATCTTCAGGGACAACTTAGTGCGCTGCAGAAGCAAACACAGAAGCCCTTCCATATATTATGATTAATGTAGTGTAAGGAGCTCCCCTTGCTAGAAATGCAGAATCAAAGGAAGCAGAGCCCATAAGTAGAATTTAAATTCAATACACATTGGAATCTTATAGTTCAATTCAAAGTGGCTCTAAAGGAAGTAATTAGACACTCACCAAGGCTTTCAGTAAGAAACAACTTTCCCTAAGAAGGGCCTGCTCAAAGTCTTCATTCAAAGTACTCAGTCACTTCTTTTTCCTCTTCACTCTTTCTAATAGAGAAAGGAGAAGGATTTTTTTGAAGATTTGGGAATCCATGTTAAGAGCTTTAAATTTAAGTCTTCTTTAAAAGAAGTGGTCTAATTGAATGTTTTCTTCTGATGGGCTGATAAATGTGTTTTATTTATTGCAGAACGTAAATGCATAGATCAAGAACTCTTCCACATGGGCTGAAACAAGATATTGTTCAGTCCTATAGCATTGTTCGTGTGCTGTTTATGGGGGATTGGAAGTCAAAGAGGAAATGCTCAGTTACACTGTTCTGAAAGTCTTACTCTTGCAAGATAACAAGAATGTCCTATAATTTGCAGATTTGATAACACGATTGACTTCTTAGGTCACGACTTTCAAGAAAGCCTCCAACTCTTAACACTTTCGCATTTTACAGCAAAATGGACCAAAACTTTACTTACAAAAGGGTGTGATTTCTATCCAAACCTGCTCTTACATGAAAGCATGAACGGAAATTGTCAGCTTCATCATTCAGCCCACCTCCACAACTCTTCTTTACTTTGGCAATTTTAATACACACATGACACACAAAAACCAGACGCCCATATAGATTTGTTCTATCTTTTTCCTCTCTCACAAATATTTATAAAAAACAAGTGGTGATTTACACATATGTATAGTAAAATAAAGACTCTGTCTCTTTCACACATATAGAGAAGGAATTCACATTAAAAATATCACTGCCACTTTCTGTTTAGATGCCTCTTTTCCTCTCTATTTGTGGTAAATGTAAAAGGTCTCTGCTCTTAGGTCTGACACCTAGAAACCAGGAATGTTCCAAGCCATTACCACACCAGTGTCATATACCGTACTGCAATCAGGAAAATGTCCACCTTTTCCACTACTTGTGCAGTATGGAGCACCTTTTTCTCTGGATAGATATTCAGCCAAGGAAGGGCAAGAGAAGTTATAACTTGCACTCACAGGACACCAAAAATTGCTCCGAGCCTTATAAACTGCACAGAGAGATTGCAACTGCCATTCCCAACCAAGCATTGCAAAGGCACAGGCGAGAGCCAGCTAGGGAACTGGAGCGGGCGTAGTAGTCATGAGCCTCAGATTAGGAAGGATGAATTTCACCTCACCAGTCCCTTTACACAGCCATTGCATAGACCCCCAATTACTCTGGCTTCATGCTAGTGCAAGGGATTGAATTTCAACCAGAAAGTTAGAAATACAAATAAACATTTTATTAAATAATTATACCCCATAATTGTGGATTACCTTTCATTTGTATTAGAGGGAGGCACAGTATGGTTAGACCCCCAGAATCTTGTGTGGTGTTTACGTCACATCTGATTGCTAACTGACATTTCAGGATTGTTTATCTTCTTTCCTTCTAGATTCTCTTTTTTCTATTTAAATTGAATCCAGATATCAGGAATATAATTAATTTCCCCTCACCTTACATTGAGACAGCAGGCTGAACTAATAGATTGAACAGAACTTTAATTTTCTTTCTAATAAGAAAATACTTTATTTTTTAAATTGTTCACTTTTAATACTTTGTCTTTGCAACTCTGAGAGGTAACCAAAACATTTTTTAGTTGTTTCCTCAATTTTATATATTATGGAGAACGGCAGTAACGTCCCTTAACACAGCCAAGTAACGTAATAAAGCCCCCATCATATTTCAGTATAGCAATGTCAGCAGGAGGCTTAAATATGGCTTTGAAATGCTCCCAGTCTCTTGTTTTTAATAAGGGAAATAGGTCATGATTTTTAATAACTCTTAAAGTACTCATGGCTGATTAAAACTTTATTCCTTATTTAAAAGGCTTAATTTGGATTTTGATTCAAATTTTTAGATGAAGCCCTGCTAAAAGATTTCGAGCTGCTGTGTTTTATGTAGGGCTGGCACTGTGATTTCCCAGGAACCAAGGAGGAGCAGAGACTTGGTCACTCCTGGAGAGAGTGTGGAAAAACCCTAACATTTCTGGGGAAAACCACTCACAATCAAAAATGTTCTCCAGGACTTCTGGCTGGAGGGGAATATAGTGAGTTGTCTCCTGCTGTCAAATAGCACAGGCTTGTGAACTGCAAGCTGAGTAAAGCACTTTAAAAAGACCAAGTTTACTGTGAGGCTAACTGTTAGGACCTACAAGTTTTTCAAGCACTTGGAAACCTGAACACAAGGAACAGATCAAAGAACCAACTAAGCCGCCCAGTCCTAGTGCTAAGCTTTTAAAATGAAAAAAAAAAGGAAAAGGCTATAATGTGTTTGATGAACTCTGGTCTATTTTCAACTTACACTGCAATGAATTGCTAGAACAATGCCACCTGGCCATCTGTAGCACTACTGACAACGCTTCAAATCCTCACCTAGGTCTGAAAATACGGTATTTGTGATTAACCATGGTGGTTACGCAAAGCTGCATTAGTTACAGTTACTTGCCAAGAACAAAATCCTTCTCATGTAGGTAAATCAGACTTGAATGATAGTAGCCTCACCTTTGCTAAAAGTGTGAATGAAGGCATTAGCCAAGTGCATGTAAAATCCAAAAATAATAATAACTGTGTCAGACGATTTTGTCTAGTCTTTTGTGCAACATAAGCTGCCCCTGAATCCATTGCATTTGGCTCTTTTCTTTTATTTGGGGAAAAAAATATATAATATTCTAATAAATTAAAAAGCAAATCACCAAAAAGATATTTTATAATCATATGTTAGAGAATCGGTCCTTAGAAATTTGTTCCAATAGGTATATATACTTTCACTACTGAAAATGTGTTTTATTTTTCACTCTGAATTTACTAGGGTTTAACTTCTAGCCATTTGATCTTATTATACTATTGTCTGGTAGATCAAAGAGCACTCTGTTATCAAATTTCTGTTCGCCTTGGTACAGCATCATATTGGGAACTCTTGTTCAGCTGATTAACACCCATTGAGCTTGCCTTCACTCCAGGAGTCCTTTTCATCATCAACACTTTATACAGTACAGTCCCCCATCCTGTAAATATGTCCTTCACTCCTTGTGAGTATATGCAGGTCTTTACAACTGGCTAGATTAAAATGACCTTATATTGCCAAGCAATCCAGATAGCTCTGCAGCAGTGACTTGTCTACTTTTTATCTCCTGTACCTGCTGCTCTTGTGTAACCTGCAAACTTTATGAGTTACTATTTAAAGTTGTCTTCTTGATCGTAGATAAAAATATAAACAGAATAAAGGTAAAACTATTTTTTCAGACCCCATTTAGAAGCACAGGCATTTGATGATAATTTTGGCTTAAAAGTACTTTTTGAGACTTAGTGGTTAGCCAGTTTTTAAACCATTTAATACATTACGTGTTGATTTTGTATCATTCTCATTTCTTAATCAGTGTTGTGTGGTAATAAGTGGAATGCCTCACTGAAATCTCAGTACTCTATATCAACTTGATTATCTTTAGTAATCTTATTAAAAATATATTAAGTTAGCTTGATAGGATCTATTTCTGGTATACCCATATTGACTGAGAGTAGGTTTTTTCACTCTCTTTGATTCTTTATACATCAAATCTCCCATCAGCCATCCCATCATCTTTGTCCAGTGTTATTATCATGATAGCAGGCCTGCAGTTACTGACATCATCCCATTTTCCCTTTTAAAATAACCAGTACCTCACTGGCTTTCTTCTAGCCTTCAGAAAAACCTCAGTATTTTAAGAATTACTGAAAAGCAGCAATAATAACCCAGAAAGGTAATGCTTTCATATTATTAGAAGCAAATTATTGAGAGCTACTGATTTCAAAATGCCCAGCTTTAGAGGCCTTTTAGTATTTTCTTGCATTACTATGGGGATGGAAAATATGTCATGATTATGATCATGATCATGAGATGATTAATACTTCATCCTGTTTCTACTCACAATACAGAGCATTGCTGTATTAATATTTACATACCTCCCATTACCATCTGATAACGTCTCTGTTCCTTTACTAGGATTCCCTTCATTCCTAAGCTACTTTCAGACAAACTCTTCCGTCTTGTCCTTAGCTCTCTTGGTCATTGATTATTTTTTCCTTTTATTCTTTGCTTCTCTCTCAATTTTGTACAGTTCCTAGTTTATATTCATTGCACTCTACTTCTCCTCCCCTTTACTTTCATCTTGTTTGTATATTATTTTTTTTATTCCATTTCTTTATAGCTGCTTTCACTTGCCCACTAAATCAGGTTGATTTTTAAATACACATAGCCTTTTCCATCAGATATGGAATTGTGGATTTTAGGACATCTAGTAAAACATTCTTAAACAGTTCAAAGCTGCCGTTTACATTTTTCTCTATGATTTCTCTCTCTGGCTTTATATGTCTTGTAATTATTTTCAGCTTTGTGAAATGGTCCTTTAAAAGCATTCAGTATGTATATTGCATTTTGGATGCCCTCCTGACTAATTTAGCCAGCTTGTCTCTGAGAACATAGGTTCCCCTTCTACTGAGATGGAAACCATCCAAACTCTGCAGCATGGTATCTCATCACAGACAGTGAAACAATTTTCTAAAAAGAAAACCTTTTCCTTGTACTACTTAACTGATTAGCTATTAGAGCTATTACTGGAAATTTGTTGTTGTCAGAATTTTCTGCCTTGTATTTTTTTTCTCTTTTGGTTTGGGATATAGTCTCAGAAGGAAATGTTCCCCTTTTTCACCACTTGCTTTATTACCATCAGGAATTGGCAAACTGGGAGGTGTCTTATCTGGGACAGTGACCATTCAATTTGCAGGATTTGCTAATCTCAGAGTCACATTCATCTCCTGGCTCTCCCAAGACAGAATCAAATCTATTTTCACACAGCATGTCCTATGCTTGGTGCAGTCTTTTAAGGAAAGAATCCCTAACTAGGACCATTCCATGAGTCATGTCTAAACTATATGAATGTATGTTGTTAGATTGGGTTCTCAGGGGTTTTTCTGTACTTTCCATACTGAGAAGATGAGTATATAACTTTAGCCACGCTGAGTTTACTCTGGGACTCTTCTAGTGAGACTTGGCCCTGGGTTAAGATTCCTAAAGGCAGGAAGGAAAATCGACAAGAAAGTGTCTACATGTGCTGCGGGTGTCTGAAGCTCCTGCTCTAGTGAATCCATGTCCAGACAGCACAGCCAGTGCAGCACAAGGAAGCCTAAAGAATCTCTGTCTCTTCCTGGTACTGAATAGTTAGTAAAATATATTAAAAAATTAAATCCTGAGGTATCTGGAGATAATGAGGCATTTCTGAAACCCAATGAAAAAAATTACAGGGAAGCCATGGAACTGTTTTAATATTGTATTATGGATAATAATGCTGTCACAGGAGCAAGAACCTCTCAGGTCACTCACATACTCGCTCAACCTATCACTTGATTTGACAAAAGTTTCAGCGTAGCTCTATGGTTAAAACAACACCATCAGTAAACACCCCCAGGATTTTAGTGGTTGAGAATACATCCATAAAAGTGGTTACAACCATGAGGTGAGAAATGGCATGTCAGCCAACTTTAAAAATGCATTGCTCTTGACCTACATTGCTTATCAGTTACTTGGCAGCAAGACAAAATATTAGTGTGTTAGGGGATCTTTTAATTTTCATTAGAAAAAGAAACGAACAAATCTAAGATAATGTTAATGAAGTCGGTATCAAGTTTAGTACCTGAAAGTCACCATCATTCCAGATCTAAGAACCTAGTCATATTTTCTCTTTGTTGAGACTTGAGGAATAGCACAGCAGGTACAGAACAGTTCCTCTTTGGAGAATCACTCAAGGTGTCAAATGATTCAGTTGGTTCACACTCTTCTAATAAACTGTAAATTATATGATTTTTCATTCTTCCCAAATGAGACAATTAAAGCTTGCATAGTATGTAGCTACTATATTTCGTTTAATTTAGGCAAAATAACTATGGAAGGAAAATCTGTGAGGCTTGGTGCAAAGTTTATAATCACACTACACATTAAAGAGCCATTTTGATACTCTCCTACTTCCTTTAATTTTTATGTATGAGAAATATATCCATAGCAGCCTTATCTTCCTGAGCTTAATACCAGCCTGGAGACTGCACTCCCTGCTGAAAGCAAAGAGATTTATTTCTCTGATCCCTAACTTAATGTTTATTTCTTCTCTGTACCTCTTAGGTCTTCTTTAACTTGATGATTTTAGATGCCTAGGCTGCTGCAGCTTCAGTGAAACTTCTCTACCTACTGCAGTTTTTTTGCATCTTTCATCACAAAAATTAGAGACTCACAACATAAAGTGCTTAAAATATGGAAAAAAGTCATTTTTGCCCCTTATCAAAACATGAAAACTTACCAGGCTTGATCAAGTTACTTGTTCATCAATAGACACTAGGAGCTTTTAGACCTCTTTTCCCATGTTTCCACATGAATCAGCAATTAAAAAAAAATTATGTTGATTTACTTTCTCACTCTGAACAAAGCTTAGGAATTTGGAAATAATAGTTATTTAAAATTAAAACAATGGAGACTGAAACATAATTTCATCAGGCTGTGTTATACCTCACATGCTTTCGTTATATCATAATGAACATAGACCTTTGTGCTAGAGACTGCTTTTGGACTATAAAAGTAAGTATAGTTTCTAGTATAGCTTTGCCATGGTTCCTGACTTTGGACCATAAATACAGACAGCATTTCTTTTGTGCACCTACAGTGGTAATTGGTGGTCAGTACCTGCTGAATTTTGTATGATGAAAATCATTACACTTAGCCAGCTAATTCATCCCTTTTTAAACTTCTAATAATTTTAGAATTACTCAATCTTGGTTTTGCACAGTATCATTAAAACCTAAGTCTCATTTTAAAAAATAACATAGAAATCTATCTCTTATTAACAGCTAGCATGATTTACCTTGCTCAGTGCCAGATCTGAAGCTGCATTTGGTCAGTTAAGTGCTGAGCTGGCCTTTCAAAAGCAGCTGAAAACTGAACTCCTCTAATCAAACTGACAAATAAAACTTTACAAGACTCCTTCCTAGACCCATTCAGTAAAGATTCTTTTCTAGCCTGCTGATTGCCTAATGTGCATAGCAGTCCTACCGGTATTTCAAAAGTTGAAAGTACATGTCTGTACAAAGAAAACAAAACAAAACAAAAATTTTGGAAGCGAGGAGTCTCAAAGTGTCTGCATTCCTCTCCAGGAATAGAGAACATCTGCAGAAGTGGGCTGGGGGAGAGAGCGTGGGTGACTCTGAGGAAAGATGGCACTAAGCAAAAAGATTGCTCTTCTGCAAACCTCCTTTGTCTCTTGCTTACTGATGCAAACTCTCCTGGCTTGTCATTTGCAAGAGGATTAAATGGATATTCCTGTTTTGAATCATGCTACTGAAAGATGTTTGGCCTCCCTCTGTGTAAAAGTTGATTTTTTAATAAATCTGTTTCCAACTGGGCTACACAATAAGGGTGCGAGGGAAAGAAAGCTGGGGGTAAGCAGAGAGGGTACTACAGCATATGGAAAGTTTGTATAAAACTTATGATGTTAACATGACTTCTTTCACCTAAGGAGAACCTATAAACTTACCTATTTTCTCAGCCTACAAATTCCTTAGTATTTCCCTGGGGATGGCTGAATGGTTCAATTCAAAGGATTTTTTTAATTCTTGTAACCCTAATCTTCATCATTATTTCTAATTCCTCAGTACGAAACCAGAAATATTGATGATCTAATACGTTTTACAGAGCAGCACACAACCTTCTTTATGGCACTTACATCATTATGTAATATGTTATAAAGCAACTTGCATGTTGTAAAACTCATTAAAAAGATATATTTTTTCTCTTAGCTTGAGTTCATGATGGCCAAAATTGAGGTGGAAAGCTATTAAAGTTCCAGAAATCCTAGCAGTACACGTTTCTTTCAAATGTTCTTTTCTGCCCTCTTACTTGGTGTTTTCTGTCACATTTTCAGTATTTCTGATGTGGGTCTATTGAGAGGTAATTTCTCAGCACGGCAGCTGAAGTAAGACTCCTATGGGATTAGTAACCCAGCCTTATAAATCGTTACCTGGTTTCTGTCATTTACCCTGATTTGGTCAGGACAGTTGCTAACTGAATGAAAGAGGCATAAGCCAAAATGAAAGAAGAATGATACTGAAATATAGTATAAAAATATAAATTAAACTTTTTTCATGAATGACTGGGTAGATTCTAAGACTTGTCAGAGCCTTATTGCCAGTGAGGTACCAGCCACTTTGTCTGGGAAAACCCCAGAAAAGGAGAGTATGTTGAGCATTTTTCAAATTCATTTAGTGTTTTTAGCCTTTTATTGTTTTCAGCACTTCTCAGGTTCCTGTCTGCTATTCTCTTGCATACTGTATATGCACAACTTGTTGCTGACTTTGTGAGATTTTTGGCTGCAAAAGCAGACAATTACCAGGGCACATGCTTACTGCTCTAGTGGTTGGGAAAATTAGGGACTATCATTACATTGAATTATCAGCAGGCATACAGTTCAGTCCTGTTCCCACTGAAATTGGTTGATTTCAGAAGAGCTGTGTTTCAGCCCTAGATTGTAATTTGTTCTGCTGAAAATGGCCACCCCGCCAACAGCATCCTACTTCACTTGTAATTTAAGAACTAGAGTAGCCTGTCAAAGCTAGCAGCAAGGAAGCAAATCCTCCTTTTGCAAAGGTAGAGCAGAAGTTGCTGAGCTGAGAGTGGCAGCCTCCTGTTCTCTGTGATGGTCAGTCCAAATTGTAATACAGACATGCTCACGTAGGCAACAACAAAACATTATTGCTGTGTCTTCCATTTAATTTGAAGATAAGCAAAACTTAAAACACAAGCTATATTGCATTATTAATTTACATGCCATTTCAGTCATTTTTCAATCAGGTTACCAAAGAGACCTTGTCTTCATCTGGACCCTGTCACTATGTGGATATCAGCACAAGTCCCTATAACCTTTGGGTAGGCAGTGAAACTGAGGTAAGCCTTTTCACTTTCCCCAGCCTTTGCTGTTGAGATGAACTTCTTACTGTCAGTCACAAAAATTCCAAAACTTCCAGGTATTCACAGAAGAGAAAAAGCCCAGGTATAAAGCAGGCCTTTACGTAGGATTCCCCTTGCTGAACAGGGAGATGAATGATTAAACATATTGCAGCATATTCAGAACAGGAGTGTTGTTTCTGCTTTCTGAGAAACATTGCTGCTGATTAAAAGCAATGCAGCTGCTTGGGGAGCTAAACAGATCCAATAAACTACAGACCGTACCCTCTCAGTGCTAATTAAGGTGTTAATTAAGAAATGTTATCTTGAGGAGGCCTGCTTGAGGGAGGGAATCCTTCATACTTTTTAGTGTACCAGTAAGCCAAGAATAAGAGATACTAATGTTCTCACTCCTGGATTTTTTTAATAAGAAGACTGATGGTGGTTTTTGTTTTTACTAAAGTCCCAGCATATAGAGCTATTTAGCTGCGGAAGAAACTCCGCCTATTGTTCCATGAAGTCCAGCGTTTGCGACTACTTTTGGTTTTTGCTTGCTGTTTGTTTTTTAGCACTCAAACGCAATTTTGGGAGTGTGGTGGATAACCTACAGCTGTCTCACCAGGAGATGAGTTCTGATGGTTCTTAAGTCTCCCTAGGTCATTATGAAGCAAAAAGCCACTCCACCACAGGAGGCAAATGAGTATGAGGGAGACAACTTCTCAGTTTCCCTTCATGTTCTGTTAAACCTGGCTTCTTCTAGACAGGTAGGAAACCCGTGGATTTGAGAAGACAGGAGTAATGATTTGTTCTGAGCTTGCAAAAGAGATACTAATTTTGTTAATCGGCTGCATAAAACTAGGATCCATATATATATATATATATTTATAGAGATATATATAATGAACACTGTTGAGGTGAGGGATGGGGAAATGGGAAGACCCTACAAAACACCCGTAATTTAACTTGCTGAAAAATGGCAGCTGGCCCTCAAGCTGAATCTTCCACTTAGAGGCCTTCCCTTTGCCTCCTTCACTTTAACGTCAGCTTCATATGATACACTCACTATTTTAATCCATGTCAGTCTCTAGTCACCCGACTGCAGCTAGTTGAGTTAAATGAGATTTATGTGGTGCAACTGAGAGCACAAAACGGTTCAAAACCAGTTTCTATGTAGATGAAATGGCTTTAGGATGCCAGCAAGGAGGAATTGAGTTAAAACCAGTGAGTTTGTTCTGCTCCCTAGTTAGCATTAGCGCTGATTACAAACCTCTCACTGATACACAGCGGAGGTGGGGGACTCTGTGTGTGTGAGACAGAAAGATACCTCACGGCATGCCAGTGTACAGAAAATTTAGCCCAAGCCATGTCTAACAATTTCTTTGCAGATATGCCACCGTCCATGGACAACATGCCTTTATTTTAGACTTAACAGCAGGAGGTGAGATGCTTGTGCCAGCCCCTCTGTCCTTTGTGTGACTGTTCCTGTGCTAAGATGCCTGTTTAAGGATCAGGTCCCTCCTAGTCTGTTCGGGTTTTTTTTCCACACAGGCCCTGCGTTGGACTGGCAAGTATGTATGTATTTATTTATTTATTTATTTGGGTGGGGGGCTTAGTAGCTGGGTATTTTTACTTATTTATTTATTAATTAACCAATCTAAAACCAGCCTTCTATTTATTGCTTGGTTCCCGCCCGTACGAGGTTACCTGGGAGCCAGCCCCGCCGCCCGGCGGGAGGGCCTCCAGGCCGCGGCCTCAGCGACCGGCCGAGCCCAGGCCGCAGCGTCGCGGCCCAGGTCCAGGTCCATCCCCGGGCCCGGCCTCAGCCGCGGTCCCATCCCCGCGGCGGTGAGCGCGGCACCGGCCGCCGGCCCTCGGGGAAACACTACCGGGGAAGTTTTTCCTTCCCGTTCTCCTCTTCACCCAGAATACTCCTCTATTAGGCAATTAACTTAGAACAAAAGTATAAACTCATAACGCTTGATCCGGATGTTTGGTTGGTGTTTGTTTTTTTTCCTCTTTGTATTATTGTTGGGATGTTATCCCCCCCGCCTCCTTCCCCCTGAACTGCGGGCGGTTGGCCTGTAGGCGGTGCAAGAGCTCCATGAAGGCGGCGCCTCCGCCTGTCCCCGCGGGTCTGGCCCCACGTCGAAGGGGCCGGTGCCGTCGCCGCCGCCGATGCCGGTGTCTTCGGCTCTGCCAGAGGGGACGGCATCGGCACGGGTTGTGACGGTGTCGGCTGCACCCCAGGCTGTGGGTGAGGTCTCAGAAAAGGGGGCGATCTTATAGTCATCGTCCTGCCATCCCTCCCCGCAGAACACGGGCTGCCACATCGGCTGAGTGGCTCTGGTCGACGGCAGGAAAGGGCTATCTGCCCTGGGCAGGGATGCCAAACTAGTTTCTTCACCCAGAAAAATGTAATCAAGGGCCAAATGCAATGAGTTACCTGTACAGAAAAAGCAAAACAAACAAAAAGACATCTCTTAAAAATAAGTATGGCTGATGACGATTTTCTTTGTAATTCTAATTCTAGCTATTATTTGCTCTCATCCTGGGAATCATATGAATGTTTATTTAGTATTGCCTTTTCCCTCTTTCTTTGTGATGTGTATTGTCATTCACTTACTTTCAAGCAGTGGTACATTTAACTTCTGAACTCGGTGTTTCAGTGTGCCACTTAAGACACCACTCCGCTTAAGTGATTGTCACTCAAATTAGTCCTATTGTTTTGTGATATATAAATCGTTTTCTATACTGCCTGGATTAGCCAGTTCAATGGCAGTGACAAACATGCATTGTTTGTTGCGAGAGAGGGGAGCCTCACATGGGAAAACACATGTACATCCAGTCAGGACACAGGCATTTCCCACCAGAGAGAGAGTGAGAGTTTTAGCAAACTGGTATTTATTGCTTGTTCTTGCATGCATGTTTTGTGTGTTGGCTATCACAGCTTGACAACGGGAAATAAGGTATTGAAGAAATGTTCAGGCACGTAAAGAAGTGGCTCTCAAAGGATTGACAGAGCTCATCTGCAGTTAAAGTACAAACTGATTATTTATAGCTCTGAGTTTTGTAACACTGAAATTAGGGTTAAGCCTGAAAATAACAGGTACAAAAGGAAAGATCCAAATCTGTGCAGCCCGAGTTGGCAATGTTTAGAGGGAACTAAAGCCAACGGAAGCTGTGTGAGGCACTTGAAAAAAATCATTTTGTTCCCACAGAAGTGCAAAAGCATCAGGGGAGAAAATTAATTCTATACTTGTATTTGATGGTATGATATCAAATATTTAGGAAGAATGTTGAGAAATGTATTGTATAAAAAAGACTTCACCAATTAAACATATTTAACAAAACTGATACTCTTATGAAGGAATATTATAGTAATTTTCTTAAACAATTTCAGTCTAAAAAAAGGTTGTTTGCACTGTGCTAACTTTAATATTTGCTATGCTATAAAATGTAATTTCTTCTTTGAAGGAAGTGAATTTCATAATGTGTATCAATCTACTCTACCTGGGCAGAAAAAAATGCATTCAATTTCTCCTCATTGTTATTAGTAACTTTATTCCAGAACAAAAAACCTGACAGAAATTAGTTTTCTGTAAGTAGACAATGCTGGAAGAGTAACCTCTGCAAATCTGTACTGCCTTCAGTTTTCCCAAGATTCCTGTTGAAAAATATGTCCCAAAGCATGCAACCGTTTTTGCTATCAAAACAACGGTGATCTTCTGTAACATTGTAAGAGGTCTGGCAAACTTTCGTATTAGTTGTTGTGTTATTTTTCTCAATGAAAATGGGGTTGCAAAAAACTAATCTGACCAAAACCCTAGGTGAATAGTCCAAATAAATTTCCCCTTGTATTAACACCATTTTTCTCTTATTTTTCTTTTTCAGAAACTTCTTGTGTTCTCTTCTTATAAATACGTGCAAAAAACCTACGCATTTAAATCTGACATATTTTCGTACACTACAAAGCAAATTTTAAATGTATTTTCTGTAGCCATTTGTATAAAGAACAGATATCAAGTCAATCAAATAAGAAAGAAAAAATATCACTACATGCATTTCTTTGGGTTTTCAAAACTAGGCAACACCACAGGAATTTCAAATGTTTTCTTTTTTTTTTTGTTCTTTAATAACAAATCCATTACAGAAAATAGGTAAATAAGAAATTAGATCTGTTTATAGACATGAGCATAAGACAAAACGTGAAGAAAAGAATGGAGTTCTCAGGACCGTCTCTTTAAACCAACAGGACTGCTTCAGTGGAAATTGGGGTTTTTACGTGTACATGATACCTATGATGGTTACATGGGACATTTTGCATTAGCATATATATCTATAGTCTCAATCTGATCAAGATTCTCTTTCTTTACTGTTTCCGTGTGGGAGAAAAGCTACTTTCAAATGCATGTTACATCTCAGAATTTCGTCTGTTGTTATTTTTTCCTGGAAGTTAGAATTGTTTCCCATGTGCATAATTTCATTTGTAATTTTTCATCAGAAGCTGCCATAAAGTACATTCTAATCTTATTTATTAAAAGCAGTTGCTTCTTATGATAAACTATTTTTTGACAAGGCGACACAGCCTTTTCTCTAGGAACTACTTATGTTAACAATGACATTGGTTTCAGAGAGTAAAATCCTTCAGAATGAATAATGAAGTTACTAATGATTTGCTAGATGAAAACATATCAAAATAGATTTTTTTGAAACTCGCAACTTTTATTCTGTTTTAAGTTTCTTTCGCTATGCATTGAGCTTGTGAGCAGAAAGCATTAGGAGGACTTTTCATCTTGATTAAAGATTGACGTGCATAACTCTTCGTGCACCGAAATAAAAATATGCCCCTTAGAGCAATGTCTCTCGACCTTTAAAAACCAAAGAGCCATTTAAAATCAGAAAGAGGCACGCAAGTCAAAAATACAAAAATGCATGTGACAATTTTATTAAAAATTATGAATTAATGTATTCATCAAAACCAGTTAAGAAAATCCAAAGGCACTCTGTAATTTGTGTCTTAGGGCAAAGTAATTGATCAGGTAGATTGTTTGTTTTTACAAGAAGGAAAAAAGAAACTTTACATACATAAATGGAAGGAAATGGTGAAAGATATCATCCAACAAGTTTGCAGAACAGCTGAAAAGAAACAGAACTGAGCCAGCATGTCATACAATTTCTCACTCAGACCCATGATAAAAGCTCTATACAGGTCTCTGAAGAATGAATTCCATAGGTTGAGTACCACTGCCATTAAATATTGTAGGTACTGAGGTAGTTTTCATTTTCCTTTACTGTTCCTTTTGAAGTTATTCACTGTGTGAATATCAAGTAACATTTTTAATGCTGTGGTGATAGACTGTGCTTTTAACAGAGTATTTTGCAACTAGGACAGCCTTTCCATTGCTGAACACAGGTTTGGCTGCAGGAAAAGGCAAACCTCCTTTCTCTGATTATATTCAGTTATCTAACCTGAAAATCGCTGCTGCATATTCTGCATTTGTTCTGTACAATAAATTCCTATTTGATTTCCAGAGTTAATCTGCGCAAAGGCTGAGTCAAGAATCGCAATAGCCATCCACAGTGGAAAGGAGATTCTTCCTATGTCTGCTGCTGCTTCACCAGGATGTCTGTTCTGAAGCACAGAGTCAAATTCAGCCTTGTGCTACCTCCTTGCAGACCTTTCAGAACTCAATGAGGCTGTAGAGGGTAAGAATTTGGGTTTACTTACTATGAAGCTATTTAATGCAGGCTGTATGGCAAAGAAGTACCAGCTAGGAAATGTAAATGTTGGAAAATGGCATGACTCTGTTTAAGTCCTTGTTACTTTACAATTCTATGGACAAAAATTGGAGCTGACGTTTCTCTTTGATCTGGTTTACCCATCTTGCTCAGCTGCTATCAGCAGTGTGTGACAGCAGCAGACATGAGTTAGGGAAGAGGGAACAGCAAAGAAAGAAATATAATCCTCCCCAGGGCCTTCATGGGAGAATAGTGATTTAGAGCTAGACGCTACATTTCTAGGTGGACACATGGTGAGAGAGCTGTCTGATGCCATTGTGAAGCCACTCTTGATTATCTTTGGAAGGTCATAGTGATTGGAGGAGTTATCTGATGACTAGAAGAAAACAAATGCCATCCCTCTCTTCAAGAATGGCAAAAAGAAGATCCAGAGAACTACAGACCAGTCAGCCTCACTGGTTGTGTATTTAGGCATAAATACTAGAAAGAGAAAGTATTTATGGACATATGAAGGACAAAAGGTGATTGGGAGTAGTCAGGATGGCTTTAGGAAGGGGAAATCATGTTTGACCAACCTGATAATATTCTATGATTAGATGAGTAACTTGGTGGGTGAGCAGACAGTAGTAGATGCTATCTTGACTTTAATAAGTCTTTCAGTGCTGTCACCTCATTGACAAAATGATGGATCACAGTTAGATAAAAGGACAGTGAGGTGGATGGGAAACAGTCTGAACTGTTGCGGTTGAAGGGTTGGGGTCACGGTCATGAAGTCCAGCTGGAGTCTTGTCACTAGTTCTGTACTCCAGTATTCATACTAGGGCCAGTACTGTTTAACATCTTCATTAATGACCAGGATGATGGGATGGGGTGCACCCTTAATGGATTTTCAGATGAGGAGTGGTTGATAAATCAGATGGCTGCACTGTTGTTTAGGGATCTTGAGATGTTGTTGAAGAGGGGAATAGGAATCTCCAGAGCTGAACAAAAGGAAACGCCAAGCCCTGCCCCTGGGGATGAAGAAATCCCAGGCACCCACTCAAAAAGGCTGGGGGCTGACTGACTGGAAAGAAGCTTGGCAGAAAAGTCCTAAGGGCTCCTGGTGGACACCAAGTCGTATATGAGCCATCAAAGCCATTTGTTCTTGTGGCAAAGGCAGCCAGCAGCAGCCATGCTCCATTAGAGAGAACTTCACCAGCAGGTCCAGGGTGGTGATTCTTCTCCTCAGCTATGCTGAGAATACATCTGGAGTGGTGTGTCTGGGTCTGGCTTGCCAGTGCATGAGAGACTTGGACTTGCAGGAGCAAGACTAGTGAAGGGCCACAAAGATGCTAAAGGGGTTGTATCCTCTGACATATGAGAGGCTGAGAAAGCTGAGATCCCTTATGCTAGAGAAGGGAAGGCTCAGGGGCAAATCTTACCAATGTGTGGTAGAAGGGAGTAAAGAAAGTGGAGCCAGACTCTTCTCATTGGTGTCCACCAAAAGGCTGAGAGGCAATGGGCACAAACTGAAACAGAAAATTCTACTTAAACATAAGAAGAAGAAAAAAAAAAAAGGGTGATTGTTCACCAGAACAGGTTGCCCAAAGAGGCCCTGAAGTCTCCATCCTTGGACATGTTAAAATGTAGCTAGTCAGTATCCTGAGCAGCCTGTTATAGTTGACCATGCTTTGAACAGTGGGGGTTGGACTAGATGATCTGCAGAGGTCCTTTCCGATTTTAGTGGTTCTGCGATTCTGTAAGAATAGCCAGAAACATCCACTGGAGAGTTAGCGCCAATAAAAAAGCTACATGGGCAAACTAAGAGCGTATGTGTGCTACTCAGTTGAGTATTGTATATGGTAGAGTTGACCAGGAGCCACAACAGGACATCTACAATAGCCAGGTTTCTGCTCGGTGCTGCACTATACTATAAGGACATGTTATGTTATTTGGCAGTGCTCCTCCGTGATTTGTGTTATGTGGATATAGCTTACATAGATTTAAAAACTCAAGAAAAGTTAGTGGCTAAGATAATTTGTTGAGTGAGCTGTATCTAGAAAAGATTCCAGGTCTAGTAATACTCAAGTCTTTGATCTGGGGGAACATTCAGAACTGCAGATGAAAAAATCTGGGAGGATTAAGAGAGATTAGCAGTGCAGGGTCTAGGTGGTTAAGTCTTGATGCATTAGTGAATAAAATGCATTCATGGGGGTTGGAAGCCAGGGAAGCACATACAAAATTACATGCCAAGGAGCACTGTGTATAGATACGGTATGGAGAGTTGCAACCTGAGAAGCAATTGATTCTGACAGTGGAGTCTTTGAATGGCAAAGTTGAGGCAAAAAGGGAGAATATGCTCCTTGAATATGATAACAAGGAAATAATGAACAAATATGTAGGTATATCCCTGCACTCGATTTTAATATCCACATTTTATAGGATGCCCAAAATTGGAGAGAAGACCCACAGCAATTATTTGAGGCCCGGGAGGAGGCATTTTTACTGCAAGAAATGTAAAGGATCATTCTGCTTATCGTATTAAGAATGTCAGAGGTGATTTGATCTCACTGTAAAAGTAATGTCAGGAGAGATAGTGCAGGATACTAAAGGCTCTTTAATCTAGTAGAGAGAGGCATAATTAGAACGAGTGGCTGGAGGCTGAGGCAAGGCAGAGTCATCTGAGAAATCAAGTGCGCAATTCTATGGTATTTCTGAGAAGCCCTTGAAACAGTTTACTGCAGTAAAGTGATGGCTTTACC
The DNA here is from genome assembly GCA_025769975.1 of Gallinago jamesoni. NCBI lineage: Eukaryota > Metazoa > Chordata > Aves > Charadriiformes > Scolopacidae > Gallinago > Gallinago jamesoni. The sequence continues at coordinate 89,626,440 of JAOQGH010000012.1, read as the reverse complement.
TTCTTGTGGTGTCTTCAGCTGAGGACTGGATATCTTTCTGGAAAACGTGCCACTCCAAGCTATTTTCACTTGCTGCACACATTGAAAACAAGATGAAAAGCTTGTTCTTAGTCAGGGGGTCAGTTTTGCCTGACTGATAACGGATGCCCTACAAATGAGCTCTGTGCTACTGCAACTGGGGAATGAAGCTCTCTGCCCTGTTACTGACTGTGTGAAGTTCTTTTAAGATGAACTGGATGGTACAACAAAATAATTGCTGTTGGCCTTAAAATCTATCATTAGAGGAGTGAAAGCTCTTTACTATGTACTTCTAACCTTAACCATCCTGCCCTGCTCTGCTCAAACAGCTGTAAGGCAACATCGCAGCCACCAGCTCTATGGCTTGATCTGGTTGTCTTCAAACAACAAAGGTTGTATATATTAAATGTTAAATGTATTCTAAATATCACATAAACTGAGTTTAGATACATAGAACTGAAGAAGTTGTTTCAAGGCACTTTAGTTAGAATAGTGCATAAAGCGCACATAAAAATGATGGAACCATTGTAGTCTATCTAAAAATGAATCCATTTTAATCCAAGGTGTCAACAGGTTGATATTTTATAGCATAAAGACTGTCAGCGAATGCCTGCATTCTCCTCTACTTCTTACATTTTCATGAGCTCAGTAAACTGAAACAATAATCTTAATAGTAAGGAAAAACAAGAGTAAATTACAAGTTGCAGAGGCTATTGTCAATTTTACAAATCCAACAATAGCCTGAAGGGTTCCAGGTTTGTTTCTAGTTGCTCAGGAAGCTTGTGTGATTTGCTCACACATTTTTGCTTATACCCCAGAGCTGTGCATCTGCTGGAGTCAGGGATCTAATATTCTCTTTGAACTTGCTTAGCATCCTAGTGCATGCTGTGATCCATAATTAGTGCATGCACACACACATACTAGCAATATTAACTCCTAAAATGTCAGAAGTTTTGCTGTGTCCAGCACCTGGTGTGCTGTTTATGTGCTGCACAAGAAGAATACAACTCTTGCTCTAACCTTGGGGCTGAAAGTCTGCAATTCTGACCTGCATCCCTAGGGAGAACAAACATGGAAAACATAATGGTTTTGGTCTTCATCTTCAGGTGTGATACCACAGTGCAATTTTTCAAGAAATGAAGAAGTACCAAGGATCAATGAGGCAACTGCAAATGGCACAGAAACCTAAACTGAAGTTCATTCAGGGATAAATTATGTGACTGCTTGAAAGACCAGGGTGCTTTGTCTGTCCATAGGCCAGCATGGCTAAGATGTGTCAACACATATCATTTCTGGAAAGAAATCTTTGGAGCCAGAAGACAGTTTGATCTTTGGGTTTGTTTTGGTTTTTTGTTTGATGGGCTTTTTTGGTTGTTTGGGTTGATGGGTTGTTTCGTTTATTTATTTATTTATTTATTTTATTAAAAAAACAAACCAAACCAAAACAAAAAAAAAACAGAACAAAACACTTGGACCCTGCAACCAGTGAGAGAAGCGTGCAAGAAAGTCTGACAAGTTGTGCCATTTTTGGGAAAACCTACCTAAAACAACTGGATAAAAGTCACCTAATTCCATGGCAAAGTTCCCACTTGCATGGGAAACTGAAGTTTAGGTGGGCTTCCACTGTGAGCACTTCATAGGTTTCTAAAGGAAAAGCAGCACTTATTGAATAATTGTTTTCAATTAGGAGTGTTCACATTTCTGTTGATGATGGTGGTTTCCACAAACCTGCTTTTGTTTTGCAGTAGAGAGCAAGACATGTTCTTGAGATAACCAGTCAGTTTCAATGGCAATAAATAAAATAAAGAGTAATGGGAAGGGGGGAGCAGACATATGGAAGGGCACTGAGCAAAGGTTCATCATGGAATGTAAGCAGTAATGTAGAAGGATGAAATATATATGAAATTATAGAGCTTTAACGTCCTAGTTACTGATGTGTTGCATGTGTTGATGTCTTAATTGCACCAAAGAAACTTTATGTTCAGTCATATTTATGGATCTGTATGCCATTATTGTCGGGGACATTCCAACAACTATGTTTCAAGCTTTGCACTTTTTTTCAGAGACTAAAGAAGGACTTCTGTTAAAGATCTTTAAGATAGTAAACTGTAGTAGCGAGAGAGCCAAGATCCCAAGTTAGCAGAAGGCTACATACTCAACAGGGAATTCACTGGTCAAATTGCATTAATATCTGAAGTGTCTAATAAAATCCCAGGGCCATCGATTCAAGTTCCTGACACAGTTTTATTTTTTCAACATGCCACTGAAGTGTGCCATGCTGTCACTACGGTACCACATCATGTGGTAGCACATCATCTCACACTTTGCGTGAGAATTGCTGTACAGCATTTTGCACCAATTTGCTGTGCTTTCAAACATATTTTTTCAGCTCTGTCTTGGAAACTTCCTGATGTAGCAGGCATACACCATTGCTTCCCAGAATATTAGATATCCTTCATTCAAGCTGAATTGTTGCTTTTATTAATTCTTTTCTGATACAATTAGCAGAGCTTTGCAAAGTTTGGGCCTTTCTGGTTAGCAGATGGCCCGAAGTCTAGTGAGACCTGTGTTTGAGTGTGGGTTGTAGAGATACCACATGCACTTAGTTTTCCATGGTGAACAGGAATGGTTGCATTAAGCACAATGTAACCATATCATTCCAAGAGATGACCACCACAGGATTACAATGTGATTTAAAGCCAACTCCATGACTGAATGACCAAAGCTCATAGCAAGACCAGAGAATGCCAAGACGTTTCTGGAACATGCATGAAGCCCTTCACTTCCTCACTCCATCCTATGCCCTGGAATCCAGGCTGTAGCTGGCTGTCCTCAGGCTCTCCCACAGGTCCTTCAGGTAAGAACCTTAGAGTAATTCATTGCTTAGGTTGCCTCTCAGCTGAGAGGTCATTAAACTTATATTAAGCACATTTTAAGAAAGTAGTGAAATGCAGTCAATGCATGCTGTAAACTGGATTCTTAAATTTAACAGCTGCAACTTTTATGCAGTTAGCATATAATAATCTATTATGATATATATCCAAGTTTAGTTTCTGCCTTCTGCAATTAGGTGCAGCAAGTATTTAGAATAAAAATATGGCCATTCATGATTATTATTTATTTATGCTTTTATAGTACTACAGAAGAGTCCTACAGGGGACCACAGCTCTGTAGATTGCAGTTAAACTATCTTGTAATCTGCCATCTTAGGTAATGAGAAATAAATACTTTAAATATTCAGGGTTTTTTTTTTCAAAATGAAAAGGATTTTATCATGTTATAATTGGTGCCCTTATGTAAAGTGGCCCTGGTTGTATTTTGATTTGCTATGGTAGTAGTTAAGGTTAAATGTGATTGTCCTTGTTTGCTACAAGGGTATGCAGGTATGAGAGATCAAAGTTCAGAAACATTTAGTCTGCTTTTAGTCATGACCTCACTTCTGCTTCTTTCTGGAAATAGAAAGAAAGAAGTTCCTGCCATATTCTTTCAGTAATACAGAGAAAAATGTGGATATAAACAAAAATTCTTTTGTTTGAGATTAGAAACCATTATTAAAACTGCTGAACATGGGTTGGATTGATGTTGTGAAAGGACCAATGAAATAACACCCATGATGAATTATCAGCTGCAGAGTATGCTAATTGAAGCAAGATAATTTTTAATGCTAGAGTTTTTCTCCTGTCATGCAAGCAATGCAAAAGAAGGGTTAGAATACACAAATTAAAAGAAAAAGATTTTAATCAGAAATTGTGTAAACTGCTTTGAAATCTACAGCAAACGTGTAGCAGGTCTTACTCCTTTTAGAATCATTAAGCAAAAAAGTTCATTCTTCCATTTGTGTATGCTTAAGATACAAGATAAAATATTCTTTTAGGAGGACTTGTAGTTTGGCCAATGTGTAACTAAATAGTAGGTAGAAGAGTATTTCTCATGAGGCTCACCCTGGGTGCAGCATGAATTACAACATGGATCCAGGCTGTACACCAGGGAATTTATACACCATCCGTATGGCTTTCATCTCCATCAAGAAACTGAGATGTGAGTACACAGGTAAATAAAACTGTGAGAGTTTGTGTGGTGCTGGGGAGATGGGGAATGGTTTGATTTGCATTTTTGGTGGGTTTTTTTAGAAGAAAATCTTCTGCAAGAAAGCTACCTAATAGCAAATAAAGAAGTAGAGTCTTTGCCAGATGCTATTCAGACTAAGTGGAGGAGCGCAGGGAGCTTTAAACTCACTGCCTGAAGATTATTTCTATTCTGTTGCTCCATGGCAGGATTGATTCAGGCCAGTTTTGAGGCACTCATGCAGCATGAGTATGTAGTCCTGCCTACCACATTGTCTTCCACTTGTCCCTGAAATCTGAATTAAGAGTAGTTGATTTGGGTGATTGCAGATGCTGAAATGATGTAAAGCAGTAAATTATCCCTCTAAGCTCTACTCTGAAACAAGGCAAATAAATATATTGCAATAGATTTTTGGCATTTTGTTTCTCTCCATCTCTCACCTGTGGGTTATTTCAGTTGCATATAAAAGCAAATGTGAAGCTATTTTGAATCAGAAAGCATATGTGCATTAGCTCTGCACATATATCTCTCTCTATTTACATTTGCTCTACAGTCCTTTACAAAGTGCACAGTGTTAGGCTTTTAGCTCCCTACCCAGTTACAGTGTATCATAAAGCCTAAACTAGATCAGTCAAAGGAACCAAAGGAGTTTGCAGCTCTATTTGATTCAGAGAACCAGCTGAAAATTTCCTTTACAAGTACAGTACATCGGGGCCTTCAGCTATAGTGAACTACCACTGGAAAACTATAGTTTATCATTCACAGCAGTGAAAAAGGAGGTCATACAAGGATCACCTCTCCAATGACATAAACATGAGACTTTTCTCACAAACTGTCAAACTTCAATTGTTGGTGAGATCTGTTGTGTCAGTGTTTCATAATAATTGCTTCTAAGTCTTGTTAAGGGTCTAAAACAAATTACCTGAGTGACATGCTTTTGGCACCAGTGAAGGAACAGCGAGGGGAATACATATTGCATAACAGACTTGCCTATCAAGATTTTCTTGGAGTTTATTGCAGCCATTTTACTATTATTTCCCATTATTTGAAATACCGTAATAAAAGATGCAAGTTGTCTCATGCTCTCAGGTAAACTTTTGTTCCCTGTTTGATAGTCTAGCTGGCCAACATAAACTCACTCATAACAATAAGCTTCTTTTTAAGAAGAGATGTTTTAAATAAACTGAAGAAAGTTAATCCTTTCAGTTATGAAGGTCTTTCTTTAGATTTAGAAAGTAATATTGACTGTCTTTGCAGTGTGTAAGTCTTTTCTATTTCTTTTACATCCTAAGCAATAAATGGATGACAAATTATATATATTAATGAAAATAACCACAGACCCATTGTAACCTGCAGAAATGCACTTGCCTGTAAAAATATATCAAATTAAATATATTTTTATATATAAAATTTTTATGTATTTCCTTGTTAACAGCTGAAGAGGAAAGTGAAATGACTTACTACTTGCAAAACACTGCTTCTGTTTGATTAAGTATAATGAGATTTATGAGTATGGAAAGGGGTTCTGGTATTGGGTTTTTGTTGAGTTTGTTTGGGTTTTTTTAACATTGACCAAACATGCAAACAAAAACCCCACTGAATGAAGAATAGGTCAGCCTGTCTCCCTTTTTACTCTCATAAGCATATTTCATACACAAGGTCAGATAGGTGAGCACCATACTTTGCAAAACTTAGAATGTCAGCAATGAGTCAATTTAGGTGTAAAATAACTCAGAGGCAGACAAGAGAGACAAATACTTGATTACTTACTTGTGACTGCCACTTCTTTAGGCATTTATTTAAAAAACAACCAACCAGCCAAAAACCTTCTCTGCTTGCAGGGCCAGCTCTATTTTTCCAGCACAAACTGCTTTTTGGATTTGATAAACAGGACACATCAACTAACAATTTAAACTCCAAAGCCATAGTAATAGGTATGTGGCTTTTTCCCAAAGGCTTGAAGTTAAAATGCTACAAGCGCTGCAGAATGGCAGCTAAATACATGTCCCCTGGGTTCTGCAAGGCTTCATTCTGCACAATGATGGAAATCTGAAAAACAAGTTGAATGCAGATTTGGCCATTTCCACCAAGCTGCAAAAGCCTAGAGGATTTTGTCGGTTATGTCAGGGGATCAAGCTCTCATTGCTAAGTTTTAAAGCACAAAAGTTACTGTGCTGAACTTCACTTTTTACTTTGTCCAGGACCAAAGAAACAGAAATTTTAATTAGGAGCTCACAGATATGATGTTATCCTTAAAATGGATGTATTTACATAGCATAAACCAAAAATTACCTTTCTTTGTAAACATGTTTTTTTTTGTCTGGCAGTTTTTTGTTGTGCTATCATGCTACTGGTTATTCAGGTTATGTTGTTGTTGGCTGATTCCAATGCCACCCCATGGTTTTGATACACTCTTCCTCTCAGTTCTTATGCAGCAGTATGCTTCGCTGTTACTTGTTCCTTTCATTTTCAGGGAACTGAGGAGTTGCCATCCTGGCCCTGTGCCTCCACCCCGGCACAGCCAGGGCCTGGGTTGTGGTGGAGATGTTTTCTGACCTGTGCAGTGCAAGCTCTTCTGAATATCCCGAGGTCAGTAAGGGTTTTCTGAATAGTGCTACTGAGTTGGAAAGATGGGGTCTCTTAGGGAGAAACAGTAGTTGACTTGCAATAGCAATTATTGTCTTTTTGATTAACAGGTATAATTTGAAGGATTTGTGTAGTCATGTAGTTGATGATTAGCAAGCATTAGTAATTCCCTTAGAAATGCATTTGCTGTGTGCCGGTAACAGTATGGGACTAAGTACTGCTGCCCTGGCTGAGGTTTGCACTTGCAGCTTGCTTCTGCCTTTGTAACCTACTGTAAACAGCATAAAAGCTGTAGTGTGTAGGGACTGATTAGTATTCTAAAACAGTTTAAGAGCCCTCTGATGGGCCTCCTTCACATGTATTGTGTAAGTCATGAGTACCAGCACCAAAGGAGACATTAATTAAGCCATGTATGGTCACACGTAGTTGGCAAATGCAGTTATATGGACCTTTCTCTCATATTTTTAATGTATTGAGTCAGTAGCAAAGATACAAGAATAGCTTTTACCACTAGGTAGACAACCCAATTTCATTATGTGTTTGCTCAGTACAGGAAAAAATGTAGACCACAGTGTGGTCTACATTCCAGTGGGGGTTCTGAATATTATTGCAAAATAATGCTAATAATGCTAGAAAGGATTGACATTATTATGGTGGTGATGTGTATGTTCCCATAGTCGTTGGCATCAGACCACCATTCTGCAGAAACAAAGTCATTCCATTCCATTTCCAAAATAAGACAAAGCCTTCACCTCTTGCTGAGAAAATACAGTCTTACAAAACTATGCACCATTTATCACATATGGCTTGTCAACTCAAACCAAGCACTCTTCTTAACTGCCCACAAACTGACAATGAAAAATATTGTTCTGTGATATTTTATTCTCCACATACATACCTTCCAGAAACAACCCTATTTCGGATCCATTGTTCACCTATGATCTGGACAGCCCAAGCTACTCTTTCCACCCTCCAAAGTATATAGAGGCTGTAAAACCACACAACATCTCCCTGATTTACCTCCTGATATAGACCAAGTGCCACACTGTAAGAAATTTATGGCAGTTTAATGTCTAATTACTGTATTTGTGTGTGCAAAAATAGAGACTAGGTCTAAAAAATTTGTCTGAGTTGTTTCAGAACTTGGTTTCAGGAGTATGGATTTTCCTTTTTATTTTATTATTTTTTCAACTCGGGTTTAAACTGTGGGGTCAACGTCATTCTTGATATAATGAATTTTACTTCAACCTTTCTCATGTTCTATAAAAATATTTAAAATCTTAAGGTTAGTTTTATCTATGTAGTAACATATATCTTTTTTTTTGCTTGGGAATCCAAGTGAAGGTCTTTTGCTGTTATTTAGAAACTAATTAGTTTCTAATTAGAAACTAACTAAAATTGTAAAAGGAGTAAAATATTTTGTCATAAACTTTTGTGATACAACACAGTCTTCAAATTAATTTTTCTTGTTAAGTAGAAGGCAGATGTTCTGTTTGGGCCTTTTTGATAAAGGTAATTTTCTGATTTTCACAGAGGTGAAGGCCAGTGAATTCCCCTAGCCTCGGGCTGGGCTAGAGGATTCGCCATCGCCTTTCACACCCCTACTCTGCTGAGGAAATTTCTGAGTAAGTGTATCGATGTTGTTCATAGACTCCATCAGTCCAATCCAGCAAGGAGCCACGATGAAGAATAGCTCTTTGGCACAAAATGCTTATGGCATCCTGCACTGGTACTGTCCTGTTAGTTACTGCCTGGCACTGTAGCTGGCTCAAAGATAAGTGGTCCATCCTGTGACTGCTGAGATTTTGGGACTGATTATTATTCCAGAGTAAGCAGGCTGACTAGATAAGCGAGGAGGGCTGATCACCTATCAACGACACTTCTACAAGTGTAGTAACTGCTGAATCTTAGACCTGAATTTGCTGTATTTTTGCCCTATGCTTGTGAGGAGCAATCTTTCCAACAACAATCTGTTCAGGTAGGCTAATGAATATCAATTAGGTCCTATTGACTTCAGTGACATGGGATATGACCATGCACCTTCTGTGATTTATATGGTGCTGTAAGCTAAAATATCTTTTACAGAATGACTATCAGTGCAGTTTTCTGACAGCTAATTATGTGACTCTCACAATTTGGAAGTACTAAACAAGATTTCTGTCATAAACAACATTATAAATCTAGAATAATTCAAGTTTTATTGTAATGCATTATATGGAAGTTTAGATAATTTGCTGAGGTTCTTTTGCATCTTTCCTTCTCTCTGCAACTAGTGGAGCTGTACTGGCTGGATCCAGGCCTCACATATAATGCTGTGTCTGTTCTTCAGAAATGCCAGGTTCTACCAATAAAATCTTGGGAAACAAATGAATCGAATCTGGGATTTTGTCAAACTGACTAAGTTCAGGAGGTTGCCCAATATATAAAAATGATTAAATAGATAATTTTTGATTATTTTTTTTTAATGAAGAAATAGAGATTTGTAAAGTATGCCAGTGGCAGAGCTTTTGGTTTTCTTGCTTCAATTCACTGTTAAATCATGTGGACAATGAGTATTACCTGTGGTTTTTTCAACAGCAATCAACATCTTTCAAATTATTTTTAATTATAGTTTAAAACTAATCTCATGCAATGACCACATAAAACTTTTAAGGCATGTTGTCTGTACAAGCTCACGAATCAGTGATGCTGCATCACAGTGTTTACCAGATCAACCAATCAGATGTTTAGTAAATTTACAGGCTAAATGAAGTCACACGCTGCAACTACGAGGCAATTTCCTCTTCTGAATTGAGATCAATATTTACTAGCTTTCTACAATGTTGCCTGTGCTTGCATGATCAGCATCTGCTTCTGAAGACAATTGATTATCCAGAAGGCTTTTTCAAAGGCATATAATGCTCTTTTCAAATACACTTTGTATTGATCAGCAGAAAGTTTTGATGGTGCAGAGTGCAAAAGCCATTTATAAAGATTAAGGACAGTGATATGTTGCTGTGGGTCACAACGAGGTTGAATTAATATGGGCTAACGCATATTCTACTTTTGAAGACAATAGCCAAAAGTATTTGAGGATTTAAATGGTAGTATGCCTCCACTTGCAAAATACCTGCTATACAGCCTCCAGGGAGTTAAACTTTTCTCCTTCAAAAATGAATTGCTTGTACCTACTTTCCAGTCTCTTCCCACATGACTGATTCATATTATGTGGCCTATGACAAATTAATATATTAATTTGATGGACCATGTGATTTGATAAAAAAACCCACAAATAACTTTGATTTTTTGTGTTTTAAACTAATATGAAATAGAGATGAATGCAGTCAGAATTTGTATTGCTATTGTAACAGAAAACTACCTTTGGCCTCCCCAGAAAACCCCAAGATTAATCCAGAACTAAATTTCAGAGACTTTCATAAGATTTAGATTTGATTCTTCTCCCTGTTTTTTCATGTTTGAGGAACATGGTGCATCTGAATTTTGTCCTAGAAATGTAAGATTGTGTTCTGAAAGCCAGTGTATCATCCTGAATGAAAAAAGATGACAGGATATACACAGAGGTTTTGGTACTAGAGTTGGTGCTGTGAGAGTCGAATACAGGAGCTGAAGCTAGAAATAATTAAGAGGGTTTCTTCAAGCAAGTCATAGACCATTTATGCTTCTAAAATAAAAAAAAAGACCTATATGTTCTGCTCTTGTCTACATCTCTACAGCAATAATAACTGCAGTATATCTCTGAAATAAGCATTTGGTTTCCTAGCTGGAGTTCTCTGCCAATGCCAAGGTTGAGCACTGGAATATGGCACATACCTCCCATTAATGTAAACAGCAGTGGCATATATATTCAAGGACAAAATTCTGTTCTGAGTCTTTTAGCAACTTCAGTAATATATTTTTCATACAGGAAATATGTGCGTCTTCTGAGCCTCTTGTTAAAATCTCTTGCTACACATATGAATCTTCTTTACCAAAGAAAAAAAAAATATGTCCACCAAGGGCAAATAACTTTCTGTTGTCTTAACTAAGGGAAACTGATAATGATTAAGCAATTCACTTGCCAGACCACTAAAGCTAGCACTCATAATTTCCCTGAGACTTCCTGAATATTGTGGGATTCATGGCTCCTTTGAAAGGCACTTTCTCTCCTCCTTTGGTCATGATGCATTATAACAGTCTTTTCTCCAACAGGTGAAACTTCCTGGTGACACTTTCAAAGACAGAAAGAACAAAATAAATTGGTAGTAAATTTCCCAGGTATCCCTAATGCTCTTCTTAGTTAACCACTGCAAGATGTATGTAAAATGAAGAAAATACAAGCTGGAGAGTTGTTAACATCTTGAATTTAGGTGTAATTGTACAAGAAATTACATTCTGACTCAAAATGCATAGCAGCACTAGCCTGGAAGGAGCCTGGGAAGGGTGAATTCTTTCTGGAGGGGCCGGGTGTATCTGTCAAAAGATCTTGACTGAAACAGAAAAGAGGCTGGTTTTGTTTTGCTTTCTCCCCTTCTCATACAGAAGCCAGTGTGTTTCCCAATTTGACCCTGAGGTTTTCTTTGACAGTTTACTTTTGCTCTTTTAAACTCATTGAGATTTTTTTCATAAACTTTTCTTGATTTTCATCCACCTCAGGTCCCTGGAGGAGGTCATTGTCTCCAAGTGTTTTATCATTTTTTTTCTTGTAATGCTATTATATAATAAATTTAATATGGAGAATCCTGTCAAAGTGAAATCTAAACCAGGTTAATCTGAGAGTTTATCCTTTATGGTTGTTTCCTGCTGTCCACCTGGGGAGCTCTGAAGTTTATCTGTTTTCAAATATGGTTTTCACTCCTGTTCCACAAGGATGGCATGTCCTTACCAGATCACGGTTTACAGCCTGACCACTTTCTTCAGATGTCAGCTGATACTTTGATTGCAATTATTATTTTCTAACACATAGCATATTTGGTTATATTAGTTATTACACTCCTGTACGCATATGTTATCCTGTTAAGCATAGAACTTTTAACTCTTCACACCCCTTAAGACATCTGCTATCATTTAAAGGATTTTGAGTTTATGTGAGAATTTTTTGAATACATGTGTATCAGGCATTTTAAAAGATCTGTGGCCTTTGCATTTAACACCTTAATGCCTTTCAAAGAGGTCTTCACTTGTGAGAGAAAAAAAACATCTACCATTGGTATCATATTTGTCGTATTTGTTTTTCCATGAAGGTTCTCTCTATTTTGCACATATCATAAATGACAATATTAAGCTCTATAACAAATTTTTTAAAAACTGTATATCTCATGTCAGTGAAAAAATTATCAGCTGTCACCATGATTAATGAGCAAACTCCAGAGGAAGAAATAACATGAATACTCTGCACACAACGAGGTATTGCAATAGAGATGTTTTATTATCCGTGTTTAAAAATGAACCAAATAACTGCACACCCACATAACGTGGTTATGGTTGATATAATTGAAGAAAATATGCCAAGAATTGCAGTTTTCACAAAACCAATAAATTTTGAATATGTAATGCTAAATTCAGTGCCATTTAAGACTAAACATCTCAAAGAAAAAAAAAAAGAGAAAAAAAATCCCCAATCCCAAAAGAAACCATATTCTGCATCTTGAATGAAAAAAGTAACAGTATTTTTTTTAAATTAAAAAAAAAAGACATCTGAAGACAGTGATAATACTATTAGAGTTATTGTTATTATTGGGATTGGTATGCCATTTATATTCTATTAAGGGATATGGCAAAACAATGTAATTTGAAACTTTTTATTGAACAAAAGAAATTTTTAAAATTCAGAGCAATGTTTTTTGTCTAGAGATAAAACAGGGACTGTTTAGTGGGGCAAAATGACAGCTAGAAATGTTGTGGTTTAATTTACAAATTAAGTACAAAATAAATAAATAAAAATATTAATATTTACATTGTAGCACAACCTATGATTTTATTTTTCTTAAAACCTTGTGTGGTAATCAAGACATAAAAGACTCTTTGCCATTTCTGTAAGGAAATACCAGTTAGAGGTATTACATTTTTAAAATCTTTTTTCCTACAAGTATTCTAAGGCCTTTTTTAATATAGCACTTCATCTGTTCAAGAGTTAGTCTTACGGCTTTTTACTCTGTAGTATTTTCAGAGATTTCTTTCACACTTCTTTCTTATATTAAGACAAACATCCCATTAATTCTCAGTTTCTTCCAACCTACCTTAGCAGTTATAAAGCAGAGGCAGCAGTCGGTGGTGAACCTACTTTCCATTCATCATGAGATGCTTCCTGATAAATGCTTCTGCTCCATGGTGTACAGCTTGAAAAAGTCTGATGTAATATTGTACAAGTTTGTATCAGACTAAATGAATTCAGTAGGCATTTCATTCTCACTTAAAGTTAAGTTCATTGCTTTCCTTCAAAAAGATCCAAGCATTGACTGAAGTACTGCATACAGCTGCTATTACCTCTCCAATTCTTTTGTAAAGCCTGAATTTCACTGGACTTTGTTTTCCACTTGATAGAACACTACAGAGATATAAGATGAAATTGTGTATCTTTTGTTAAAACAACTGTTGATTTGCAGGAGGACATGGTTTTACCCGTTGTCTGAAAAGTTTTTCTTGTTTAAATTAATGCAGGGACTGTGTGTTTTTTCATGGAGCAGAGACACGATCAGAATAATTGCAAATCCTTTATTACCCATTCTGAAGATGAGGTTTCCTGGTAGACTTAGAAATAGTTAAATTGGATTCACCTGCAGTTACATTTTTCACAGCATTTCTCCAGATCCAGAAGGGAACACATGCTGCCTTGGACGTCATTCAGGAGCCTCAACTGCCGCCAAGTAGATGTACCACAAAGAGGTCCCAGGACAATCTGTCTTGGGAAGGTGGGTTGAAGCAGAAGTGGACTGCAGCCACACATTGTGAGAAGCAAAAATCTGGAAGGAACAGTCCTACATCACTGCTCCCCTTCTCCCAACCTAAGCTTGTTGCATTTCTATGTGAAGTGTTTGCACCACTGAAGTTCCTGCTCCAACACCAACAACTCATCACTGTCACTAATGTTGCCAAGCAATTAAAATTTGCTTAGTGTTTGAAGGCAGAGAACATTCACTTGCTTGGGGCTCAATCCATGTTTCTGGTGCATGCTTACCTGAACTTGTCATACCTGCTGCCAGCTACTCTACAAGGTGTTCTCAGGTGTATGCTTAGATATACAATTCTCCTCTCCCCCAGTCAATAGATGCTGGCCTGACTGGATCTCTCTATCTGAGCCACTCTGAATAGGAACAGTCACAAACGAGATAAAAATTGAACTGTGGTGGGGCTTTTAGGTTCCTTAACTATCCTGCAATATACAAGATTCAAAATCCTGCAGTGTGAAGCCTGCATGTCTCTCAGATATTGCAAAGCCTATAGCCCTGGAAGGATGAGGTTCAAACTGGTGCTTTTGTTACAGGCTTGGCTTGTCAAGGTCAGAAGTTTGATCTGAGAAATTGTTTTTCAGGAAGCTGGCCAAGACGCAGAAGCAAACTTGGCACTTGGCTCGCACTAAAAATGTCTCTGTCCATGCCATAAACATCACTGCATGCTGGAGATGGGGCCAGCTGGGCCCTTTTTGCTGACTTTCTCAAGGACAACCTTGGCAGGGTGGCAGTATTAAAACAGTGGGTCTCGGGTTTCTTAGTACCTTTCTGACCTTTCATGGATGTAACTGAAAGAATCCTCACAGAGCACTTGCCCCAACCTCTTTGCTCACCAACTATGTTTCCTCCTTTGTTTGGGGATTAGCTGGGCTTGGAGAAAGAAGGTGGGAATGAGAGTGAGTGCAGGCAGCGTGCAGCCTAGATACTGTAGGATACAGCAGGCGGAGATGGCAGGGATGCATGCTACCCATGGATCCCAATTCCTTCCTCGTATTTCTCTTCCTCTTTGATTTTTGCTAGAAGGCATGGCTGACTCTCATATATAGGGTAGCCCAAGGAACCTGTATGTAGGGCAGTGTGCCTGGGCTGGGCTGTGTATACCCAAACAGCCCATGATGTGAAAGTGTGAGAGTGGTTCATTTAAGGACATTTTCACCGGGGGCTGCTTTATGGTGTCCTAACATATTTGTGCAGACATAGCCACAGCAAACCTTTTGCTGTCCTCATTTGGGTGAGTTACCCTTTGCTGGATTTATTTCTAACTGTATCATGTCCTTCACCTCAGTTTCATTCAGTCACTACAGGTCCTATCTTTTTTGCTGTTTACATTTTTCTTTCCATACGCCACGGCCTGTGCTTAATATCCTCCCATTCCCCCCAGGAAAAGCAGTCATGGGTTGACATTTGTTGTGATCATGCTGTTCCGTTTGTGAATTTTACTCCTTTCTGTCATTTTCATATATCTTGTTTAATTTAATTGTAAGCTGTTTAAAACAGGG
The DNA here is from genome assembly GCA_025769975.1 of Gallinago jamesoni. Classification (NCBI taxonomy): domain Eukaryota; kingdom Metazoa; phylum Chordata; class Aves; order Charadriiformes; family Scolopacidae; genus Gallinago; species Gallinago jamesoni. The sequence continues at coordinate 89,611,346 of JAOQGH010000012.1, read as the reverse complement.
GCAGCTTTTCCGTGTTCATACAACGCCTCGCTCAATGTGTCTGTGACCTCGATAATTACGCAGGTGCAATTATAATAAAGAGTTATTATCAGCTATAATAATTATTCTAGGACCAAGGAAAATACAGTCATATCCTTAGTGCATTTGTCTCCGGTTCTTGAGTATTGAATGAACCTGAACACAGTTGTGTACTCTGCTGTATGTATTGCAGCAATGATGCTTTGAAAATGTTTTTGAATGTTTACAATGAACTGTTCAAAATTTCTTCTCATCCTGTGTAAAATGGGATATTAACCCATTGCTGACCAAGGAATAAATGTTACCATTTTACCTTACCATGTCATAGTCGTCATTATTCATTATTTCAGAGATCTTTTGAGGATGTTTGTATTTTTCACCTGAGACATTTGATGGAAAATAACAGATGTTTGAAACTGTTCAGAGGGAGCTAGAATAACAGGAAAGATTCTGAGTGGTGTGGACAGATTGTTAAAGTTAAATGATGCATTTAACACAGGCAAATACTTTCTGCCCTGTGTCTTAAGACAGCACATACACATCACCCCATATATGTGAGGCGCATAAGGATTATCAGATTTTCAAAATATTTTCCCAAATTCAGAATTTTTAAACAAAAATGTTGGCAAAGAACTAATGTAGTTTATTTACCGTTTGGATGCTTTCCTACAAGTATTACGCTTATTAAAAGTGGGTAATAGAGGAATTATTTCAAAGTGCTATAGAATTTGTTTGGACTTACCAATTATTAGCAGAAAAAAGCTCAGGCTAAGATTCAATGTATAGTCTGTATTTGTCCCTAATGCTTTTCTTTGTGTTCTTCTCTAGGTTTATTTACTTGAAAAGCAGATGTTTTTCATAAGTGCTCCATGGTAGCAGCTGAGTGAATACTTAGAAGAAGACAGTCTGTCTTCTCATAACAATCTTATCTCCTCTGAAGGAGTCTGTGGTTTCCAAACCTTTTTGTTTCTTTGTATTATCTAGTACCAGGGAGCAAATATCATAATTATCAAGATATCATGTTCTCACAAGTATACTGAGTATTCTAATTATCTCTTGATTAATAGGCAGGACCCTTTATGTAGATTTGTTATAGTCATATTAACTATTGGCTTGATTATAAGTGCAAATAATAGTAACAGTGCCGCATTAATTTTGAGGATATTATAAAGCATTCAGATAGTCACCTACTATTGCCAGTTATTATGGGTTGTTCTCGCTGCTCACAGTCTAGTTGTCGTTCAGGCACTTCTGCAGCTACTGTAATAGAACAGTTGCAGAAACTAGTCTAAAAGAGTCAAAGCAAAGAAGACAAAACACAGCTACATTTTATTCAGATTCTTCTACTGAAGATTCTTCTTCACTTCTGAAGTGGAGCTGCTTTTGCAGGCAGAAGCTTCCCTGTTGGAGCTGATCTAGCACAAGGCTTTCTAAAGCTGTTACGTTCCTGTGGCAGTACATGTTGTTACTCTGCAGAAGTCCCATTGGAGAAAAAACCTGAGATGCAAAGCTAGAAAAATGCATTCTGCCTTCAAGATAAGTTCAGAATATCTTCATATGACAGAGCTGATTATCTTCTATAGTTCTGCTCTTTATACAAAGTGTGGGGCTCCCTATGTCTACTCATGGGTAGAGTTGCAAAACCGCTCTACTGGCATTGCAGGGACTGTAGACCTGCTTCTGAGATCTGAAAATAGTAAAATGCTAAATTATGTGGGCAAAAGTAATGTGTCCATATTTTACTCATTTTGCAGTAAATATGAATTATACAATTAGGGTTGGTTTGCCCACAGATGAGGCTTAAAAAGGGCTGTTTTCAACAACAGCAACAAAAAGGTAACAGCAAAGAACGGTACCTCTTTCAAAAAGAAATTTTATTTGGCACTGGCTACTGACAACTATTACTTACAGCTTGACCTTGTCCTGAGGTCTGAGCCCTTACTTACTGAAGAAACTCTAGGACAAGACTCCCAAACCAATGTTTCTGCCTGTTCCTGTGCTCTGTTCACATGCCAGGCTTCTGATACTCCCTTTCTCACTTTCTCCAGATAGGCATGACTCCTAAACTCTGTTCCCACAGTCTGAAATGAAACACGGATAATTGCTCTGTAAGCACATTGTGTGCTCACACTTATTCCAATGTAGAATTTTTGAGGAGCTGAAGGATGCTTAGCGGATACAGGCTACTGAGGGCGTGAGGTTTTTTTACTTCTACACAAACTGAAGTTTCCAGAGATCATGTTTGGGTGAGCATTTCTAGGAAGAGGAGAAGGTAATTCCATATTTTGCTAGAGAAACTAAGGAGGTCAAGTATTAATGAATGATGTAACAGTATGTGAGTTTATTCTTTTAAAACGTACTGAGCCCATTCTCAAATAATTCCTCAAACGTCTATGCATTATTGATTTTTTTTTTCCTTTATACTTGATTTCACTCATATAAATCCCTTGAGATTATATCCCACACCTTACTCTGCTGTGAGGGCAGAATCAGAATCCACATGTATTTACTGCAAAGTTTCTTTAAGATCAGTGCAAGGTTCATTTGAGTCTAAACTGATTGCTTGTAATAGCTAGTTTAGAATTGTTTCTTATCTGTTTTCTCACTGTCGTTCTCCATGGCTAGCAATGTGACTTGGTCTGAATGTGTGGCAGCTGAGAAGGAGATGAACCAATGTGGCTTCCTCACTTTGAATGCTTAGGGCTGCAGAACTGTGGTATGAGTGTTCTTGCCCTAGTAACATAGGGTACAGGTTTGCAGAATGAAGCTCCAGTTCTTTCCCTACTGAAACATCCAAAGAAAAAGCATGTTCTATGAGGCTTTAGGCTGTCTAACTAATAATAGTAAAAAAATGTTTATTAGACTTTAAAAAGTCAATATGCATCCTTTTCAATCAAAACACAGTATATTTATATCATAAATAGAGAAAAATTAGTCAAGAAAAAAACAATGTCATTTTTAAGATCTGGCTTTGCACATGTTATGTTTCCTGTAACATTCAGATTATGTAAAGATGAAAGGCTCTTGTTTCATGATTTTAACAAAGCTAAGTGTTCATACTTATTTGAAATACGTCAAAAGGGTCTTTCTCCATTAGAAAAAGACGTGAAGAAGCAGTCAATAAACCAGACATATCTGTCCTGTAATTCAGGTTTATTGTCAGTGTCTGACTTGATCTGAATGAGGTCATGGCCATGTTTAGGTTTGATGTACTGAGTAGTATGAATTTTTTAAAATATAATTTAACACATAGTTAAATATATTGTGAACCTCTAAATTCTGTAGCTAAAATAATAATTAAAAAAACACCGGGTGGAATAAAAAATCTTGAAATACAACAAAATTACATTCCCTCATAGTTCTCAATTGTAAATTACTTTACATCTGAGAAACTCAAATTTAGCAGAAATTTTGACTTTTAATGTTGTATTTTACATTTTCCTGCTCTCCCATTAAACTTAAACTCAGGAATTCCTGGAACAGCTTTCACTTGAACTATAACATTTTCAATTGGATGATATACTGCAGGACTGCCAATGTGTTGATCGATTCCTACAGAGATCTGTACAGCAATTGGTTAATACTGGCAGAGCACTGAAGATGGATGAAATGACACTAGTCAGTGAGATCTATTACTTTCTTAGTTTTCTGGGTCTGTGACTGTAGAAGGGAGGTTTGACTGTCACACCTCTGCAGCGCTCATTCTTTCTCCAAACTCTACTGCTTGGGCAGTAAGAGGGCTGTCACACACATGTGACCAGTGAAGTGGAAGCAGTAGATTAATTCTCAGTAAGTCTTAAATGCACTTGGAAGCTAGGCAGAGTAGTATTAGAGAAGAGATGCTAAAAAACCCACAAAAGCCATTTTTTATCATTGCTATTTTGTTTATAAAATGCATCTTTGGATGAAGTAGGACTTACAAATGGTAGGAATGAAATTTGAAGGAGTTATCCTAGACCCACTCTTTGAGTTAATACAGATTTTCAAGGGCTGGGTTGCTATTTAAGATTTCTGCTGTAAAGAGCTTATAGCTTCAAGTCCTGATCTTACATTTAGTATGAGTAATTTAGTTTATCAAAATATAGCATTTCAGACTCCAGTGGATCTCAGTAGTTGCATAATGTTAAGCATGTATTTACAGAACTGGGACTTAAACGGATTTCAGCAAGAAGTGCAGAGAAAGAAATAGATGACAGTAGGTGGAGCACACAGCTGATGTTTTTGTTTGTCCACTGGTTGTTTTAATGTTTTTTCCATTTTTTGTTGCTTGGAATATTGTGAGTGTCCCACCAAGGTCAAAGGAAGATTCATCGCAGATTCTACTGGGCCCTTCTAGGCCACCACAAGGTTTTTGTGGTCAGGCTGACTTTTTCTTTTCCAGATCTTTATTCTTTCATTAATATAGCCCGTTCTTTCTTGTATTTGTCATTTTTACTATTCTTTCCAGTTAGTTATTTAAAAGAAAACAAAAACTGCAAACCATTACATTAACAACAAAAAAGTACTATTCATTCCAGCCCTCAGTGTGTATGCATTAGTTCAGTCCAGTTCTTTCTTTGTCTTGAAAAAAAAAAGCCACTCTTTGTGGCTGTCCTTTTTCACTTGAAAGTGTAGGATCTGGCACTTCTCATCTATTTCTGTCTGGAGGTCACCCCAGATTTTCCTTCTCCTAAATAAAGGAAGGGCCTTTGGGGCTTGAAAATATATGTATGTATATACATACATACATGTATCTGTAAGATTCTTTCAAAAAGATGATGATAATGATTTAGGTTGTGGCAGTACCCAAAATAGTGTAACTGCTCTCATAAAAAATATAGATATATTCCTTGCAGAAAAATGGTTGTTATCCAGGATGACAAAGCAGATAAAATGGAAGAGAATTCTACAGAAAATCACAGCAGACAAATAATTTGACAGATGTGAACAGCTTTGTTGTTTCCATTTCTGTTAGGATAGTTACAGTGTATAGGGAAACAGTAGGAGGAATAAAAGAAAAAAAGAAAAAGAAAGAAAAGCAGAGTGAAGGGAAGTGAGTTCCAAAGATACTGGAGGACAGGACAGATTAGGACACAGAAGGCTGCAAGGTTGAGAGCTAAGGCAAGATTGCAGTGAGACTTCCAGAACCCTGTTTGAATAGATTGTTTTGCTATAATCCCCCTAAGACTGCTTCTAGACAGCATTTCTCTGCAAGGGTAGACCACAAGAAGTCATGTTCCTCACTGTTTCACACTCTGTTAGTAGAAGGGAAAAGTAAATGATTAAACAAATGAAAAGTAGTTTTCAGGAATCAGTAGATGAGACAGAAAATCTTATGTTCTTTGGAAAAAGGGGGCCTGGTGTGAGATGGAACACAGAGGAACCCTGACCAGGAGCACAGTATGGTGGTTATAATAATGCTCACGGAGAGGGCAGGTGCAGAGTTCAATTATTTTATGCAGAGGAAGTATTTTATAGCCTGGGTGGGTCCTCTGCCAGAGGCCCCTCCAGATGTGGTCCTTTGGTTACTAGCCAACTACAAGGCCATAGCACAGCTTTGCATCAGGGCTGTCAAAGTGTTTGAAACTCAATTTTGATAATGGATGCAGCGATCACCAAGAAACATGGTTTACAGTGGACCAGCATATTTAGGAAACACTGTTGTAACCAAGACACTGTTACAAAAGAGGGGGCCACCAGCCTCCTCCGATACCTGTGCTTTGTGAGAAAGGACTGGCTGGGAAAAAAGGCTATGGCTTTGAGTATCAGAGATTCACCTGTTTCCCAGAAAACTCCTTCTTAAAGGGGCTCAAGTCACATTCACCTTGATGCTTCTCCCTGTGCACTTTCAGCAGCTTCCCAGTAAACAAGCCAGCTTTTGCTGATCACATTTTTTTGCTTCTTCACTTTCCTGTCTAATGAATAGGAAGACTCCTGCCTCTCCTTCAGATGGTGAATATATCTAGGCTTGCTTTTAAAAATGCTACTAGAAGCTTTCAAAGAGGGCTTCTAGAATTACAATGAGGTTCCCTGACATTTCAATTTTTTTTTACACAGTTTGATGCTTTCTTACTAGAATATCTTCATATGATGTTACAACTGAGAAAGTGCTTTTCTCTTTGCTTCTTTCCTCCTCAGCTTTCAAATATGTATCAATCAGTATCATGTTTTCTGTTATATTTTAAGTAAGGTAAAATGCAAAACTCAGGTGGAACAAACTGTTCCCACTAAGATGCATTCCTGTTTCCTTTGCTGAATCATTGCTGCTGCCTTGCTTTGCTTCATCTGACCTCATAAGTGGCAGTAGCACATCACCTTTTTATCTATGATATTGGTTCTTTTGCCTGCTTAGTCCATAAAATAACATAGTAGCCTCTATAAGTAAGTGCAGATGTCCTGGTGCTGTGCATTTACATTTTGAGGTCATGCTATTAGGTGGAGGGAAAACCTCCTGTTTTGTAGTCATTTAAAGGAAATATGTTAAATTAAATAAGTTAAATACCCACTACTTAAATCAACAGAGTACTCTGTAATCACCTCAAATACAAGCTTTTTTCATTCATGAATCAGAAAAACACTATTTAGGATTCTTACTCTGCATAGGGTTGTATTCTGAAAGTGACTTATCATGAAGAACAAAATAGGGGTTTTTTTCTAAGCCAGACTGATGCCAAATTCTGTTAGCTTTGCTTAAGAATCAATTAATTTCCTGCTTCTTGAGTTTTAGACAAACTTCTTTTGGTAAAAAGTTTTAAAAAGGCATTCCAACAGACTTATTCTTAGTAATTCATTGTCTTTCCCCTACTTAATATTGCTAAGATAGATACTATGAACTGAAGCATCCAGCATCTGGCATAGTAGTCATTAACTATCAGCATTATTTAATCTCCCCCAAATAATATTAAACATTCCTATTACATTAGTATAAACAATCTTCCAAAACTGAGATAAGCATTAACATATATTAAGTATTGTGCAGGTCACATTTGTCAAAAAAGGAATCCTAGAAATTTCTGTATTAAAAATAAATTGTGCTTTTTGTTCTACTGGCTTAATAGTGGATTTCATGAAGAGCAGTTTCTAGCAAATGAAAATCCATTTGTATTTAAAATAAATTCCTTATGACTACAGGAATATAGTATGATATAGTTAGCAGAGTTTGGTTAAGAAAGGAAGGGAACTAGGCTGCAGGAAGACTGAATTTTTCTTTAGCACTAGAGAGGATGTTTTTTCTCAGGTTAGGAATGGCATGGAAATTACTCTCTTATGAAGCAAATTTGGAGTAAGACTCTAGTATTTTCCAAGAATTCTGGATAATGGAACTTTGTTCACATTTAGACGAGTGAAGTGATGCTTTACCATTGTGATCTTTAAAGTTTCTTTTCTGTCTTCATTGAAATCACTTTGTCTAGTGTCTTACTCCTTACTCATCCTCTGAATGTGGACTGATTGACACTTAGATTTTCTTAGATATTTTGAAGTAGGCTGAGCACCAAACAGCTGAAGCCAATGTAAGACAGAAATACAATAGAAAAAGACTAGTATTTAGGCTATAACTCACAGGTACCTAGGTGAGAAAAATAGTTCAAGTTGAGCTGGACATGTGAAATGCAGTAATTGCAGTGGAATGTTTGCTTTACTAACTACCAATATTCATGTTTCCTATCCTAGAAATAAGATTAGTAGCTGAAGACGAGAGGAAAGAGCACTTTTACTATATTAACTTTAAAGAGAGTTGATGTCAAAATAAAGGAGACAAAAAAATGTTAAACTCTCTTCAAAGAATTGTGGAAAATAGTGGCTTAATGTTGCAGGTTTGTTTCAAGCAGATTTGCTTGAAAAAGTCATAGTTGATGCAAATACCAGTAAAATATCAGGTACTTATGTTTGCCTGGAGACTGCAATGATAGTGTTCATTGTTCCTTTTTTGGTGAGTATTTTAAAACTCAACAGCAGGTGTATGATACCACAGGACCTTGCTCCAACTCACATACCTTCTTCAATATGTCTGCTTGAACTGTACATCTGCTGTCACCAAAGCATTGGTGTGCCTGATAGCCCATAAAGCTATAATTTGTTTTTACAATTTTATGATTAAAAATACCTATGCTCATGTCAGAGGATATACTTGACTTAGATACACAATTGTATACGGCTATATTTCTTCCCTACTGAACGCATCTGCCAGAACCCTACCCCTTCCTTCATTCCATGGATCAGACCTTTGGGTACCATTTTTATTCTATTGGCTTCCTACGGTAGGAGGGATGTTTCCTACCATCTGACTTCTGATAGTCTTAGAAAACCTGCCTCCATCCCTGAGAGAGTTAAAGAAGGTGGCTGCTTCTGCTTTTAGAGGTAACTAATGAGAAATGCTCAGAGCTCCTATGGTGCCACTTCTGCTCTGTTTTCTTTTCTATTTGTCTTTTGATCCATTCCCAAACTTCTTTTTGTGTTTCTAATATTTTTGTATGAAGATCAGATAAATGGGAAAGATGTTCAAATATCAGGCAGTGCCATAGACTACCTGCCTTGGCAGACTTGGCCACATGTGACAGAGCATTCTAAAGTAAACAAGTGAAAATGTTTGGGGTTTTTTTTGGTAAATGCTACTGTTGTCTCTTTCACTGTACATGGTCCATGGTACCATACATATTTATATTGGATCTCTGATATATAGCTGTCTATTTTCTAGTTACCCAACACTCTATACTACACTATTTAAGAACAATTTTCATGTATAAATTCCTCTTTTTGATATGGTGCTACTTTTATTCCTATGTATTGACTTAGGCTTTGTCAACATGATAGAGCAGCAATTGTTTTCTGTCCAATTAGCCCAACCTTTACCTTGGCTGTAAAACTTTATGCAAAATACTCCTTGTAGTCTTTGCAGTCCAATGAAACAAAGATATACTTATAACTCTTAAAGATATTTTGGCAAACTGCTAATAAGAGCTTTTTAAAAAATATAAGACCTTCAGCTGATGGAAAAGTATGAGGGAAAAAAGACTGCAGTCTTGCATAGGCAGTAATGATGACAGCAGCATTAATAACATGGATCATTAAAATTTATAAAAAGCTATTCTTAATATAGGATATAAATACATTTCTCAGGCAGAGCTATGAAATTTATAACTTTTTTATTGTCACCAGAGGACCTTCCTAGTGCTCTGCACCCCTCCACTGTCTGCCCTCCATCATAAATCACAGTGTGGTTAATAACCTAGATTACAACTACCAGTTGCATTTACAGAATTAAATATTGACTATGTGAAAATGTTATTACATTTTTACTGATTGGAAGACCGCAGAACAGCCCTGCAGGACATGTAGCTGGACAGAAATATCAGTGTAATCTTTGTTAGAAACACAGTTATGGGATGCTTGGTAACAAGTGATAGAGTTTTCAGAAATAGAAAAAAGGTGGTGTAAAGTGAACTCCTTAATTTCATACCAGGCAACACATGTCAGCCGGAGTAAGTTATATATTAAAGGTCACCCCTTTTTTGGCTGAGAAGTTTCAAGGTAAATCCCTGTGCTGGCAGAGAGGTTCATCAGAAAGTCTAATAGCATTGCTTCTCAGATCTGAGAACTTGGTGAAACTGAGCAACATGTATGTCAAATAATGGGCTTCTGCAAGGTTGGTTGGGAGACAGGTTTGAGTACTTAATGGACTGTTTCTCATCCAACTTCATGTCTCTTTTTCTCTTTTCTCATTGGATGAATAATTCCAAGGGCCTCTTGGATTTTGTCTTCTTCATAACACGTAGCAGAACAACTAGAAGAAAAACTATTTTCTTATTAAAATTAGTTTGTGATTTGATCTGTCTCATTTGCCTAATTAATTTATTTAATTCTCCCTTACAGTCCTTTGATATCATTTCATTACTAATGAAAATTTTTGCCAGGATTCAAGAAAAAATCATGTGTCCAAATAAACTATTACCATCACGTTGCTGAACTTTTTCCTTCCATCTGTACCTGTTTATTTTTTTGGTCTCTTCCTCCTGAGAGAAAGTTCAATGGGCCTCCTGCCTCACATCATGAAACCAAACAGAAAAAGGAAACTTACTTTTGAAGTTTCCCAGACGTAATTTCTCTGCTGCACTGGAAACAAATCCATGCTTTTGAGCTGCAATACATTTTAATAACTATTTCAATACAACTCAAAGTAGTTAATTATTTTTCAATATATCATTTATTTGAATATTTCTTTGTCAACTTGAAATCTAAACAAGGAATTTTGACCTGACTTTTATTAGGCATATCTTCCTTGTCTCTGCATGTTTTCATGGTTATCTCCAAACTGCCTTTAATTTGTCAACAAATTATCTGTTATCCTGCTGGTAGACTGGCATCAATACTGGAGGAGGTGTTTCATATCATAGGTGAAAGGATGATATCCTCTTCTTTTATTATATGAGTCTCCCCAAATTGTCCACAGTCTCAAGAACAAGTTAGAGTAGCTTTCAGTTGTAAGAGAACCCAAGTTTTTCTGTGTTTAAATTTTTGTAGTGAGGCCTTGCAGCATCTCAGTGCAAATCATATGGCAAAATGCCTTCACAGTAATGATTGCGGAAAAATCAGATACTCCATTCCTTCTCCTGTTAAAAATCTTTCCAGATTGAAAGAAGAAGGTAGTTATTCTGGAGAGGCTTCTTGTAGATGTAATTGCAAAAGTGCCAGATTCATGAAGTGTTTCATTTTTTGCTTTGATATCTGACCGTGCTCATAACAGTCTTGGACACTTGTCAGATGACTTTGATTAAGAATTATTTTGGTGTCACTTTCCAAAATCTATTCCAGGTTAAGCTGGCATGGAAGTCTATAAGTGAACCTTTACCACAGAATGGTTTGGTATGTAGCAATTAATAACTGATAAAGGATTTTCATTTTCTGCCTGTTAGTATATTTAAGATTATTTTTTTCCTTTCTCTTCAATAATAATAATGTTATAATAATACTTGACTTTTCCCAAGTTCTGTAGCACATTAATACAGTTCACTTTTATACCAAGGGACTATGTAAAATCTATTATCATTGACTATCATTGTCCAAAGTTATTCTACTTTGTGTATAGCTCCTGTTAGATGAAGTGTTCTAACATTATGTATCAGTGAAGAGTGTGATGGAAAGGAGCTGCAGCCATGTTTGAGAGAGTAACAGGGAAAGAATCAGAAATGTGAGGTGGTGTTGAGTAGTTAGAAATGCAGAATTGTGCACAACAGCAAGGAATTGATATCCCTCTTGACACACGCAACAAACAGGGAATAATTCTTACCAGGGAAAAGAAATGTTTGCCCTATCTAAGAGTCCTGCTGTCACGTAGTTCTGTCTGTATATATCAGTATGGGAAATCTTCTAAAAGATCACCTTTGTTTTCCAAGTGGCATTTTGTATCTCATTCCTTGAGACACTGACATCTGAAAGCCTCCTTCTCTGTTTACTTCAGGGTCCTTTTGGTCATGGTAGTATCACAAGAGAGGGATACATTTAGAAAGCAGAAAAAGAAAAATTGAGGTCAGGAAGAAGAGTAGGAAAAAAGTATATAAGAGAAAAGATGACAGCAGAAGCATAATTTTCACATGAAAGGTGATACCTGTCGTTTTAAAGCTCTGGGACATGTCGTTTAGGACCTTCTGGATGGCTCAGTCTAATCAAAGCATCTCTTAGGACAAGGAATATGCCAGTACCCCCACCTTGAGCCTCAAAATCAAACTCTGCTTCCTTCTCACTAGGCTTTTTTTTTTAACCAAAACCTATGAAAATGAATGATGTACTGTATAGCTGCTCTTTTTACCCCAATTAGGGTTAGTATCAGAAACTTTTACTGTAGTTAAGCCATTTCTCAGATTTCTTTGAATTACTTGAAATCTCTCAACTTGTTATGAGAGTCATTGTACTTTTCAGTTTGAATGGATTCACACCCAAGGTGGCAAAAAGAGATCCAAAAAACCTTATTAGGTATCGTGCCTTGCTTTGATGTGTCTTTTAATGTATACTGGAGTCAACAGCTTGGAATTAGGCACCACTGTTCGGCCAGTGAAATGTCTGAATACGGTATTCATATATTAAGCCTTGTTAGCAGAGCCACCAGCATATCCCCAGGATAATGCCAAAGAAGATACATTGTATCTCAAATCTAATGCTTTTTAGTCCTACAATGGAGATAGGCATATGCCAACCTACATAGAGTAACTCAGGGACTAGACTATTTTCTATCTGGGAGATTAAAGTTTTATCTAAGAGAGTTTCAATTTACGTCTTCCAAAGCAAGTGCCTTGGCCAGCAGGCAAGGCAACATTCACAAGAACGGCTGCTGCCACTGGTTGGGATTTTCACCAGAGAGGGAAAAAACTTGAGCTTCAAACCCTGCTCCAGTGTGTGTTTCCATAATTCAAGTGTAGCAAATATACATGCTTCTAGAGATAGCAGGAAGCTAACAGTGACTCTCGTCTATGTTCTGCCCTACAGCACTGCAATGTCTGAATACCTCAGTCATTTTGTAGACCTTTGTCACTGTTGACTTTTAAAACAAATATAAAATGAGCCAAAATTTTGAAAAATGTACGTTCGGAAATTGGAGGAGGAGGAAGAGAATAATTGTATCCCTCTGCTCCCCTACTAGTCACAGGAGAAAAAACAGGAGGTCTAAGACCTGGCATGTGCTGTTTAACTCAAAGATGTAATCATACTAAAGGGTGGAGAACAAAGATTTTTGATGAAGTATGTCAGTAAAATTACAGTGTGCCATACGAGTATGAAGGTAGGGTGGGATGTGAAAATGCTTGGGGCTGCATTCACTTCAAGAAAAATAGATCATTAAAACCAATGCAGTTCTTACAGTATAGAGGGAAAAAGCCTGTAGAAACAGCTAGCTGATGTTTTACACAACAGTTAATAGCTTATTCCCCTCCTATAAAAGATGCAGACAACAGGGTGTCTATTGGACAGTTGAGCACAGTTGTCTCTCAATTTCATTTGCACAATGGCATCCCATTAAATGGTATCCCAAATTAATGTTTGTTTCTCTTGGTTGTTATATTCCATCCAAGATGGCACTATGAGCTCTTTGCATGATCAGTGGAGGTTCCCACCACCTGCTCACTTTCAGAGATGAAGGAAGCAAACGAGACAATCATTCTGCTGACAGGAGGGAAAATATCGACCTAGCAAATGATAGGGAATGCAAGAGAAATCGAAGCAGAGCATCTATTCTAAGATGGACTATGTGCTGTGCTAAGTCTTTCATAGATCTTGATAGGCTCATGATATCATTGCATTCAAAAAGTATCACAGATGAGTGCAGAACACAAAAATAATGCAAAACCTAAGCACAGAGCTTTCATTTACTCCTTGGAGACCTTACGTAGCTTTTAGAACCTTGTCTTTCTGTATGCATACATGTGTGCATGTGTATTTGCACAGACAAGCATGCAGCAGGAGAAGTACAGAATAAAAATTGTATATTTGTTTTGCCTTGATTCAACTTTCAAAACAAGCCAGCCACTAGCTAACTCTTTTCATTTCTACCATACAATCTGTGACAAATCAGGGAACTTGTCCTTCATAAAATATGATTTAGTTCATGAAAGAGTGAAACTACTGAGACTTATTTTTTCTTCCAGAATAAACCCAAACACTTAAGCCATCTGCATTCAGTAGTTCTACCATGCTGTTTATTCAAATGAGAATTCTTAACAAAAAGGTTACTTCATTGGGCCAGTTCAGCTTGTTTGCCCAGCAGGAGCTCCGCACGTTATTTAAGCTTTTAAACTCCATATCAGTAGCATGAGTTGATGTTTAGTGCACAATAGGGATACAGTATAGCCTAATATATGCATTTTTCCTTCAGAATTCTAATGGTTTGGTACTGAAGGAAATTTACACAAGCCTTATAGAAATTAAAGCAAGGCATTTATTTCATTCAGAGAATTCAGTGACTTCCAATGGTTGCACTGCTAAGGACTGTGAGCTTTGAAAGAGACCTTTTATTGTGCAGGAAGAAAGCTCAGATATAGCACTAAGTGAAAATTTCAGAATCCAGATTAGCATGCCTAGCAACTCATTGCTGTGTACCGTTTTTTCCCAGTCCCCTACTAGCTGAACTCTTTCCGTACATCTTTAATTGATTGGGTTAATATAAACCCTCAGCACTACCAGTGTTTGTGTGGCCCCCATAATAAGGGTATTGTGTGCTTCTCTCTACTCTTGTGTTCCCTATTTAGGAATGTGTCGCTCTGAGCAGTTCAAAAGTGTGAGCAAATGAAAAAAGCCACAATCACTTCATTAATGATTTGTAAACAGAATATCCACTACTGACGCCACCTGCATGGGCTTTCAGAAGAAAAAATACTGGATTTGCTGAAGCTCTGTGTAGAATCACTGTGGAATTTAATTCGGCAGAGTAAATAAATGCCCCAATTAACACTTTTACACTCAACCAAATGGTTGTATTTAGAGGAAACAGTTTCTTTCTTCAAGAAAAAATTCAAAGGGGACATGGGATAAAGATAAAAAAGAACACCCCAAAAACAAACAAACAAAAAATAACCCTTAAATCTCTCCCAGCAAGTTTTACACAAGACGGCACACAGTAGTGGCTGAAGTTATAAAGGCAGACAGCAAAATGTGTTTAAAAAAGGAATGTAAAGTAAGGAAAAAGTTCACTGGAAATTTCAAAATAGCAGCAAATGTGTTTATAACTTCAGTTTGCTGCTGCTGTAGGCCTCATTAAAGCAAGCCTTTGTTTTTTTCTTTTTCAAACACTACCTATTATGACAGCTAGAAACAGCTTACCAGCTGCATACTGTCATCTTGTCCTGCCAAGATATCATGTAATCATTCTCAGAGCTTGAAAATGGGTATCCAGCACTGGCTTTGTGAAGATGTCAAAAAGCCTAAAAATGCTCTGCATGCATATAGTTCTAACTGCGTTGCATAGTTGTTGATTTAAGAAAGACTTTTAGTAAACCCTACTGAGGTAATATTTATCTACTGCATCTACCTAAATTAGAGGCAAGCTTCTTACATGGCAGCAGATACTCACAGTTTTAAGACCTGTCAAATACTCTGAAGTTCCTTCAAATGCAAGGAAAGAAAATAATGTCAGGCTTCTTTCTGAAATGCCAGGCATTCAGTCACTCACTGGTGCCTGCAATGACAATGCAAACCCCCCTCATCAGCCAGGGGATCACCTGGCTCTTGTGTCTGATCTGCTATCCTTCTGCACTCTGCCTGCTGCTGAAGGAAACACGTTGCAAAGGAAGGAGACATGAAAAGGAAGCGCTAAGTATTTTATCCCGCATTTCTGAAACTGACTGTGTCATGTAACACAACATCCCATAAGTAAACAGTGGAGTAGGTCCACATTTACACTGGAGTGGGTGAGGAGAGATTTTGGCTGTGGTCTGAGACATCACGTTGCAGAGGGAGTCTTTTGAGGGAAGAATGGCCACCAAGTGAGGCGTGGCTTGTACACCAGTACCGTTTTCTTCCCTGTAACCAGGAGAACAAAGACAGGGTTTCTGCTTTCAGGGAAGGTTTTTGAAACACTGATTCTTCTTCTTCATGGAGATGAAACAGCTGCCCATCTTGAGTTATATGTTGCCCTTCTTCCCTGTCCTGTCTTGCAGCACCCTGTATGAAGCACACAAAAAAAGCACACAGAATCTCAGGAATTTTTAGGTAAGAAACAGAACAAAGCAGAGGATGTTGACTGAGGTGGGGTGGGGGGAAAATGCGTCTTCAATATTGTAGGCAGTGCTTCTCCTGCCCCGCATTCATCTGAAACAAGAAGGGGTGCAGAAAGGAAAGAAGAAATTTAAAATGTTCATAACGTACCTCCACCAGTGAGTCCAGATTAAGTCCAAAAGGACTTGGGGTCTCCTGAAACCCTGCAGAAAGAACAGTTGTCTTCACTGTGTAGCATGAGAGGCCATCCATTTTCTGAATGTTTGAATATCCCTCATTTTAATGGTTTATAGACCATTGACTAACTGTCCCATACAAAGATGTAAAGCAGGAGTAACGGAAGTGGAACATAATTCTAGGATCCAGAGGTTATATGGTCTTGCATCAAGAAATTTATTGGCATCATACTACCATGAACCTCTTTGTCATTATTGCTGGCTTCACTCTCAGTTCTCACTTACCTGTTTATGGTAGGTTTTTGTTCTCCTAAAGTATGGCTCTGAAGCATGTTTTTGCAAAGTTTTGGGTTCTACTTGAAAAACTGAATATTGTAAAGAATATCTAAAGGTCTACAAAGCACATCAAACTGCTGTAAAAATTATTGACCAAGGAGAACCCTGAGGTAATCTGAACTAGTTGACCTTGCAGGAGATGTAACAAAGCAAATCAAAAGAGTTGGAGGAAGCATGAGTCAAATGACAAATAAAGCTAATGACTCATTAGCAATTCAGCCTTCCTCCAAAGATGGAGGTTTCTGGACAGAACAGTAAGAAATCTAGCTGGTTTTCTTGCATAATGTATGTATAAATCAATGATCCTCAGCAACTGCAGAAAAACCTGTGCTTCCTGAAAGGTCTCACAAATGTACATGCAAGATTATTGCCTAGCCTGCTTGTCAGAAGTCCACTTCATCTCCTATTTTAAGCAACTGTGGGACAGTATAACTGGTGATTTAATTATTGCACATGCCTCCAGCACCATTACAAAGCAAAAACATACATGTAACCAACATCATTCCCACTTTAAGAATGTATGCAAAATAGACATGGATTCAGAGGATCCTAAAATAAGCAAGCTCACCAGGTACTCACCTGGTACTCACCACTATCATCTCAGAAGTCTGAGTGTGACATGCTTTCAGTTTTAGTTTCTTGGTGCTTTTCTATGGGTTGAGACCCAGCCATACAGTAATCCTCTTGATTGTCCTGATTCTTTTAAGGATTCCTATGACATATAGGTAGGAATGGAGTTGCAGTGTGCTCCCACTTTAACTGCTGCAAAGACCAGGACAGGAGGGAATACCAAAGAGCCCACCCTCCCCACCGACTGGACATAGATCACATTTTTCTGTCTTGTATGTAGTATACATTGGAGAAAAATGCAAGATGATTTTTCCAGAAACAGTACTGTAACCCTAAAACTTGGAAATGATCTTGCTGCCCAACCGCATGATTGTTGGACAAGTTATTCTAACAAACATTACTTCTGAGAAAAGGCATTCAGAGCCTTTGGATGCCAAAATGGCAGACACCATCATGTATATGCCTTAAACATTGAGGATGAGATCATGTGCTTTCCTATGTGTTCCTTTAAGAAGAACAAGAAATCTGAACACAACACCTGGTCCTCCAGTTTGATACTTGGCCATATATACTGGGTTGTACCTTCTGGCTCAGTTTTACCCTGCCGACAATGCACTTTCTGATAGATAACCAAATCAGTGTAACCCTCTTGCCCAGCAGAGTTCGGATTGTTGTGATCACTAAAGTGATATACTCACTAAAAATACTTAGTTACACCATCCTATCCCAGAATAATTAGCTGGTTCTTGTGTAATTATTTGGAAAACATTTAGAATGACCAACTTCTTATTGTTCGTAAAGTGTTGCTGAAACATAGTATTTAGGTTTTTCAGGACAGACATTCACACATAGATAACAGGCTTTCTTGTAAGTTTTCGAATGTAAACTAAAGCTTCCTAGGAATCAGTATTTTTAAATTCTATGCATAGTGGTAACAAGCTTTAGAATGACTATGAAGTTCTTACACTTCAGTAGACAAGCAAAGAAAATCTAATGGATGAGAGATATGATTCCAAAATTAAATGTGTGGCTTTAGTAGGAATGTCAAATAACTGTTCTGACTTAAAATATTCTTGGAGTATTTATTTGTACAACTTTGTTCCTTGCATTAAAAAAAAATAATATCTCAAACTGGCCTGGTGGTAGTTACTGCCTTTCTTGGAGAAAACACAGAAAACAGCTTTGCAGAAATCAGTGTGGATTTGTGTTTTTATTTTCTTTTTCAGCTCTACCTTTTCCTTGGACTTTGCCAAAACTGTTATGTTCCCTAGAGTATGATGAGAAATTATATTTGCGGGATTTCAAATTATAGTAAAAGGAAATTGCATAGTGACCCTTCCTTATGTGCAAGCAAATCTTATGATTTTCTGCTGGAAAGGGAGTGTGTGAGAGCGTGTGATGCCTTTGAGAAAAGAAGCAGCCTTTGGCAATACTAGCAAGCTATAGCCTACAAAATAATTGCATGAAGCTGAGCATTTGATTCATTTAGGAACTCATGCTCATTGTTATTTTGAAATTTGCTAATTCCTGTTACACAACCTGTAAATACCTCAGATTAGGCACATATTAGAATGTGACAAAATCAATTCTCTGTACTATAAACTTGGATAACTCATTTTTGAAAGAAACCAAAAATCTTAACTTTCTTAAGGAGTGTGGTCAAAGATTTACAGTTCCACTTGGGAATGTTTTCTAATCTACCACTGAAGGTAAATGGAAAATTAGACACAGATTTTTCCATTCCAGAGAGGCACTGAATAGGGAAGAAAGACTGCTGTTCTTTGCCGTTGTGAACAGTAACACTAAATTCACTCATCTCCCTCCACTTCCTTCATCATGAATTCATATTACTTCACATATTTCTGTGGCTTTTGTTAAGGTGTAGGCAAATATAATAAAGATTACAGGAAAACAGCATAATGAAAGACATTTTTCAAAATGTGTGTCTGCTCTAGTCTTCTTTGTGACTTAGTTTTTATTTTTCATGTTGTAAGTCTATGATTCACAGCTATATCCTGCCTGATAGACTCCAGAAATCTCACTGAAACTGAGAAAAACAACTATTTCAGTTTGTGGTGTGATTTTTTAGACATATCTGGACATCTTGAAATTGTCTTTGCAAAGAGAGGTCATGTTTGGTGGAAAAGAGTTCAGACGTGTCTGACTTGTAGTTTTTTCTTACAGCAATGCAATATTTAATTAATAAGAGTAGTGGTAAATACTGACTTTTCCCACCTTTTTCTTAAACTGTGTAAAGGGCATTCATACTTTTCCTGTCTCACAAATAAACTTCATGCATAAGGAATATGATAATAACTAAACATTACGTATATTTTTTGGTGTCTTTTATTAAGATTAGAATTGCAGAAAGGTTGATTGACAGTCTATAGATAATACATTCAAGCTTAACTACAGAGAAGAGTACAGTCAATTGACTACTTCTGTTCAGCTCACGCTGAATAAAATTAGCAACTAACAGTACTTAAACAGGACTACAATATATGTTCCTGAAAGCCAAGACAATCTTTTGGTTTAAGATGGACATGAGCACTGTGGGGCACAAGACCTTCAAATAACCACTGACCTAGATGTGGGCTTGGTCCCTTCTGAAGGAGCACCTTCTTAATTCATTCCACAAGCCAAAAGGGGTGCTATTGGCTGCCGCAGAAACTGCTGTGGGAGACAGAAATGAGTAGAACCTGTGAACTGAGTTAATTATTTAATTGTGTTTTGGCATATATGTCTGCTTGCTTGTTTTCATCTACTTAGGTAAGTGAGAATGGAAGCTTGAAGATAAAATGTAGATTTATTTTCTTCAATATAAGCAGTTTGCAGCAGTGCTTAATATACTATGTAATAAAAAGATTGAGACTGAATGCATATCTCATTGTTTTAATTTGGCAGGTCTTAGATGTTTGATTGAACATTCTGTATCTATGCTCTCTTCTCCTAAGAGTGTAGATTAAAGACATACTTTGTATATGTATTCTGCATCTTAATTTTCAACTGTATTTAAGTGGTAGAAGCTGTACTGCCACTATATGTCGAAGGAGCTTGCCCTTCAGAAATAAAGGAAAAGCAATAAATGTGGGCTAGTAAATTATTTTTCCCCATCAGGAAGGAGCCATCTGATATTTTATTAGTAAGTATTTACTTTCCCTAACTTTACTAGAAAACTCATTATTCTTTAGGGCAAGAAAGTTTGAAAATCGCATGCTTCAAATGTATTTTACTTTCTGATAGTGAGTAGCACTGCTAGTTTGATCCCTATGTGTTAAAATATTATCAGCTCTTTGCTTACCAAGAATCCTTTCAAAGATGAAAACTTAAACAAGGTTTTCACTTCAGACTTTTTATTGTGAGCCTTCAACCAGGAGGAGAAAAACCCTCACCATGCAGTTTACAATGAGAAGAGTAATCAAGAGATTTTTTTTTCTATTCATATTTTTATTCGTCTTTTGTCTTTTTTAGCTGTTTTGGTGACATTTGCTTTGAAAGCAGAGGTCTTTGTTTTTATCCTTCTTGAAAGATTATAATTGATTCGGTTGCCGTCTATGTGCACATGATGAGTATTTGTTGTGTAGATGGAATCAGTACTGGCAGAATATTGCTGCATGTTGCATGTTGCATTATTCACTTTCATCTGCATGCAGCTCATGGCTGGCAGGCTCCTCACAGCTACCTTTAAAGTGGCTTTTCCAATATAAAACTCTGGCTTGTTCAGTAGGAAGTCTAGTAGATCAGTTGTCATATTGGAAGCCTCCTGCTGAATTCAGGAGAGAATACAGGAGAGGGGGCATGCCAAGGTCTGATAGAGGATTGTTTGAGATGGCATTGTTGTGCTCCAAAAAGCTCTGGTCATTTCTCTTCAGGTTATCTCTTTGTCTGAAGAGAAAAACAAGGTTGAATTGAGCAGGGATAAGTCCTAGGATAGAAACAACCTGTGTTTTTCCATTCACTATCACTATTATATCCTGTGTGATCCAAAGAGCAAAATGATGTCTTAGAAAGCAGGTATTGATAACTCTGTTTCATAGTGCATAAATACCTAAAATAAATCCTGGCAAGTCTCACATCTGTGCATTTGACCTTTTGTGAGAATCATCCAACTGACTTCAAAATGATGATATAATACTGAAAGTCAATGGATATGCTTTGTAGTAGGACACTATGCAGTCTGAAAATTTCTGTGCAAGACCATTTTGTGAACTTGAGGAGTTCTGTTATGGCATTGAAAGAAAACCTGTAATGAATTTATAGGCAGCAATTTTGAGTCCCTAGCTGACTTCTCCCATTGGGAGGTTACTGCCCCACTACAAAATGGGAACATGTGTCTGTGCCTCAGCTGTATCAGCAGGAAATCTCAGGGCTTACATCACCAGTGGCAGTGGGCTGATGCTAAGCAGTCCAACTTCTTACTTGGTCAACTTTGCCCTTTTGCTGACTTTGTTGTTGGGGAAGAACAGACCAGTGGGGTACTAACATCTTAAGCTTCCGCACAGCTTGACCTGGAGCTTGTCTAGTATTGAGTCTGGAAAAGGTCATGGGGGAACAAAATGCAGTAAATAATTTTTGCATTGGAAAGCTTTGCTGTTTAGCTCTGACTGTGATACTTAAAGCTTACTTACATCAAACTTGCTCTCACAACCTATGCCAGCCAGGAAGATTACATTTTTGACAGTATTTTGATATTTTTGCCTGGCAAAAGAACTTCAGACAGCAAACACTAAAGACCTAATATAGGATTGACTGAAAAAATCCTCTTTTTAGCTCCTGAGTACAGTCTTTTCCCTACCCAACTGCTTTGTGGGAATTCCTGTACAGGGGCAGCCCTTAGTGTACAGGAGGTGTGTTTGAAGCAGTTGGCAAAGAAGGAAAGAAGGAAAGAAGGAAAGAAAGAAGGAAAGAAGGAAAGAAGGACAGAAGGAAAGAAAGAAGGACAGAAGGACAGAAGGAAAGAAGGAAAGAAAGAAAGAAAGAAAGAAAGAAAGAAAGAAAGAAAGAAAGAAAGAAAGGAAGAAAGGAAGAAAGAAAGAAAGGAAGAAAGAAAGAAAGAAAGGAAGAAAGAAAGAAAGAAAAAGAAAGAAAG
>JAOQGH010000012.1:89571348-89583976 GCA_025769975.1 Gallinago jamesoni | reverse complement strand
CTGCTCCAGCACCTCAATGTCTTTTATGTGGTAAGGGGCCCAAAACTGGACACAGTACTTGAGGTGAGGCCTCACCAATGCCACCTGGGCACTCTGCTGGCTCATGTTCAGCCGACAGTCGACCAACACCCCCAGGTTCTTTTCTGCCAGGCAGCTCTCCAGCCATTCTTTCCCAGCCTGTAGCATTGCCTGGTGGTGTTGTGGGAAAAGCGCAGGACCTGGCACTTGGTCTCAGCCCATCGATCCAGCCTGTCCAGATCCCTCTGCAAAGCCTCTCTGAGGGTTGACCCAGCAGGTCAACACTGCCACGCACCTTGGTGTTGTCTGCAAACTTGCTGAGGGTGCACTTGATCCCCTCATCCAGATCATTGATAAAGATGTTAAAGAGAATGGGTCCCAGTACTGAATACTGTGGGACACCACTCATGATCGGCCGCCAACTTGATTTGACTCTGTTCACCACCACTCTCTGGGGCCAGCCCTCCAGCCAGTTTTTAACCCAGTGGAGAGTATTCCCATCTAAGCCATGAGCAACCAGTTTCTCCAGTAGGATACTGTGGGAGACTGTATCAAAGGCCTTGCTAAAGTCCAGGTAAACAATATGCACAGGCTTTCCTTCATCCAGCAAGTGGGTCACGTTGTCATAGAAGGCTTGTTGTTGTTTGGAAGAAATAACTGGGATAATGCAACATTTATGCATTCATGTCATTATCAGTATTAAGAAGTTCACTGATAAATTCATCTACAGGATCAGCTGGGAAGTGATGACGGTCCAGTAATTTTTATTTCAGGTGTACCGTCAGCTGATACTATCTGCTCTTCCTTATATCCTATCCAGATGATGCCCCCTGTCTGCAGTCTGCTTGCCATAAGTGTTGTTCCATACCCTGCTGTTGATTGTGATTACCTTCTAATCCTGCTTTTTGATGTAGGGTGACTCTATGGCCTCCTGTCCACATATGGCATGAAAGAATAACTCTCATCTCATGTAATTCACACACAGAGACTGATATTGATAGGAGAGGAGGAGAAATGTTCTAACATGGATACTCAAAATAGTGACCTCCTTCTCCAGCAGTTAACATAAATAGGTTTTGCCTACATTTTTCCCATAGCTGGATTAGTTTAAAACTGATTGATGAGGAAAACCTTGTTTTAGTACCGCATAATATTTTTTTTTAGCATCCAGAACAAATAACCTTTTCTCAGACCTTGAAAGCCTGTTTAGAAGCACAGACACTGAACTTCAATTTTGACGGTGATGAGAGTGAACATATGCTAGGAAGAAAGGTGATCCTCAAGCATGCCTCTTCTTGGAGACTGAGAGGTGCATGTGGAAAGGGTTTTTAGATGTTTTGTGCAACAAGACCTGAGTGTGCCAGTAATGACAAGGTCGATAGGAGAGAAGTCCATCCAAAGCTATTAAATATTCTGGTTCACAAAATTATTAAGCCACAAATCACTTCAAATTGGGACTGTGTTCTAGGGAAGTACTATGTCTTTTTTGACATGTATGCTGTATTCTGGAGAGGCGTTGCTCGACGTACCCATACTTCTCCCTGGCCATCCTCCATACACTGCAATTAAAGACTCAGTACTGAGATCCATCATTGGTCTGATCAAGTATGGTAATTCTTGTGGGTTTTTGTTTGTTTGAGCCGTTGGGTTTTTTAAAATATTAACAGTGCTGGAGCATCTGCCCAAGATCCATAACATAATCTGTCTGCCTGTGGGAAACATACCCAATTTAATAAGCTGTCATTACTGTACAATCCTGGAGCCAAGTGTCACGGGCCCATCACATACTTCTTAGTGATTGTAAATTTACAACCAGACATGTCTGCAGTTAAGTGAAGTGGTATAGGTATGCATTTAACCACTTATTGATAGGCAGATTAAAATAACAGCTCACAAATTCTGCATTCAAACCGTTACCCTCAGAACTATTTGCTGAATCTCAGAAGATGCTTGCAAAGAGTGAAACAGGGGGAAGTGTGTCTAAATGAAGATTTCCTTTTGTGGGGTGTTGGGAGTGACACAGGAGAAGCCTGGTTGCCTTTGTTGCCTATTGAGGATCCTCTGAGCAGGAGCACTCAGACTTGTTTGGAGGATCTAATATCCGATGTGAAACAAGGAGCACATGTATTGTGCCTGTCGCCAGCGGCTCTATTAGAAACAATCGGTCCTTTTCCAAGGTTACATGGTACGTGATGTAATTCCATTTTCTTCCTGACTGCAGGAAAGGAAAATCAAGTAATTAAATGTGAGAAATCACCAGCCAGGGGGGCCCTTTCTGCTTGGGTGGATTTCCCAACACATTTGACCAGTCGCGAAAGCCAGAAGCCAGCTTGGGGAAAGACGGCACGGCTCTGGACAAAAGCATGACACTGCCCATGAATGCACCGCGTACCAAACACAGTTTGTTGTCAGGAACTGACAAGCCAGCCATGTCCAGCTCAAGTGGCCCTACTTCCCATCAGCTTGAAAAGGCCTGTTGGTGAGGAGGCTTCGGTCACAGCGCTATGCTTTATGCTCCCAACCCCATTGTCCTTGGGCAGCAGGTTCCTGGCTGGTGGCGTCACCACCCCACCAGAATGCAGCCAGGGGTGGTGGGACTGGGGGTTGGAAATAGGCTGGGGATGTGGGAGGGGGGGTGTCCTGAGGAAAAAGCATCCTGCAGCCACGAACAACCTTGGTCACAATGACATCCTCTCCCACTTTTGGCTTCCTAACCTTTAGCAGCTTTAAAATCCATATTTGCATTACATCTTCCGCTTCTGCAAGCTGTTGGACATCCCGGTTGTTGCATGTGTAAAAACCTAGCTCCGAGAAGCATTTATTTGGGTTTTACAAAAACCTGTAGCAGAATACCGATGTTATGTATGTGGGTAATAAAGAGTGTTATCATATGTAGCCTTAACTTTCAGAAAGCCTGCACTGCCCAGAAGTGAATGAAACTCTGTGACCAGGCAATAAACCTGCAGAGAATTTAAGCTACAAGTTTGGTGGGAGAACTAAAGTCATTTTAGTACACTTTGATTACTCTTTTTAATAGGTAGCTTACGAGGAGTCTATCACCTGTTTTTTTATAAGTAACTATGTTTGACATTTCAATTTCGTTCTTACAGCTTTTAATACATTTTTTATCTTGTACTCTTCTACAGATAATTTACTTCCCAGTGTTTCTTTGTAATAGCAACCGGAATGGAAAAAAATGTTCTCATTTATGTGTAAATTTTGTTAACAAACTCATCTGCATAAATCACATTTCTTCCCAAGGATTTTATTGTGTGGTAGCTGCTTTTTCACTAAAGTTAGAACTTTAAAACAGCTTTTAAAACCAGCTTGAAAGTAAATTGCACTGAAAATAAGATCAACACAACAAAACATTTTCATTTTGGCTTTAAAAAATAGCAGAGAAAGAATCAAGGCAATAAAGTGTATTAAGGCCAAGGAAATTGTTTAATACTTATGTGTTGCTTATAGGTTTTTGAGGGGTAAAAATGTTTGACTCCATCTTTGTGCATTTTTCAGTAATTGAAATGTGAGATCTATTGTGTCTTGTTCAAGCATACTTAAAAAAAATAATATAGAAAAAATATCTTACATCCATTTGTTCCTTCTGACTCTAAACATCAGATTAATTAACACAGAACGAGTTTTTTTGCCAGGCTGGCAAAGTGGCAAAAATTGTGTCTCAGGTTAGGACCTTTTGTTCCACTGTCTTCACAAAAAGTGTGAAACTGTGTGAATATGAATCCAAATGTGGATATCTCCAAATGTAAAGCACATACATTGGTATTGTAGGCAAGGCTGCTTACTGGTGTTGCTGTTACTTCCTTAGAAGGTAACTGGTTCTGATTGGAGACAAAAGCTATGGAAATCTGAAATAATTTTGGTAATGACTTCTTTTTGTTGTCCTTAATATTCGGTGTTTCAGCAGTCTGGGACGGAAATGAGTATGCAAAATGCACGTGACATTGTGACTGGCACTTACTGCTTCAGCTTTCAGTTAATCCTCTGTAGAGTTCTCTGAGCATTAAGCAAAGGTGTTAATTTATGATCATTTCCACAGATCTCTTAGAATTATCAGTAAATTATCCTATGTGCTGATTTCAGAGAGGGCAGTATCATTTGTCCGGTGCTCTCTCAGTGGTAGCAAAGATGGATAATTTGAGAGTCACAGTTTCAGGTATCTCTTCTCCTGATCAATAAATAAATAATGCATCCCTGAGTGACAGAACCATTCCTCCCTGGTAAACACAGCGGAATATGCCTTTTCATGTCCAATGTTACCATGTTAAATAGAAAATACTAATATACAATACTGTGGTGAAAGCTTCAATTTCATGTTATTTTTATGTATGCATAATATTGCTAAGCTGTTTTGAATGTCTTAGTGTAGTAGACAGTCTTTCCAGTCTGGAAATGCACAAAATTCATAATTGGCTCATAAACGCTTTATTAGAAGCTCTACACACATTTCCTCCATAGCCTTCAAAGATCTAGCATAATGACTGTCTGGAATGAATTCTGCTCCTTGTTTTAGTGGCAGCTGCATCTGTGCATGGTTAAACTTAACTGTTAAAGGTTACATAGTGGAATTACTTTTTCAATAGCAAAAATATAAGCATTTTAGCTCGTTCTGATTCAAAGTCTCCTTCAGAAAGCAGTTGTCCAAAATACCTGATATGTAAAAAGTCAGACCTGTATTATTAAGATGCTTAGATATTTACAAGATCTATTTCCCCTTGGCAAACCAGTGACTCAAAGCAAATTGTGTAAAGCAAAGATCACAGTAATGGACAACCTAGTAAAAAATTCCTTGTTGTCAGTCCTGCCTTCAGGACTAACAGTCATCAGAGTGTCAGTAGATTGACTGTGAACATCTTTTGGTTGCTGTAGGAAGCGTGCGGGGGCTTTGCTGGTAATCTAGGCTTGGACAAATAAACGTTTGGACTTTGAAAGTCAGGCAACACTGTTCCCTGGACTAGGACTTAAATGTGTTAGCTGGATTCTGAAATACAGCAGGAAATACTGTATCATGACTGTCTTTTTGTTTGTGACTGTCGGTCTATGAGCACCCACTGATTATTTGTCTATGTTTGTCATTTACTGGAGCAAGGGTGGAGGGCAGGCTTAGGAGTCAAATCTCTCCTGAAGCTGTCAAAGACACTGGGCAAAGTGTTCAAACGTAAGAGCTAGAACTGCAGTGGCAGACATAAAACTCAGGAGTTTCTGATTCCATTCTGTATTTCGCTAAACATGACTTGGGATATTAGAATGATTCTTTTGTTACTATATTTGATGTGAAAATTGATTTGTTACACGTGGATCACCAAATGAAAAATCCGACAGTGATAAACTGTAATTAATCCAAAACTTTGGCCACTATGACCTGATTTTAGTTACTCCGTGCTTCATTATTGCCATTGCTAATCTAAACTTCCAAGCAATTTTAATAAATTTTCTTTAAAATATTTTTTTCATAGTTTTATTTTTATTTTTTTCCTTTCAAGTGCTTCAAGATCTCCCTATGATTTTCTCCTCTCTACAGCTATGCACTATGTGAAAGCACATGGATCACTTCCATATCCAAAATATACTGGAGTGAGAGGAATAATGTGCACAAATTCTATCTTAAATAAAATAAAAATTTAAATCTAGAAGCTCAAGATTCTAAAGAGACAAATAACAGTAGAAAGAAAAAGACTAATGAGAGGTAGGATCTGGTTCCTAAAATCCATATTAAGAATCTATTAGTAGACAAGTTTCCAAAGTGATAAGCTATCACTTCTTTTTGTTAAAATCAGCCGTTTTGGAAAAAGAGATGGCTAATATATATTTTTCTTTTGAATTTTTATTTTAGATTTAACATTTTTAGACAAGGATTCCTAAAGTCAGATTTTAAAATTCATGTTACAGCATTTGGCACTCTCAATACCTGTCTTTTCCAACAACTGTAAGAAATACATCCTAGAAAGAAGACAGCACATGCAGCCTTTTTTTTTTTTTTTTTGCCTGTATATGCATTGATGGAAACAACTGTTGTTTTTCCTGACTGTGACAAGCCTGTTTTTGCTGACCATAGAAAAAGAAAGGTATAATATTATTTAATCATTTTTATTTTCTGAATGCTGTCCATTAAAACAGTTGAAATGGAATTTATATTTAGGGTAAGGTGAGAAATATATTAGTTCTCTTGAAGTTCAAAATAGGCTTCTCTGCCATTTGTCTGCTATTGCACACACTTAAGCAAATGTGGCTTAAGCACTGCTCAGCTCTGTGTCATTTATAGGACCTGGCATGTCATCTCTGAGCACAAAGAGCATTCAGTGCTGCACTGAGCTTACAATGAGCAGTGATGAGCTAAAAGCCTTTGGAAGGGTGTGAAAGAAAGTAGAAAACCATCCATGAGGAAATGGACTTCTACTTATTTTTATAAATGCATTGTTGAGTAGCATATATCGAATGAAAGGAGAGAAAGAATATCCCTTCTGTATGTTTACCATTGTTGCCCGAACCAATTTAAGATTTCCTTTTGTTCTTCAGTATGTGATCCAACTTTCAAAAGACTGCTAGTTTTTGATTTGCAATTGTCTGAGTTAAGATACAGTAAGAAAATGAAAGGCAGATGTCTCACACCTTAAGTCAATCTCTGAAAGTATTTTAGAGCTGTTCAGCACATCCAAGGTTCTGACCTTCCTTGGCAAAGCTTCTTAATTTTCCCACACCTGCAGCTTTGCTGTCTTTTATTTTTTTCTTTTCATTCTCACAATAAGCGTAGCTAAAACAAGCATTCCAGTGTGCATGAGTAGAGCACACAGTAGGCAATTTGGGGAATCATTCATCACCGATCAATAGAACTGCTTGGATAGTGGATGAGATAGCAAACCATTTGATTTATTACGTCCAATGCAATAATACATGATTTTAAAAAGAAATTAAAACCACAAAACGAAAAACCTTTATCTTATTTATTAACCATTGATAGAAGGAATAAATAAATACTGCCATTTCTTTTAAAATATGTCAGCTGTGTCTGTAAAATGTGATATCTTCAGAGATGTAAAAATGATGAGTTTTAAAAATTATTTGGTTTCTTTTTGTTTTAAAATTTTTACTGTAAAGATGCTGCCGTGTGCAATTAGTAAAATGAATATATATTAAGAAAACACAGTGACAGAGATTCCACATGTGCTAGAATATGGCAAAAACTCTTTGGTTGCAGTTTGTTCTTATGGAATAATTTATCCCTCTTGTAATACCATTAAAGTTATGAAGCTACAGCATATAGTATCCTGCATAATAATATTAGAAATTAATGGACCCTGAAATATGCATGAGAAAAAACTGGAATACTACGAGTGATTATAAATATTTCTTCCTGAAAACAATGGTTCTTCACTTTATGGAAGACTCATGACCACAACATTTTTCTCAAGTCTTCAAAAATGCCAGAAAAGAGAGAGTATGAGTTTGACACACACTCCCAAGACTTTCTCTTCAAATTACACTTAATGTTAAAACAAGATGACAGATAAATATTGCAACAATATTTCCCTAGTAACCTGAGCTAAACTTGTTATTATTTTCTGAGTAAACTGAGGAACTGAAAGCTCTCTCACCTTCCTCGTATGTATTTTCGATCAGCAGTGCATTCCAGCAGTAGAAACCAGAAAGCCAATGAGGTGTTCGGTCATAAATAACAGAAATCATAACTAATGATATGTCTAGTTTGTAGTTTTAAACAAAGACATATTATTTTTCATCAAAATTTATCTTTAAAAAGGAGCTGTTTTGTTCCAGTATTTCAAAAGCAACAGAATTAAATTTTGCAGGATGGTGGAAGAGAAATTCTCTGAAGACAGAGACGAATACTGTGTACCAAAGCTAACAGATATTAAAATAGATATAACTGCAATGTATCTGCCATATGTAATAAATGCAAATTATATTGTAGAAGATTTATTTCTTGTATAGAGAAGTCTTCATAAATTTTGTATTTCTGCAAATTATTTTTTCTTTAATTGCGTGTGGTCTCTGAGTAACCTTTGATACAGTCTTTTACCTGAAACTTCCCTGATGTTTTCAAAGGTATAGCAAGATGTTGGGTTTTTTTATTACTAAAAATAAGTATGTTTGTCATTTTCCTTATTTGTCAATTTGAGGATTTTTTTATATTAGATATTCCATAATAAGACTGTAATTTATCCTTGCTTTCTTTCATATATCAACATTTTCCACTTGATCTCTGTGGTTTTTTTTACAGAGATTTTAAAACTTTAACATAAATGGTTTATTTCTGAATGAAAAATGCCAGATGACATACTTAGCATAAAATATACGTGATTATAAACAGCTAGGACTGATACCTTACATGGAAATCAGGCTCCACAAAGGAAAAATGTTTTTGATGGTTTCCAGGGAAATTATATGTTGGCAGTTTGGTGACAATACTAAAAATCATATTCTGCCTGTGAATGGGTTTTTGAGTGTATTCTTGCTAAGAAATTGATCCTGTACCCACTCTTTTCAGTGGTGCAGTAGTAACAGTGCTTCTCTCTCCAGTGGTACAGAATCAGGAGCCACACCAGCAAAATGCACTTTGAGGTTGTAGGTTCATATGCACATATATATGAAGGATTTGTAGATGGCAAGTATCTTAAGTGATGTACTTCCAAAAGTGTTAGAACATTATAAGATCTCATGAAAATAAACTCTTGCAGTGCTCACAGAGGAAAATGTCCTGTGGTTAAAACTGGGAGTAGCAACTTTTGGCTTATTCTTTGCTGTTCAAACTCATAGTTTACTTAACCTAGACCTTTGGGGAAATGTTTCTTTTTTGGTTTTGTTTTTATTTTTTTCAATTAGTACTCTGGTTTTTATAGAACACGGAGAATATAAGATTAGTGCAGTTTTCCTAAAGAGCCATCCTAAATGACTCAGAAAAGATCTTGCTGCTTCGAAAATGCCTTAGAAAATGACTGTTTTTTTTTTTTACTTTAACATGATGATGAGCAGGAACCTTTCCATGTAAATTCTTTCTGTAGGAGAGTAGGGAGAAATATGACTGCTTCTTTCACTCTTATATTCAGTAACAGTGAGGAATAGAGAAATTGCAGAATTTTTTAATCTGTCATTTGTTTTTAATCCAATTTGGGGGAAAAAATATTTCTGAAGTTTCTTATTCAGCATTCCCATGGTAAGTTTTGCACTTGGTGAAACATTTTCTGACATTTTTTTTTCTGATGTGATCTCTGTTATATCTAGACTAGCTCTGTATCTTCATTATTAGTACTTGCTAGACTCCTTTGAATTAAAAGACCACAGTGTACTGTAGAAGAATACTACTGTCAGGTCAAATACTGGTTACAGAACTCACATATAAATTCACACCAATTCCCCACCATTTTTTGGGCTGAATAGCACAAATATCCTGAATACACAACTATATTCAGGATGCTTAAGAGCTGATTGAATTGTTAGGAAGGAACTACCTTCTACTATAAAGACATAGCATTATAAATGCTGCTAGTTTTATAATGATTTATTTTATGCATACCAGATTTGTCTGAACCACATATACAGTGACCATAACTGAGAAGGGTTTAGAAATTTAGAGGTAACTATTTATGAAACAGAAAAACAGGCTGGAAGTTCATGTTGAGCTATGTGAAAAATAATTTTTGCTATTGTACAGGATATTGCTTTTTTTTCGTTGATTTCATTATGAACTACATAACAAGTCACATTAAGACTGAATTGGTGCAGTTAATTTGTGGGCAGAACTGTAGTGTTGCTTTTTCTATTTCAGAATCCCTGAATTTTATTACAGAATGATATAGATAAGAACATTAATACTAGTAATAATAAAGATTGCACAACTTCAACTTTAATTATGTGGAAAATGACTACTCCTTTACAGTACATCTTTCCTACATGTAAAATCATGTGATGCAGCATATATTCAGTTAACTGATACATATGAACTGAAGATCATATGTTATTTGTAATATAACATGCTCCAAATAATTTATTGTGTAAGAGAAAAAAAATTGTACACTCTACCTACCTTATTGTTAACCAGTTGTCCACACATAGCATCTGTTTACATTAGTAATGTAATTGCTGTGATAATAAGCTCATTGATTTAGTATCTGAGGAAATAATCAGTCAGGACATCACATTTGTCTTGCTTTACTTGACAGCCTATCTTCTACGCTGAATAGACAATGTCAATTCTTGCCATTGTTTCAGAGAAATGGAGCAACAAAAAAAACTGAGAGAGCTCTTTTCTCTTTGCCAACTATTGCCATGAAAATGTTTGCTCCAGCTAACTGGTATTGCACAAATTTAATTTTAACAGTGGCACAAGGCCAGTACACTTTAGTATAGGAAAATCGTATTTCTTTTGTTATTCAGATGGTATGACAGCCTTATCTTTCACTTAACAGTTAAGCAGAAAGGACTGTGAAAAACTAAATCTGAAATAAAACAAAGACACAACTGGGAAATTTGGGTTAGCTGACACAGGAGGAATTTTTTTGTAAGCATTTTTATGTGAAAATAATGAATGGAGTCTCCTTACTAGGAGTTCAGAAGCACTTTACAAGATTGTAAAATGTCTATGTATTTGGGTTCATTTCTCAAAATCACAGAGGAAAAAATACAACCAGGAGTGTTATAATAAGAACAATCCTAGTTTTATGATTTATTTATTTTCTTCATTGTATTGACGATGTTACCTTCATATGTCCTTCCTGCCTCAACTTTGGATTTTATAAGCTTTCAAAAATCCATGGTCCACAGAATGAGTTAACGGGATGAACTCATAGACAATCAGGTTGTCTAAACCCTATGTGATGTTCAAGCTAGGGAGGAGGGCAAGAGTCTGTCCCCCCCATTGGTTTGCTGCCCATGAAGACTGCAGGGCCTGCAGGCAGCAGCACTGAGTGACTTTGT
This sequence comes from Gallinago jamesoni, assembly GCA_025769975.1. Classification (NCBI taxonomy): domain Eukaryota; kingdom Metazoa; phylum Chordata; class Aves; order Charadriiformes; family Scolopacidae; genus Gallinago; species Gallinago jamesoni. The sequence goes on along the minus strand of JAOQGH010000012.1, from coordinate 89,573,011 downwards.
GCCTGGACTTTGCTGTAGATGGAATGGGGAGCAGAGAGCAAGAAAAGTCTCATTCATCTCTATTCATCAGTTTATAGACAGCACAACCAAACTCATTATATACAACATCAAACTGCCCTCAAAATATGGCACCAATACATTCCAAGACCTCTTGATTTTAAAGAATGTCTTAAAAATACTGCTATTAGTTATGTACTCCACAAAAAAAGTTAAATTCTAAACATTTTAGAGAGGAAGGGAAGGAGTACTCTTCCTCTTTTAAGGATAAAATTAAAAAATTCATTTAAACTATTATATATCATGGTGTGTTCTCCAGGAAATGAACCAAAAAAGTAAATTTACCTCACTTCCCCGCAACATCAGAAAGAGCTCAGGTTTCCATTCTTCTACATAGCCTTTGTTTTAGTTGCAAGTGGGAAAAAGACTTGCACTGTGGAAGACTCAGTAGAAATGAAGATATGCAAAACTAAGCCTTTATCATGGAGTGTTAATTACCTATGCGGTAGTTGTACTTACAAGATGAGAGCAACCAAAGACAGGTTGTTCTTTGTTTCCAAACCAGATGTAGGGTAGCAGAAGTGTGGCCTCACAGCTCATCTAAATTCTGAATTCCGGCAGGCTGACAGCTGCTCCCTTTCCGCTGATTAAGAAACACTGACAAACATTTTTTTGTTTCTTCTTTTTTCTGCAGAAAGACTTTCTTGGCCGCTTATAAACTCAAAATGGGCTCTTCCCACTCAGCATTTTTAATTGTGATGACTGAAAAGGAGGTATTGTTAAACTGAAGAAGAGAGGCAAGGTTTAGATAACACATTCTGGGAGGTATAATCATATACCATGTATTTACTGACTTATCACAAAAAATGACAATTACAATTGAAAAATGTACTATTTTTTTTCCATAACTCTCCTGGACAGAAGCCGTAAAAGCTCTCTCCAAAACAAAGTCCTTTCTTGTCAGGTAAGTGAAGTCTATTCAGTTGTGGCCCCTTAGGGGACTGTTGGCAGAGTTCAGAGCTGACACAGGTCCAGACCCCCTTCTGCTCCAAGTAAGGTAGAAAATCTGTGTTCCTGTTTTAACTTTCAGGGTAGTATTCTAGGTCTCTTGGTGTTCTTCCACTTCTCAGAAGAAAATTCAAAAGGACATGATGCTGATGCTGCCCAAAACAGTACGTTTGAGAAATGTGAATGCTTATGGGTATTGCCTACATTCACTTGTCGTCTGGGAGAGATTTGTTAGAGTACCTTCATATTAAAAGTTGCATATCACTTGTACTATATGTATTTGCACTGATGTACTTGTTTCCAATCCCATCTGAACATTTATTCTTTCTCTAATAATATTTTCTTTTTGACTGAAATGAATATTTGGCAATATGTGAAGAAGTATTTTGTGTTTGTCACCATGCTAACAGTTTTCACAGTTCTCTTTACTGAAGTTGGATTATCTAGTTTAAGATACATGCCCCAGGTATAAATGAACATCTACTATATGGGTAGGCTACATATATTGAGTATTTATTTATTTATATACATGCACATGCAAATAGAAATTTTATTGCTGCAATCTGAATGAATTCTGCAATCTGGCAGAAAAGGACCTGGGGGTGTTGGTCGACTGTCGGCTGAACATGAGCCAGCAGTGTGCCCAGGTGGCCAAGAA
>JAOQGH010000012.1:89548383-89568547 GCA_025769975.1 Gallinago jamesoni | reverse complement strand
CTCCGGGGGGGGGGGGAAGTTTTTTATTTTAGCTCTTTCTTGTTGTGAGCTCCTTTTTTTTTAGAGATAATCACTTTTGCTTTTGTTCATTTTGTTTTTGGAGTTGTGCGTTCCATGGTTTGATCCAGGAGAAAACAGAATGAGGAATATCCATGTCCCCTCTCATAGTAAAAAACCCACAGCTTTGTTCTTAGCTGTCATTCCAGCAGAAGTCCTGAAAATTTCCCTCTTGCACCCTGTCCTCCCACTTCTATTGAATGAAATGGCAGCAACTGCTCCACCATTAGGATCAATATCCAGGCCATTATGTTGGCAAAAGAAGCAGCAAATCACATTTACGTGGATTGTCAGATTCATTATTATAAGCAGATGGCAGTCCTTGCACTACAATGCAGCTGAGAAAAGACTGACATCATTTCAAATTAAAATCTATAATGCTAATACACATCTCTGACTCTTTGTACAGGCCTAAGTGCATTAATCTTCTGAATGATTTGCCAACGTGTGCACTGCTTTAGGTGTTTTCACTTGAGTGGAGCTAAAAGGAGAGCTTTTAACTGAGAATGGTTAACATTTATTCATACAGATTGATAAAAGTTAACATGCAATTTTCTTTACTAGTATCTCTCTAATAGGAATTAATGGGACATTTTGAAGAGAAAATGCCAAGTTATGTGTTAACCACTGAAGAGAAAAATATGTCACTAGTGTCTCCTTTAAATAATTACTCATAAAAGAAAATATAGAGCATTTTTGAAAATATGCAACAGAATTGTCTAAATATGCAAAGAAATTTCATTTGTCAAATGTGGACAAAACCCCCCAAAATTTTATGATCAGATCATCATCAAAAGTTGAAAAAGTGAACATAACATAAATCCATTCTTTTAATACAACTACAGTGGAAGACAGTTTCTCACGAAAATAATTTTAAATACTTTGGGTTGGTTTTATCTGCAATGTCTAGACTATGTATCCTGTCATCATATTTTCAATAGTGTGCTCTAGAATTTCAGAATTTCATAGGTGGTTTTTAGGGACACACAGATTGATTCCTCCATTCTACTGCCTTTCTCCAAAAAGGACATATCTAAGAGAAATAATTTTCTGGTGAATAAAGTATAGACAGAGACTGCTCTCAGACAGCCTAACCAGCAGTGCCTTTACTTCTGGAGGAATGTTTGCATGTTTAGGTGCTGTCCTGGACTACTTCTGCCTCCTTATTAAGCCCATTTTGGAAGCCTGCTGATCACAGTGTTGATTCTGAGCTAAAATACCTTTCCTTTTGAAGAGACTTAATGGGTGAGCAGCATTATGCTCACGCAGCTGCTTAGTTTCATGGACCAAACAAAATCCTTTGTTTACTCTAAAGAAGATTGCTTTAAAACATCCAGCAATGAAATTTAGCAATCCTCTCATCAAAAGCTTTAAAAATTCATGTATAATTGCAGAAATGCTTGACTTTGCCACAGAAGCATATTTCTGAAAAAAAAAAAAAAAGTTTTAAAATGTTTTTGACCGGATCTATGTAGGTTCTTTTGTCCAATTTATTGTTATCCAGAGATTTAATTCTAAAGGGAACAGAATCTTCAGGTCTACAATATGCCTTGCCCTCTCCCAGTGTATGGCAGTGCCATGTGCTAACAGGTGTTTTAGCAGATCTCTGGGATGGGAATTAGTTACTTCTTTAAATATGTCGATGTTGTTGACCTTTTCTGAATTTTTTTCTATTAGCAAATCTGAAGCCAAATATATCTGTATTTCATTCATTGTTGCTTACCTTTCTGACAAAAATTGATTTATTAAAACTTTCATTTTTCTTTCATGCAACGCAGTACTAATACCTAGTTTGCCTTTCACAAACCAAGGCAGTATGTGCAGTAACAGAAAGTAGCACATTACACTGGTATAAACAATACCTTAATAATTTGTTTACTAAGAGGTTTTTTTCTGAGTAGAGAATAATTTTTATTAAAATGAATAGTAAATTACTGGAAAAAAAAGTAGGTTTTCTGCTTGGGGAGAAAAAAAATCTGCATATTTAAAATATGGAGGGTGGGAAGCTGCACAGTGAGATTCAGAGAAAAATAATGATAGACAATTTAATTTTTCAATTTTTAAAAAAGAAATGCCATTCAAATGAATTAAACTTGAAAGAAAGATATGTACCCAATTACAGCTATATGAGTCTGATCTTCCTAAAATTCTTAGTCTTTAATGAAAAATCTTGTGTACTTGAAACTTCCATTTTTTATGGATGTTGAAATGAACTGATTAACATAAGAACTTTAGATCAGCATTAACACTGTGACAATCAGAGAAGACATTAATAAGAATTCTGAAAAACTGAGAACTCACTACCTTTTTGATATTTTGAGCATGGCTCATAGTCCTCTTTCAAACTGTTAAATTTGTTTTCTTGTAAAGTGCTTTACCAATGACTGCAGTCTTACAACTCTACCACATCTTTCAGCTTTCTTTTTTAGGGATTACAGATGAAAACAGGTACATCCAACCAGTAAAGGATGTCAAAATGTATGGTCCTATTATTTCAAGTGCATGGGTTGTATCTGATATTTATTTAAGAATTTCTTTTCATAGCATAATATTTAGACTGGTTAATTAATGGATAATGACAAGAGATGGGAAGTGTGTAATTTACAGATCGAAAAAAGCTCTTAAACATCTGGAACTTTTCCACAACAGTCTTGAAATAATATTCTCCAAGCCATAGACCCATTATCACATGTCTCACATATGTTCCACCACAACTACTCAATGAATTGATTTCTCATATATGCATTGCATGGTTTCACGAAGTACAGTATGCAACAACATTACTCACTCTTTATTCATTAGTCAAATTAATTTTAATAACTTCCAAAATACTGCTGCTGAATTAGCAAATCTGAATAGAGTCCCTGAAACATAACTCCGGAGCTTATTTTAGAATATGGCCTATTTCTCAAAAGTGGCACTCAGTGACGCAGTTTGAAAACTGTAGTAGTTTAGTACTAAATTGTAAATTAGTATTTTTTGAATACATGGAATAATAGACTATATTTGCTCTGTGGATGAAGAAGCAAGATACAGCATTCACGAGTTGTGCCTGCCTTACGTTCAACCTAAGCCCTACAGTGTATACTTCTTTCCCCATCCCCCTTTCCTTTGCCTGCATTTCAGTTTGTTTTACTGACTGAACACTTAAAGAGATATCTACTTAAGGATGTCAAAAGGTGTAGTAAATGGGAGGCAGGCCACTGGGAGACAAAATAGGGAGGTCATTCCGCCTGACCTCCTCCTGTTTTTTCCCACTAAGAAAGCTGCTGCTCAGCTGACTTAAGATTGAGAGACAAGGCAGAAAAACAGCAAAAACAGTATTAACTCAAACTGTTTGGTACCTTGCTTTCTATTTGCAGAAGGTTTTCCTTCATGCTGAAAGCTGGTCGGCTGTTGCAGTCATTCTCTTTAGGAATGCTGAAATATTTTTTTTTTTTCTGGTATTCACACTGCATGCAGATTGTGTAACTGAATGGAAATCCAATGATAAACTCCTCTCTGACTTCTATTAGTTATAAAGAGATTAATTTCAACAGTTAAGCTAAGGTTCCCAGTAGATGATGGTTTTGTTGACATTATAAAGGAGGTTTTGTCTTTAGGCGATATACAATACTTCTGTAGTTTCTTATTGTGACATTAACATATTGGGAAGGAAATCCTGACACTTAACCTCACAGCTACATTGACGAGGCACAAATTGATTTCTTGTGTGTGTTGAGTCTCTGAGCTGGGTAGGAGGGTCCCAAAACTTTGGCAAGTGAACACTTGGTTGAATACAAGTGGTTGTCAACTTGAAGAGAAGCAACGTCTACCTCCCTTAGGTATTGTGTACTCCTCTTCATTGCCTGAAGCCCAGTAGATCATGCTCACTGTGATAGCATCCTGTTTTGCTAATTGGTAAAAATTAGGAATATCTTCTGCATTGGGGTCCACTGTAACTTATAGGTACTTCTGTTTTGTGGACAACAAAGGCTTCATCCACCAAAGTGGAAGTTATCTGTAAAACCTTACAATCTAAAGAGATGTTTCAAAAGCATTTGTAGTTTTTAGGTGCTTATCTCAAGTAATTTTCCTTAATCTAGTGGTGCTCACTCTGCAAATCTCGGCCATTGTCTATTGTGAACTTGTATCACAACTAGTTATATTATTCACCCTTAAAAGAAGGGAAGAGGAGTTCTACCCAGCCATACACCACAAAACCATATAAAGAAGTCCACATACAGCAAACCAAAGAGAAAGGAGTGTCATTTAAAAAAAAATAAAAATCAGCTTCTGGCAAACTTGCACACTCAAATTCAATTTCAACTTCTTTTTATTGGTACTACTTTTGCTGCTTAGGGTTTAACTTAAAAATATTTTACTTCTTTATATGTTTCCTCTATTTAGATGCAACTAAGAGGCAATTAAAAGCTTTTTGGCAATGAAAGCTATGCAACTGAGAAATAAAGGTGTGGAAGTTTTACAGATTAGCACCTATCAGACAAAGCTGCAGAAAATACCAGTGAATGAGTGTAAGGTCTGACCAAACCTTGGCAAATGAATGATTTCTGAGTTAGGTACTACTTCCTTCTATGTTGTAATGACTCACTTTCTCTGGTGCAAATTACTCGTTACATCAGTCTGTACTTTTGAGTTATGTCAACACCTCTGAGAGAGAGTTCAATTCCATGATTCTGGGATTAGCAAAACAACAAAATTCTAGAATACAAAGTAGAAAGACTCTTTCAATTGCAATTAAAAAAAAACATGTACACAAGGCATTTTTAGCTTAATTAGATTTCCAGTCATGGATTTTAGTCTAAAAAGTTCATTGTTTTGGTTTATTTGGGTTGGGGGTTTGTTGGGGTTTTTTTGTTTGTCTTTTGGGTTTTTTGTTGTTTTTTATCATAAAAGCAGATAAATTCTTGGTAAGTAGCTAATTTGTAAATAGGACTTTTAGTGTGAACTTGCTGATATGTAATTGCGATAAAGAACAGCAAATAGAAAATGTTGGGAGTTCAACTCTATCTTCATAAAGCAAATGGAACACCACTTTAAACTTAATAATGTCTACTTACATTCATTATCTGTCAATGTCACTGACACACCAGTGCCAATCCTTAGTTTTCCACATCAGCTATACAGTTTACTGCCTATCTTGCTATAGTTAAATACAGTTCAATGATTCTCTTCCCCTTTTCTAAGCCTGAGGTCTTTCCATGATTTATTCTCTCATACATAATTTAAAAGAATGAAAGAAAGAATGAATAAGCATATATTATTTTAAACCTTTTCAAAAAAATATCTGGAAAAAGAGAATAAAAAAAACTAATAGTAAAACAATAACAAGTCATAGGAATCTGATAACCCACTTCCTTCTCTATGTCATTGTGCCAACTTAATAATAAACTTTTCTGACAGGGCACCACATTGTCATTGATACTCTCAAAATGCTGCTGGTTCTCTCTCCATAAAGAGTAAGCAGTAGAAGAGATGATTTTAAAAACCTGAGATTAGCTTTTAGACAAGTGTCCTATCAATAAAAGCATACAAAAATAAGAATTAAATACAAATAGAACTGCACTGAGATGGATTGTTTTAACTTTTTCTCTGGAGGAGTCAGAAAAATTTTAGTGCCAGAGTATACAAGACCCTGTATATAAAGAAATGTAGCAACTTTGAAAACAAGCTTTGCCAATTGCAAAAGATAGGAAGTATAATTTTATCTGCATTCTTTAATATGGTTCATTTAACGAGTTTGTTTATGATTAAAAAGAAAACTTTTCATTGGTATACTTAAATTTAGGCATGCAAGGCAAATGCACAGAGCATCGTGCAGTACACGGGAAGTGCGTTTCTCAAACAGCAATTAGTTTTTCACTGTTACTGATTCACTAGGTAGCTTCTGTCAAGTGGGGGAACACAAATGGGGGTGGCTTATCAGCCAAAATACTGCAAATGAGAATGATAGATGTGCTTTAAAGGTAACCATCTGTACTAACTTTCAAAGGTGCTGAACTAGTGATCTTTTCTACTTCCTCTTTTTTCATTTCTGATACACATTTGCACGAATACGAAATCTCTAGTGAATGGCAAAGTGGGCTGTGGACAAAGGCTTTCCTTACTAGGATGGGATGAGCATGGTGTAGAGTGAAAAGTTCATTGTATGATGGATGAGCCACTGAGTATGAAGGTCACTCTGTCAATGGCACACAAGAGAGGATTATGGGTGACAACAGATCTAAAGAAGTGGTAGATGAATTGTTTACAAAATACAATAATAGAGAGTTGTAAGAAACTTCCCCAATTTTGTTATTGCTATAGGATTGCCAGGACAAATAAGCTGAAAGATATCTGGGTGTCTTGGGGAACATTTCAAAAGTAGGGAGAAATTGTTACCTTGACAACTAAGATATAAGATCATCTGTTCCTTTTCATATTAAATTATAACTAGGAGACAAAGAAGTTCCAGCCCAAAGCAAGAAACACCCCAGAAAACCATCTACTAATTCTAAAAAAAAACCCCAAACATCCCCAAAACCACTAGAAGTCACTGAGGATAAAATAAAGTTACATTACTTTTAAATTACCCTCTGCATTACCTCCTGCCAAAAAAAAAAAAAAAATCAGAGTTTTTACAAGATACCTCAAACTACTGTGTGCTGAAGGAAAATAAAGGAGTCTTATTTTAGGATTAAAATTGTGCAAAAGCACTCTTATTCTGTTTAATAAATTGACTTTAAAAGTCAATCAGCTAACGTTCTAATAAAAAATGACCATAGGCATAGTTGACAAAGTGACCCTCAAATGCCCTGATATTTGCATATTTTATTTTCTGCCAACTTAAAAATAATATAAAATAACCTAGGGTTATTATAAAATGTTAATCTCATTAACATTATAAAACCTAATATTTAATTACCACTTTGTGCCATTTCTGACTTGTTTTTCTTTCAAATGAAAACAATTTGGGGATGTCTGAATTTTAAATTAATTAAAATTGGAATACAGAAAGTCTAACATTTAATATGGTAAAATTTCATCATGATTCAATCTTGTTCTAGACTTCCTCTAAAGTCCCTTATTTTGGAAAGCAATGTATCTTAAAAACTTGGGAAAATAATGTATCAAATTTCTGTACAAATATTTTCCTATACAAAAGAACAGAGTTTCAAATAAAAAAATCATCCTGGAGACATACACCAACTTACTTCAGCTACTCACCAATGTGAGACTATGCCAGAAGCAATAGTTTCCATCTGTATCAAAGTAGTGTACTGGATGGTGTTTTTTTACTGGCTTAAAAATGTGATAACAGGCCCTTTCAGATATGCCATTTCTTAAACGAGGCACCTTTCATTTAACCAAGTGTTCAGTATTGCCAAATCTATAAAGCTAAATTGCTTTTTTATAAGGTAGAACCTTACCTGTTGGATAAAGTATGTGCAGTGAGGCTTATAAATGCTCATAAAGGGAAAGTATGGAAGGTAAAAGTATCCATTACCTTTTGGAAAAAGGACGATTATTTCAAAGAAAATGCCAGCAGTGGGAGACGTATAATAATAATTTAGGAGGAAAAATAAAACTGACTTTTTCCCAGTACCACTATTAATAATACAACTACTTCTTTTATATTAATTAAAAAGTGTTTCTTGCTTGCTATATATTTTTAGTTAGCAGCCAAGTATTTTGCACTTTATAGCAAAGACTGGACTTCAACCAAATTGGGAGCAAGTGTGCTTTGGAAAGCTATTGGGGGGAAACTTTATAACATAGTGTCTCTTAATGAAGGACAAATTCATTTAATAGACCTCTCTGTAAAACAACATCTGTTGGTAAATTGGCTAGTGGGATTGCTGTAGGTGAAATTCACTTTTGAGTACTGAAATGACACAGACTTTTTGAGTTGTTAGACTTTTTACCTAAGAGTAAGATACAAATCATAGAATCATGGTTAAGGCTGGAAGGGACCTTAAAGATTATCTAGTTCCAACCCCGTTCCATGCGCAGGGACACCTGCCAGTAGTCCAAGTTGCTCAAAGCCCCATCCAGACTGGTTGTGAAAACTTCAAGGGATGGGGCATCCACCACTTCCCTGGACAACCTAAATATATATGGCTCAAGTGCATTTTTCTAAGATACAATACTACACTTTTCTACACTGATACAAGAAGATCTCAGGAAAAGAAAAAGCCAACTCTCCACATTCCAAAGCTCACCTTTGTATCAGAGTTTGGTACTATTTCGTAATAGATAATCTAGTTTGCTTTGGTCCAATGCTGTCTTTTCCTCCCATAGAGTCAGGGAAACTAATCATTTTACATAGGATGACATCAGAATACTTTCTTAAGCTGAGAAGACTAAAAAATTTAGGAAAACAATCTTTGGAATGCTTTGTGCTTTTGGATTTTTGCAGAAAGAGTTATGGAAGTAAGAGTATCCTCCTTAGTGAACTTTCACTTGTATAGGAAGTGGAAGTTGTATTAGGTTGAGTTCAACAAACCACACCACAGCTCTTTTTGGTAAACTTAGATAACTGTTGCTTCTACATTTGGCAGCTAGAAGAAACATATCCTAGTACATTTATGAGTAGAACTGTGCAGAGACTGTGAACAATGAAATCTTGCAATTACTGTTGTCTAAAGATTGTCTCTGAACAAAACACTTTCTTGGGGGGGGGGGGGCGGGGAGCCTTTGCCAGAACTTCAGAAACAGTCAGTGCATGTGTGATCCTTATTTCAAGAGAATATTTCCAGTGAAGGATAATACAAGTTCACCAGTGATATAACTAATTTTAGGTTTTGCATCAGAGTTTGGAAGAAAAGACTTCAAATTATATTTCAAAAAAAGTACTTAAATACAGTATAGCTAGAATTGAAGAATAAACTGAAGACAAAAGAAAAACTGACATTTCAAATGGGATTTTAATGGCCAAATATTTTGCTTTGGATACTGGAAACATTCATGAATTTATACCAAATGAAAATCCTCTTTGGGACCTTCGGCAGTGCTAATCATAATTGAGTACTCAATTGGAAAGACCTTCAGTATAGGTTGATCTAGTACAAATGTCAGGGAGACTGTAACTCTCTTAACTGCGATGGAAATCCCATACCAGTTAAAGGAAGGAAGTTAGAGAGAATAAATCAGTATTGGATATCTTCATGATATATGATGCATAAAGTTCCCACTAACACTCTCAGAGCTTTCATTTTACCACATCCCCTGGTTCAGAGGAGCATGATGTTCTTTCTCTCAGTGAAACAAATGAATTTTTTATATTCTTATTTATTAATAGGCATTCTTGAGTTGTTTACCTTTGTAGCACCCTAGGGGCTCACATATTAAAGTTACACATTACTTCAAGCAGCAGGGATGCCCTGCCTGTGTTGTTTCACTTGGGGGGGGGGGGAAGGAGGGGAGGAGAAAGGAGGGGGCGCTGCATAACCCCTCTTCCCTTGCAGTCGCTGTTGATGCTCTGGTGGGTGATGCTGAAGAAAGCTCAGCACCAGACCAGAGGCCCGGGAAATGGCAGTGAAGTGCAAGCTGGCTTCAGCGGGTAGTTCCCCCTGTTACCTCAAGCAGAACTTTACAATTTCCTATTGAGGAGTCTTTTCAGGGTGTATTGACAGGAGTGGCAGACAGGGTAATGAAAGACAAATTCCATAACGCAAAAGGCACAGGCGCTGACAATGAGATCAGAGAGCTGACCCCTGACCCACGTCAGCATTTTCTTTTCTCTCCTTCTCCTTCCCTCTCTCTTTCTCAGTTTACTGTTTCAGGTTTTCTTATTATACGGAGCAGTTTCAATTGTGACCCTGAGCCCATTATTGCTTTGGCTTTTCCCCTCCCCTCAAACAATTGTTTGGAAAATGGCCCCAACAATGTGGAAAAGATGCTGATAAGTATAGAAAAGAGAGGTTAATGAGAAAAGCTCAGAGCTGCTTGCAGTATATATCGAAGAGAATGAAAGGAAGAGTAGCGTTTTCAGTTCTGGTGATAACAAGAAAGATTAGTGCAAGTCTTCTCTGCGCATTTATATAAATGTGTGTGATGAAGTCCTTCTGTCAGTCACTTTCACCAGGAGGATAGGATGAGCAGTGTCATTCTATTTCCCATAGTTATTTAAGGTTTCAAATCATATCACCAAAATATGAGGGGTGTCTTTATGTTGTTGTTTTTCAAGCATTTCTTCCCCTTTTTTAGCCTTTTCATACAGACACACATACATTAGTTCAAATAATTCATGGTATACATTGTTACTGATTTAGCTCATGAAAGGGGAAAATATACTGGTTTACCCTGGGGGTGGAAAGACTAGCATTCTACAGGACACTAGACATCTCACTTCTGAGGTACATGGCTTCTTCACTCTTATTTTCTTTTAGGATATACTGTCTCATCATCAGCTGTGTTAAGACACTGACACTTAAAACATGTAGATGTTTCCTCATGTTAAAGTATTTTTCTTTGAAAAAGGTTTGAATAATGGGCAGTTGAAATAAGGAAGCCTCACAGAACAGTTATGCAAATCATAAAGTCATCTTTCAAGACTTTTCCTTCATTTGTCACTGACCATATCAGCAAAAGACATTAAAAAAATCAAAAGAATTGTTTATGCTTCTGGGAAAGAAGGCTTGTCTTAGAAAAAAAAATATTTACACTAGTAGATGTATTGCTATTTATTATCCAGGAATGCAGTGCTTTTATATCCACAAACTACAAGGTACTTGAAGCCAGACAGGAAAGGATGGAGAACAAAAAATATATCCCATGGAGCACTATTACGACTTTTCAAGCTGTCGGCCCCTCTTTTTCTTTCACAAGATCAGCACATTTCAAGAGTTTAGATGCTAAGTGAAGTTAACATTGATAAGAGATATCACTTTTGTTCGACAAATGAAACTGGAAAAACATTACCTATTGACTTTATCGAAGGTATCCCCTGCAAATATTGGTCCAAGCCTCTAAGAATGCAATAATAAGACATCCTACATTAACTGCAGTACTGTTCATAATAATAATTTAGCTGTAAGCAAGCAAGTTCTGGATCCCAAAATTTTAGGTGCTATCTACCTATAAAAGAAAACATAGACTCTCCCCTGGAAAGCTTATAATGAAAAAAAGGTCTATTTAAATGTTTGAAAAACATAAAGGTAGCAGTGTTTTAACTAAACTGCTGCAAACCTGCTGATACTTAATAAGATACTTACCAGGAAGATTTTGTTCATTATAAAACATTATTATATTGCATTATTAGAGACTAAATAGAAGAAGCTTGAAGAGCCACCTAAATCTGACCTTTCTCTGTCTCTTCCTTTGGCTTGTTCTGTTATTAGAGATAAGTTGGATATGGAAAATATTCCTTCTTAAACAACATATCCCTTTGGGAGTAATTTTGTTCTCTGGCCAATAGATATTTTTGTTTCTCTTACAGGACATTTATCAGGTTCAAGCATGTTTTGCCTCTTTTGCAAAGGACCACAAATCAAATCAAATATCACAAAGTACCTAGGGATTACCTATGCCTCACACTGAACCTTATTATAGGTACTCTTTCTTACACCAGCCTCTCCCATGCAAAAGTAACCCTATTAGTATTCTCCACTAATGCTTTAAAGCAGGCCATTGGATAAGGGAATAAAGGAAATAAATTATTAATAATAAAAAAACTCTCCTATATCATATCAATTCAGCAAAAAAAAGCAATTTGCTACGGTGGAATAGGCATTAATTGAAAGGTTGACCTTCATTCAGCACAGCTTAGACGAGATCAGCAGAGTGGAGGCACTGGCGGACTGCAGATCTCCAGAGGGCTTCCAGCTTCTTGTTCTGATGCTTTGGATATGGCTTTGCATTCTGCTTCACTTCAGGGACTTGTTAAACTGCTGAAATTTGTGAAGTGAGGAAAAGAACGCTATTTGTACACAGGATCCTGGCACGTTTCAAAATATGGGGCCAGCAGGGTCATACCTTTCAGCATCGACCTGTGAGCTTGCCTGCCTCACGTTCCCAAAGCATCAGTCAGTATGGGGAGCCACATGTGGGTAGCAGGACACTTCTACTTAAGACACTCTGGCACCTAAATTTGGATTTTCTATTGATTTGGTTTCATCAAATTGAGCAGATAAGCATATTGCCTGGTGTTTATTGGAGGTGCTGGTAATCACCAATGGAAACCTGTGAAACCTAGCAAAGTCATGCTTTCCTAAACATGCTTTTCCTGGGAGAGTAGATGTTCCAAATCCTGCTTCTGGAAGTGAATATTTTTTCTGAAGAAGAAAGAAAATATGTGCATGACTTTAACATTTTATAAGCAAGCTGAAAATAAAAATAAAATTAAAGTTTTTGTTGAAACTCTTTGGAAATGATGACGTGTACGCTCCAAATTTGCATCACATTTCTGTGTGTCATCTCTAAAGTCAGTAAGTTTTTCAGTCCATGTTTTATAATTAACCAGTTGTGACTTCACATCAATGAAGTCTTATGACAGCAGGGTCATATCTGAATGTTCACTCCAGCTGAGTGATGAAATTGCTTCTGCTGATATACCATATTACAAGAAGATTAAGTACAGGGCTCCTCAATATTCTCTGTTTGCAGGTTGTGGTTTGCAAAGTTAGGGAAAGAAAGAATGAGCATGTGATGTTCAATGGGGCAGAAGATGTTCAAATAGCCAGCAAAACAAAACCAGTTGCTTTGGACACACACTGTTGATTTAAGTTACTTGCCTTATTTTTCTCTGGTCATACATCTTTGGTGGAAAAAAAAAACACCTCTGTGAATTGATTACAAAACCATCCAGATCAAACATTTACATTTGAATACACATGCAAATGGAAAAACCTCTGTATTGTTGATTGTCTGGGGACAGGTTTACTACCACTAAACAGAATTCCAGAAATCAGGATGATAGCATTTACAAAATGTTGGCCAATCCACATTGCATATTAAGTAGAAACAGAGGATTCATTAAGTTATTCTTCACACTGCTGTCAAGATCAGAGAATTAGGTGATCTGTTCATTTCTTTGATGTTCTGTCATAGCTAGTTTGTGGTATGACATCATAATACAAGTGGGAAAGGAAATAAGTTAATTTTCAAAGTTGAAGAAAATTACATATTAACAAATTTAAACTGTGGGGAAATGGCACAGTTCAGGCCTCTATGCTATTTCTGGAAGTATGATAGTAAGCAGTAGATACTTTTTGGAACACATCTTATGTACACTTTTCATTACTTATGGTCTTTGTTTCTGTTGTTTTCCTTTCTAGAAACTAAGCACTTCTTTAAGTCAAATAAAACTACTGCTTACTTCTTTCAATTGCTGGAAAAGTGGAAGTGAATGAAAAGGATAGATAAGTACTGCATGGCTTAAATCTCTCTACATTCAGTAAAATTCAGAGGCTCTTTAGAAATACAATTTACAGAAGAATTTGTTCATATTTTTAGTGTTCTTTTGTAGTACAGAATTAGGATGTAATGCAGAATAGATTAGAAAGTTCACATAATGGGACAATATAGCCACACAGAAAAATATAAATTAAGCTGGGGCTCCTGTGACCGACCTTACAATGGAGAAGGCAGATGTGGTCCTGTGTTACTCCACTGGAAGAATCACAACCAAATGCAATGTCTCCTTGGGAGAACCTTTCAGGTAGAGTGGGGAATGTAATTCGCTATAGATCTTTTAAAGGTGAAGCATACTCCTACCTACTCTTTGGGGTATTAAGTCAACTTTTAAGCCAGAAAACTTCTTCTCCTTACCCAAACTCTGTTCTCTCCCTGCTACAAGATAGTGTTCTAATGACAGTGCCCTTTATGAGTTCTTGATCTAATGCTCTACAGAGGAGCCACACAGTCATCCCTGCACTTCACCTAGAAATAGTTCTACGAAAAGGAAAACCAGAGTCCTTAATCTTTTACTTCTATATGGATTGTGAAATGTCCTAAAAATTATCTGTATACCACTGAACACAGAGAAGGATAAAATGGGACCAGCTGAGTTTTGTACCTTATGCTTTCTCCTGTGTTCTACAGTACTGGGAAGATATCATCACTGGAGGTGATTGGATTCATAGGACGTATCTTCCCCACCCCTGTAATATTCAGGGGGAAAAAAATCAAGGAAAACCCACCCAGAAACTGTATGAGTTTTACTGTTTTCCCAAGTCCTCAAAATGTGTTCCATAGTTTGAACTTCCAACATAGATGATTCTGTGATCTGTGGAATAATGGTTCATGGTGCCTTTATGGTAATACATATCTTATTACAGTGATAAATTCTGATGTAAATAATTTTTTTTTCTTGGCAATAAACATTTAGGATTAGTAAGAAATAATAAGATAAGTGTTCTTAGATTAAAAAAAAAAAAGTAAAATAATAATTTCTCCCCCAGCAAACTATGCGTGTCACTCCCTTTGTGTGTCTGCAAACCAGAAATGAAAGTGCACATATTCCCTTTGGGGATTTCATACTACTCCATGCAAATATAGCTTAAAAGAGACTGATAATATGAATAAAGCTTGCACAGATGTGAACATACTCACCAGTAATTTAACAGGACTATTCATGTGTGCAACTGTTTCTTCACATGACCAAGACATGCACAGTGAGTCCGAAAGTCTTAGAGAATGTTTAATGAAATAAATTAATGATTTCTCTTCAACATAGCAGGACAATCAAAAGCAGATACTATATGGGAAAACAACAAAACCTTCCCTGCCCGTTCCCATTTGGCCTTCTACTGCCCTGTAGGCTGCCTGCATTGTTAGCACTGAGCTGGTTCATGCAATGTACCATTGGGAGGGAGAACCTCAGCAGGGTGTGCAGATAGCTATACAGTCCTTTCAGAAGCTTTGTTGCTGTCTGTGGGAAATTATGGTCAACAGAAACCTCCTCCTCCTCCTCCTCATTAACCCTCATACTTAGTGCAGGAGCTAAAATTCAGGTGGGCTGAGGTAGCATTTATTTTATCAAGCATTATTTATTTTAGTTTTAATCTGCAACAGCCCAGTTACAAGCCTAAGCCTCTGCCTTCAGCTGTGTAGTTCTGCCCTACTGTCTTTTCAGCAAACTTCCAGAAAACCACGTTTAGATACCCCAGATGCCAATTTTAGGGGAATACTCTGTGGTCTTCTGGAGAGAGGTGGTCCCCTGCAGTGTACATGCAGTTTAAAGCATGCAAGCTCATACTCTGGCTGAGCCATCTGATGCTATTCTCTTTCCTTTGGCCATACAGCTCACCTATACTTGCAAATAAAATGTCCAGTGCCTTTTTTCTGATCCAGAGTGTGGGTGACACACCCTTCGTTTACACAGCTAAACACTCTTCTCGCTCCAAATCATGCAGTCTCATATATACTGCTTATTGTCCCTGGTCTGCCCCAGAAGTAAGCTCTGAGAGGATACCACTTGCACAGACTCTGCAGCTGTGCCAGACCTGTGTCAGGCAGGCTGCAACTAAAGTTGCTCATCAAAGCTTAACCACAAGGCATTTTACTTTCAGCTAATCCTCTATCAACAGGACTATTCTCCCCATACCTAGGGGGACTCAAGACCCTGTGGTTCTGTGGTGTCATTTTCCGTCTTGCTTGAAAACTTGATATAGGTTAAAGTGGGTAATATTAGAGCTTGGTTTATATGCCAGAACTCGTATCACCCAGCTAGTCTTGTGCTGTTGGTTGAATTTGATGGTTGGTTTTAAACGGTATTTTGGAAGATGTACTGGCAGCATTGCGAATGTCTCTGCTGATGTTAGTAAGGTTGGTCATTTTCTTAGATACTCCCTGATAAACCAGAGGAGTTAGGCACGTGCCATTTAAGTTGAAGCCAGATTGTGAACCTTTATGTTGATAAGTCATTACATAGATAGCTGTTGGTCTTCAGCCTATTGGTAACCGCCAAATATTGGGAATACTTCTCGGTGTTTAAAGACTCCTATTAAAAATAAAAATAAAAAAGAAAAGAAAAGAAAAGAAAGAAAATAAAGGTTATTACTATTACAGCTTTAAACCCACTTCAGGGCTCTTTTCCTAATGAACCACTATTAGAGTCTTTTGACCCTCAGTTTAAGAAGGAAGACCCAAAATTACTCTTTTCGATCAGTGTCTCCTTTTGGCCCTCATTTTCCCTCACTCTTTCACTGGCTTTTGAAGTTTCAAGAGGCAAGATCTGCACTTAACCTGCAGTTCTTCCCAAGCCCAATATATGCTTTATAAATCTTTGAATCTCTCATACTGTGTTCCCTACTGTATAGAATAAAGTGGAAATTGACTTCTGCAGAGGCCATTACCAAGATTTATTGATCTGAAAGGATAACATTTTCTTAGGCAAAACTGAAGTTAAACATGAAGGGAAGAGACTAAACATATTTGTTCCTGTGAGCTTTTTATTGCTGAGGTGCCAGGACTTTATTTCCATTTTGGAATAATCTATTTTCCTTCTTTTCTTTTCTTTTCTTTTTTTTTTTTTTTAGCTCACAGAAAATGTCCGTATTTGTTTCTATGTTGTAGTTCAAAGCCTCTCTTTTTAAATTTTAGTAAGGACACTTCTCTGCAGGCTTTCCCTTAGGCCTGAAGTGGGTTTGTTGTTCCTGAAATTTCTGCAGCAGTTCTTTTTAATACCATGCCAGCTTGGAATTGAATTGCTTTTCACCCCTGGCATCTGTGACATGAAAAATATACATTTCTGTGTTCTGAAAATAAGAGACAGTTAGTATTTTGACATTTAATGAGTCTAGACCTACCAGTTAGGCAGCCTCAAATCTTTATCGTAGTGGTTTTTCAGCATGTCTTTTAAAACCTATTTTTGATGTTTCCAACTGAGGTAACCAAATATGCTTTAGAAACCTGATTTTCCATTTTTTGTGTTTTTTCAGTCACAGGTTATATATTTTTCAGAGCAGTTAAGAGTTGCATGAAATGACTAAAATAGATTTGTATATACCGCATCCCATTTGTGAAATGTTTGATACTAGTTAAACCTTAACATGTGATTTGTCCTTTAAGTATCTAAGCTAAACCTAAATGTCAGTGTATTACTAAATGTAAGCAATACTGTAATAGCAAAAAGGAGCATAATATAAATTATTTCTGGGAAAGTGGTAATCAATCTCTCTTTTTTTGGATAAACAGACTGTCAAACTGCCATTTGAAACTTCTTAGAGAAACCATATTGATCATAACTGTAGTTTGCTCTTATTTATAGGCATCTAGAGCTTGAATGCCTTTTCTGAGTTGCCCAAAAACTTCTTTGTCAGTTCCATATTTTATTGAGATTTGTAATTTTTTTTTTATCTATCTACTCCTCTGATTGCACTCATCAGCCCTTGCTACCAGTTTCCTAATGTAAATATCCTCTCCTTTGTCTTTTAAAACACACAGGGATATCTTTTCTCACACAAAAGTGCTTTTCTGTTATGTGTAAGATTTGACATTTATGCCAGAAATCAGCAGCTTGGGTGGACTCCAGAACCTCTTTAACTTTGAAGTCTTTGTACAGGGGTCCATCCCCATGGATCTGATAAGATTCAACACACAGGAGAACTACTGTGGCCATGCTGAGCCACGCCAAAGTAATTACTTCGAGTTGCTTCACTTGCAAATTTATTTCATTTAATTCAGCTGGTTTCACTTATAAATCTAAAGTGACATAAAATCTTTGTCACTACAAATCAAATTATTCCAATCTTGGGAATGAAATGTTGTTTTGACTTTCAAAATGTAGGCAAAGTTCGGTTTTGTGGAAACTAGTTTTTAATATATGCTGGGCAGAGTAATGAATGAGTAGTGAGAGGATTCCATAATTCATAAAAAACTAACCTATCACTTTGTTAAATCAATTGTTTACAGAAGTAGAGCAACTGTATTTTGCCTTCCAGCCATGTGTATGGAAACAGATTGATTCCTTTACCAAACTCACTTCCTGCAACCTGCTGCTCCTTACAGGTTCGGTGCAGGTTGGTATCTTATGCTGTTTACTACTTCCTAGTCTTGCTTAGTGCTGATGTTTTTGGAGCTGGATTTTTGCAGCATATTGTTTGGTTCCAACAACACGGCTTTAATACCCACAGTGGCCGTTATGACTCAGAGACACATATGTCCCTCAAGTTAGCCTCCCATTTAATTTTTTATGTTCTCACTTCAGTTTTGTTACTCTTTCATGTACATTGCTCTTTTACCTCTTCTCTACTGACTATCATATATAAGACCAGGTAATGACCAAGGAAGCTTTTTCAAGCTGATCCTCACAGAAACAAGAAAGAAAGTGCCTGGTCTTTCAGTCCTCAAGGAAGATTACAACTCAGTTCCTTAGCAACTACAATCAGAATTACAAGATGGGGGTTTCCTTCTATCACTTTTTTTCTGTTCTTAAAGACCACAATATGTAAGGAGTGCTCTATTGGGTCTAACCAATAGATATATTTTTGGAAGGATACCTTCTCTGTTCTCATGATAGGCTGTTACCTGCTACTGTTGCTTTGGAGTACTGTCTTTTGGAGCAGCTCTGGAGTACTGGCTCTCCTCCCTCTATGTGCCTGACTGGCTATTCAGAATGTGTAAACATTCAGGTTGCCTGTGTAAGCTTTATTTCACGGTCATCTATTTTTTCTAGAGATTAAATCTTTTAAATGCATTCATAATTTTACAACTATTTGCTTAGGTAGTGTGAAAAACTAAACCCATGTAACATGGGCTTCCTAACAGCTGGTTTGGGTGTTATTTTCCTCAAGTCCAAGTGTAAAGGTCTCTTGATGAAAAAGTAACCATTAGTGTATTGCAAAGCTTCAGAAAACAAATACACCAGTTCATCTTCTTTAGCACCTGTGCACACATTTATACCTTGACAGTGTACCCTGTACTTCTCAATTTGTTTCATACATATGTATACTTTGCTCCCACTAAATTATAGGTGCAGTTAGGCATACTCACTTTGTTATTCCACGATTGCTTTGTGCTTTGGCCCAATCACAGGGAGAAGGAGATGTAGGAAGGAAAGAGCCCTGTGGTTTAGTGCAGTCATAGCCAACCTCTTTGAGATGAACTTTTACTTCTCGTTTATTCACATGTTCATCTTAATCAGTGAGAGTGGAGGAAAAGTGAGAAGAGTCTAGTTGTAAGAGTTTGTTCTTTGCTCATGGAAGGATTGGAGCTGCTTCCAGCAATTAAAACAAGCAAAGGCATTTGATTGTACCCTGTCACGGCACAAATCTTGTGCCATGGAAGAAATAAGCTGCCACCAACTGCTTTTTCTAATATCTCACAACTGCTTGGAGTCCTTCTGTGATGAGAGGATTACACAATCTAGCCTTTGAGAAGTGCTGTTGTAGGAACAAGCAGTAACAGAAGTCTCCAGTGCAGAGAAATGACAATGCACCAGGAAGCCTCAGAAAAAAGTAGTTTCTCATAAGAAGCATAAGGGGTGAACCTGTAGTTCTAGCCCACAGATATCCTAGGAATTATAGTTCCTAAGATTACATTGTTGTTCTGAATTAAAAAGAAAACACCTAAAAGTAGAGATCATGAAGTGGAGGTAATGTCTATGTGAGATATTTGGAAATTCTAGGGTTAAGTTGTGAAAGAGTATCTACATACGTAGTACCTTAATCACTTGGAATCCTCATGGAAGAAAAATAACTTTATTTATTAGTGCCTGTGCTGTTTGTAAACTAACAGAAGTTTGTGGAGATAGTCTGGAAAGTCAAAGAAAACTCAGACTCTAACAGGAACAGATTTACACTTTGATTAGATCATCAAGTAACATTCAAGAATGGCTCTAACCATTGTCCTGAATCTTGTAGAAGATACTTCCTTCTACAGGGCACAAGCCAGAAAATCATTATGTTAACTTGTATGCAGATATACTACTTCCATGTTTCAGGAACTAACAATGGGAAATGTGTGTTTCTTCTACATTGCCAACATACGCTTTACATAATACTAACATGTTGCATCAAGAGAAGTGTGGCCAGCAGGACATGGGAGGTGATTCTGCCCCTCTACTCTGTGCTCATGAGACCTCACCTAGACTACTGTGTCCAACTTTAGAGTCCTCAACACAGGAAGGACATGGATCTGTTGGAATGGGTCCAGCGGAGGGCCACGAAGATGATCAGAGGGATGG
>JAOQGH010000012.1:89512383-89548283 GCA_025769975.1 Gallinago jamesoni | reverse complement strand
GGCCAGGCTGGATGGGGCTTTGAGCAACCTGTTCTAGTGGGAGGTGTCCCTGCCCATGGCAGGGGGGTTGGAACTCGGTGATCTTTAAGGTCCCTTCCAACCCAAACCATTCTACGATTCTATGTTATAATTGTTCTCATACACTTCTGCATTAGCACTTTTACGCAATGAAGAACACCTTATTCTGCAATGTTTGATGTTGTTTTGTGATGTCTAACACTGTCAGTTTTAAAAATATTTCTATCTTTGAATAAGAAAAGGTCATGCTTTAAAAGTTTTAGAATGTTATGATAGAAATCAATACATTGAAGGTCAAGCTATCCACAAAATTTTTTGAATGTTTTATGCATTGCTTTAAGCCTTACAAATTACACACATGGGATCCACCAAATTTTAATCTCTTACCTTTCTCTTTCTAGGAGCCAAAAAAATTCTCAGTTAAAAAAGAATTCAAATAATTTTTTAAATGTATTATGAGAGCTAAATATTGATTCCATATGAGGGCTAGAGATATAGAAGCTATTTCTTTAATTTGACTCATTTTTTTTTTTCTTGAGATTATTGTATAGAAATGAACTGTAACTAGATGATGTGAAGACTTTTGAGGTCAATAACTGACAGGTCTTAAAGATGGAATTATTTAATTTCATGAATTCATCATTAGAATGTGTCTTTCAAATTCCTCTTTTTCAGGAATGTATACGTCAAATATTATAAAATTTACATCAAATGTTGTTTATATAGTTTTGTATGATACTTATAAGTGCAGTTGCTTGAAAGCCATTTTGTTTACAGCAAAATATGTACATGGATTTATTTTGAAACTAAGAAGTACTTATCTTTTAATGAACACATGTACTACAAAGGCATTTAATCCTAAATTAGTTTATATATTAATGGTACAGATGGAAGAGGTAAAGTGAACGTGCTATGCTGATCATTTATTTACATTTTTAAACATAGATTTCTTTGGATAATGTTATATCTTTTGCAATATTTTTTCCATTGGATGAATACAGTTTTTCAGAAAACAGGTGAACACATGTAACATTAACTTTGTAATTTTGTATTTCCTTTATTAAGCATATGGGTTCTGAATTTCTCGCCTTCCCTTATAGCTCCTTTTTCTGTTGATAAGATTAATTTTGCAGAATTCAAAGTAAACATGAAAAAATGGTGTGTAGAGGATTAAAAAGGAGTAAAGTTCTGTGCAGCAATGTCGTCACAGATGATTTCATGAAACAATGTATTACGACTAAAAGTTCAAAAGAGGAGCAGCAAAAAGAACTTATTAAGCCTGAACTGTGCTCTCAGAACACAGTCCATTCTAGGTATGCTTCCAGAGATGTGTTACTTCCTGGTGTTTTGGGGGGGAGGTTTGCATAAAGTTTTTATCCTTGTCAGGAATCTCCGGAATAATGTTGCATGTTATCTATTAAATGTAAGGGCAAATTACAATTAGAACTGAGAGAACATAGTATGAGGAAGAAGGGTTAAACAATAAAAAAGAATTCCAACTCTGTGACCCTTGCTGAAAGAGAAAATATACAGCATATTAATATTTTATACCTATGTCCATATGTGTATGAGGAATATGTGCAAATGAGGGAAAGCTGAGAAGATAAGAGAAAGTGGAGTGGATCTGAAAAAAGTATAACAGGTTTATTTCACTCATAATACAGGACATAGAGACAGCATTGCTGTATAAATTTCACTGTTAACAGTTTATTTTCTTTTAAAACACTGCTGGTTAAGAGGTATAGAACTATGGTGTTTATACTAAAAATAATAGGCTTGGACTCTTTAAGTGTCATGTGCTTCCAGAAAAGAAGCTGGCATTTCCCTCAATGAATACTAGAACAGAATTCAGAAGATTTAAGGAAAAAAAATCTCCTTACAGCCACAACCCCCTGTACGCAAAGAAAAGGGAGGGTGAAAATATATTTTCTTATGACAAAACTTGTTTTATGTAAAAGCTGACAGGCTGAGAAATTAATAGCAGCAGTTGAAACCAAGAGAAACAAATCAGGGCTAATGACAGACTTGTTGAAATTATGTCTGGTTACTTTGAGCACCTCTAAAATTAGCATATGGAGCCTTTTCAATTTAGGCCAGCTCTGCTGAAACAACTTGTTTACTCCTGAGGTTCCTACTTAAAAGTGCAGCGGAATTAACACTACTTGCAAATTTTTGCTTTCTTCTTTTAATTTGCTTGAATAAAGTCTATCATTTCTGCCTAGGCTCATGTTAAAACAGTTTTTGTAAAATGTAATATCCTCTCTAAGACATTCCTCAGAATTATCATAAAGAAAATATGGCTGTGAGTAAATTTAAATAAAAGATAGAATGAGAGCTCCTAGGACTTCGTCTGTAGAGTCTGTAGTTAATATGAAGTTTTGATAAAAGTGAATTCCATACTCAACTGTAGAGATTTTTACTAACAACTGGAAATTTCAACAGTTGTAATTTATAGGTATATTAGATGTGTAGGGGCTAGAATGTATTTGTTTTCTCATACGTAACTTTTGTTTATGTCAAAGTTATTTTTTAAGAAGCTTATTGAAGCTTCTTATTTAAAGCATCTCATAGCATCTCCACAACTAATTTCAGAAAAGCTTGCTAGAAGGCAAAAAATCTCTGAAGGGAACATCATCTTCCTGATAGACCCTTGGACTGGAAAGAACATAGTGAAGAATGGAAAAGGAACTACTGTATTTCTATTAGTAACAAAAATCCACATTTTCTGTGGATATACATCACCCGTCCCCAAATTATGTATGTGTTTTATGAAATTATATTATTGTTCTCTGGATGAGTATTGACTAAACATAGAGGTGCAAGGTCAATGTTTTGGCAACCAATTAATATCTATAAGGTATATCACATGCACAGTACTTGGATTCTTACAGCATTACTTCTCTAGACACAAGACAAATGCCTGGACTGCATATGGAAATGAATACGCTCAGCACATGCATCATTGGGATTCGAAGCAGAGAAGGGCCATATTAACTCTATTGCATAATGAATGCTCAACCTTGGTCCCGCCACTTGAGAAGTAAGATGAAACCAATTGCTTCTTCTTCACGCACTGCAACTGTGTGAGTAACAGGAGAGCAATAAAGACCATAACTATAAAAAAAATGGCTAAATAGGCTGCTACTATGGCTTATCACCTGCTTGGAACATTAAAATGAATGTCATTTAAAACTTTGGAACTTATCTTTGAAATCCACTAATGAAAAATACTTCTGAAACTTTAACCCTGTGTCTTGATTTTACAACAGACAAGACCGGTTTCTGGAATGGATAGTTACATTAATAATATCCAAACTTCCTGACCCCTGTGGGTTTGTAGTGCCCATGGATTTGATAGATGTATTTGGAAGCCCAGAAGTGCTTGCAATCACTGAGTACTTCTGTACCATCTTAGCCTTCATTTTACTTTGGGTTTTTTTTTATCCTTTTAAACATTAAATATACGTATAAACATAGATATTTAAAACTGTACTCCAAGGATTTGAAATTCAGACAAATGTTTGTGGACTGGTTCCTCACACAGAGTTAACTGCTGCAATCCATTTGCTTATAAAAACGACCCTTAAATTCCATTCTGGTCCAATCTCACAAAATGGTCTCACATCCTCCCCAGATGACTAGTTAAGAAGAATATGTATATACATACTGAAAAAAATAGTGAAGTAATGTAGGCAAAATTACATCATGTCTATGGTTAAAAGGAGCCAGAGCTCTAGGTTTTCTTTGCAAAGTTTCTGGCAAGAAGCTGCAGGCCAAAAGGTCAAGAGAAATATTTGGAATTGAACACGCAAGGGAAAGGTGTAAGAGAAGAGATGGGCAGTCTGAAAAGTTCCTGAAAGAGTTCTCTAGAAAATGCACGCTGCTGTTACACTGATCTCTTGAAGTTCAAAGAAACAAATTGGTAACATTTAAATCTGAGGGATCTGAGGCAAGTACCAATCATATAGCAAGCAAGATAGATATTTTTTTTTTTATAGTAACTTCATTGACAACGACAGCACAAAATTCTTGCCTTTTTATTATATTTTTCATTTTCATTTCATGAGGCTATTAAAATCAGTTATGATGTAGAGGTTAGGCTACTGGAGAGATAGAATAAAATTACCATGTAGTGCTGTTGTGGGAGACTGATAATATTACAAAATTCTGATGCCAGTTTTCTTTGTAAATTTGTGCATCATTCCTTCCTCAGCAAAGCATATTAGTCCAAGTGGCATCAAGAGAGGGAAAGGCTCAACTGTTTTGGATCAGATGAAATAAAAATGTTGAACAGAAGCATCATTTGTTGCTTTTGTAATCTATTCTACTACCAATAAGCCTTCATAGTGAGACTTCCTGCATTTGAATGGAACACTCTCTGCTGTCCAAGCTGTCATGACATTCCTCAAAAAAATGGAGACCAGGACATATCTATCAGGTATAACATGGTAAGTGTCTTGTGCAGGTTATGTCTCAAGTCTCAGAAAGAGCAGTACTTTTTCAATTGAAGTCTTAGAGGATTTTCTGTAACCAAAATTATATTTTCAGAACTACAGTACTTTAGTGGCCTTTTCTACACAGTGATGGAGTGGTAATATAGTAGTAATGTAAATGTATTAGTTTTTTTATTACATATTTAAATAGCTTTTCACACTTTCACTTGAAGAAAAAGCTGTACAACATTGTCTTTTTATGGAATTTTTAATTTTTTGTTTTCTTTGGGTTTTTCTAATTTCTTAGAAATTTCCCTCCCTATATGCGCTATACATGAAGGAGAACTTATTCATTCCTTACCAATTACTTAGAGTGCTTTGAAATAGTCAAGGAATATACAATTTGATACTAATTTAATAATTTTCTTAGCAAGTTTTCACCTGTTTATCATTTCTCCATTTAATCTTATGCTTCAGGTATTATTTTTCAATTTAAACATACCATTCTAATTGCAAATTTAAAGCCAGCACAATGCGTTTAGTTTCATGCGTAATTTCATGTGACCTTTGATAAACAGTAAAATGATATGTGTCTGCAGTTCAAGAACTAAAAATTTAATAAAAAGAAAGGGAAATTAATATTATTTTTTCTTGGACTATGTCAACAGGGCAGAGGTTTCCTGATATTTTAAAAATTATGTAGATGTTATTGTAGAACTGTTTAATTTATCAAATACAGCTATCATTTTCATCATTTTACTCTTACAACTCATTCATGAATCCCAAATGATGATTCTCATTATTAGGAAAAATCCAACCCTCCAAATTATATGTTTCTACTTGTAATTAATGAATTTCATAAACTATCTACAGCTGTATTACTCTCATAATATATATTTGGTATATTTTGTACGCGTCTCCAAATAGGCCTCATCTTGCAGCAGCACTCATCAAACATTTAAAAGGAAGTGGCTTACTTCAAAATAAAGCTTTTTATGGAAACTTGAACAATGTAGTTTTGTATTTCTTATTTTCTGTATTTTTGATTTTATTTTAGTGATCTTCAAGGAATGGACACAGAATTGTGATAAAAATCCCTCCTGCTTCTAGAGATTAATAGAAATCACCAAAATGAGTCTTGATGACACAAAATGAAGTAGGAACAAATTAGGAGGAAACAGGAGGAAACAAATTTCTTGTTATTCCTCTACACAAGTCACTATCACAACACACACGAGTGCAAGCCACAAAAATGTTGCAAGAAAAGGTAAGGAAAGAATATTTCAGTCAGTGCAATGCAGATGTGTGCCGTCTCCTAGAAACAACATGTAAGAACCTCACCGAAGCTCAAATATGAGATGTCTGTTGTCTCTGCTGATTGAGAGATCTGTTCAGCTTTTGCAGAAAGAGATTAAGCTGGCTTGACTGAATTTCCTCCTGACAGCTCTGTGTTAGCTGATTCCTTGTCCTAGGGCATTTCAAGCCAGCATATATCCCATGAATCCCATTTCCATGAACAGAAGCTAAGG
Organism: Gallinago jamesoni; assembly: GCA_025769975.1. Taxonomy (NCBI): domain Eukaryota; kingdom Metazoa; phylum Chordata; class Aves; order Charadriiformes; family Scolopacidae; genus Gallinago; species Gallinago jamesoni. Next base: position 89,542,303 of record JAOQGH010000012.1, on the reverse strand, counting down.
AATTGTTTATGCATGTTCCATACTAGAAAACCTCCTGGGTTTTATTTACAGCTGCTTATTCTTGGCGGACAGATACTGAAACAATTTGCTCAATACACCAAGGGAGAACCCACTGCTGCTCTTTGGCCAGTGCAAGTACATGTACGCAGCACACAGATTACCCTTTCTTATCAGTCTGGTTTACTCATGACTAGCTTGCAGTTTCCATAGGTTAATAACTCCAGCTCAGCTGCATCCAACACTCCGTTCTTGTTGCTTCTCCTGCAGATCATCTCTCTCTGGACTGATGCAAACACACCCCTTTCTGCCAGTTATAACCAGAGTTTTGAAACAGGGTTTTCCCGAAGCACCAAATACTTAAATAGTCTCTATAGTTATTTGAGCCCAGTAGGATGCCTGATGGGGTTAAGCTCCTTTCAGAATGAAACACACAAGTGCCAGCAACAACAGGGGAAAGAAATTGCATGGCTGATCTGCAGGTCTTGCGATGTTCTTGCAGGAGACAGCAGAGAATGGAAATCCAGGTGCGACTCTCCAAGCTGGCATCTAAAGCGTTTCAGAGGCAATGCCATCTTCTCTTCATGGGCAAAGCCTCACTTGATACCCTCAGCAATTGCTGCCTTAAGTAATTGAACTTCCAGAAGCTCAACATCATGACAAAACTGAGGGATTATAGAAAAAAATAATCCATAAATAATTTTTTTGTGGAAAAAAAAAAATTAAATGCACTCAAAAGAGAGAAACATCAGATCTCTAGACTTTACTATGGCCTTTCAGACCATTGCCCTGCCATTCATTTACCTGCCTCTGTGGTTAATTGAGAACTGCAGACCAGCATTTGCTCTGGAGTTACTCACTGGAATCAATGGTGCTGTTGTATGCATAGCTGTCAATTTGCTAGTGCTTTATACAGACTTAAAGTCTCTGCTAACACATTGGATTACAAAGTTGTGGCCCTTTCTCTTTTCCATCTCACTGAAGTCCCACTGTATATTACAACCAAACCACTTAATAAATAAAGGATTATTTAAATGCAATTAGGAAATGATAACAGGCATCCCAGATGTCTGCAAACAAAGCCATCTCAAATGTGAGTACTGACAGAATCATCTATTTGTAAGAGGATGGAAGGACCACTATGTGCCTATTCCCTTCGCTGGAATACATGGCACAGACTGTTCGCAGTTCTTAGCATTTCTTCATATGTCAAATGTATATCCGGCCAGTCTCACTATTTGGATGAATCTTCCCTTCCGTCAAACAAGGGTGGCGTTTTCTGTCTTCCAGCTTTGTTTTTTCTCATAGCAAAACTTAGGCAACACCTGAATCCAAGAAAAGGTCCTGACAAGGAAAGAATCCAGTATGTTACTGCTTCCTCTGATCTGGGAAAGAAAATCACGACATTATTGCCCATCACAGGAGGCCACTGGTCAATGTTTTCATTATCTTGCTATGCTTTTGTTCTCTTCTGCTTTTCCATTAGCCCTCTTCTCAGCTGGTTACTGATAAGAAGGTCCTGACTTGTGTCTAGGCACTGAGCATGATGTTACCTTGCTCTTGAAGTGTAAAGTGGCAATGCTTTGCTTTGAGCCACAATGCATGCCAAGGGACTGATGGGAAAGAGGAGTCAAAAAAGCCATGTAGGAACTCTTGTAAAATACCAGTGGCAGATGCAAAGATAAAATATGTGTGTGTTTCTCTATCTCAATTTTCAGCCATCCAATACGTCCTTCTTCAGATGCTCATCTTTGTAAATATACAGTGCATGAGGAGGAGGCATAGCAGCGGTGCTCACTCTCTCCCCTGTCTTTTCCTTCCTTTCTTCCTTCCTTCAAAAAGGCAAAGCTGAATACCTGAAAGGAGATTGTACAGAGGTGGGCATCAATCTCTTCTCCCAAGTAAGAAGTGATAGGACAAGAGAAAATGGCCTCATTACACCACAGGTGGTGTAGACTGGATATTAGAGGAAAATTCTTCACCGCAAGGGTTATCAAACATTGGAAATGGCTGACCATGGAAGTGGTGGATTCGCCATCCCTGGAGGTATTTAAAAGACAGGTAGATGTGGTGCTTAGGGACGGGGTTTACTGGTGTTTTTGGCAGTGCTGGGATAGTTGGACTTCATGATCTGAAAAGTTCCTTCCAATCTAGACGATTCTGAGTCTATGATTCTCTAAAGCTGCTGGAAAGCAGCATGGTGCAGAAGGCCCAGGGGCCCTGGTGAACAAGCTGACCAGGAGCCAGCAAACTGTGAAGAGGGGAGTGATGGGCAACCAGAGGGGAACAAGAGCAAGTTGGAAAGAGAGCTCTCAGAGATGAGGAACTGAGGAAATCCAACCAGGCAAGAAGAACAGGGAGCTCAGCTGCAGCCTTGTGCACAGAGGCAAGGGGCAGAAGTGGGAGAGGCTGTTTTCAGCCACTCAAGGGGAACAGACTCTGTTGTCTTCAAAGCTGGGTTTCTAGTGAAGGATGTTGCTGCTCAGGTTTTGGAAAGGACCACATCACAGCTCCTTCCTCATGGGCTCCCTACCCAGCCCTAGGGCTGGCAAAGGGGCACTGCATATCTCTCCCAAGTTGCTGTGCCCCGAGGGTATCACACATGTTGAGAAGGGCCCAAAGCAACACCATAGTCACTCCGAGTAAGGGCTCTCTCTTCTGTGCCAGGAACCACCCCTTTTTCATTGGGCTTCCCAAAGAACGGGGGATAAAATCATGCCTGTTTCTGCCTCTGTGGCTCTCTGATTAGTGCTTTCTGATTCTGTCCTTGTAGGTGCCGATTTTGTTTTGCTGCCTGGATTTCCTGGATGAGCTCTGATGCCTGGGCTTTGAGGGGCTGCATCTTGCTGCCCCAACACCACCTCGGTGGAGGGGAGGAGAGAGGTGCCCATGCCCTTCTGCTCTGGCCAGCAGATTTCACTTGCACGCCACTCTCATGGTTTGGGCTAGACTAGACACTAAACCGAACAAGATTCCTCTTTAACCTCTTTCTCCTTCCAAGCAGGAGGGAAAGAAAATAAGAGAGGAAGAAAGAGTCCTATGAGTTGTAAAGATCTCAGCTTCTTTAAGGAAAGAGTAATAAGAAAAGATAATAATATTAATAATGAAATAATGAAATATATATTATACATATACAACCCATATCAAGCTCCCATGATGATGATCTCATCAGTGGTAAGCACTGAGAACTGCTTAATTTTCTTCATCTACTTATTCAATGCCAAGTATTGTTTTCAGTTTTCCAGTCTTTCAATACTTCATCACTTTAATCCTCAACTTTTCAGGATGTCATTAATGTGATTACCAATACTTTACCTATAGATTTTCAAATAGCTGTATATGTAGTTTATATGATGCAGACAACTGAAATCCCTTAGGTATTTAACATGTTTGTTGTCTTTATTTTTGACTATTATTTTCTATTTTGTTTTATAGTTCTTTAGCCACCTCAATAAGACAAACAAAATCACCAACACCCACACCCCCCCAAACTTTCATTTGTTAGCATGCTTAGAAATGCAGTTTTGAAGGCAGAGTGATGTCAGAGATAAAGGTAAAAGTAATGATACAAATCACAAAGACAGAAGGCTGTTTTGAATGAAACCAGACATGTTTAGAATGAGGCCTCAGCCCCAAGTTTCCAAAATTCAGCTAAACTCCATCTTCTCCTCATTATTGGTAATTTCACTTTTAGGAAGGAATAGCTTCCAGTTCCAATTTAAATGATATTGTCTCAAGGCAAATAATTTTGAATCATGAATCAATATGACAATATAATAAATTATCACATATATACATTCAGAACAAATGTATTATTTAGGTGCTTCTTAGAGATAACTGCTTTAGTGGTTTGGAATAGCTTCTGTGTTGGTACACTCTCTGTTGTTCTTTCTGCCTTTGTGAGGCAAAAAAGAAAGAATGTGTGTGCTAAACCTGTCAAAATAGGGGTGCTCTACCTCCATGGATGTTCAGGAAGAAGCAGAGGAGGAAAATCAGCAAGGCAAAAAAATCTAGGACCAGAGTGGATCATCATCTCTAGCATCCCCTTTTCTGGTTCAATATTTATCAGGATAATTTTTGTTCTTTTCTTCTTACATTCTTCCTTCTCCATTCTATGGATTGCCCTCAAGCACCTAGCTGTAATGCGTAGGAAGAAAAAGTGTTTTATTGGAGAAAAGGACGGGGGATGGGAGAAGTTCAATCTGCCCGACATATGCTGGGGTTTCTCAGGCTGCCAGCATTGAAATGTCCTAGGGATTTCTAAAAATTATAGATGACAATTTCTTGACTTAGAGAGTGTTTCATCCTACACAGAGGAATTCTGTCTTACACCTCATCTTGACAGATAAAGAGGACCTGATCACAGAACTAAAAAATTAGTAGTTTCTTAGGTGCAAACGACTACAACTTGATTTCACCACTGTATGCAAACAGAATAAAAGACATACTAGTGAGATATACACTTGGTGCTTAAAAGGGTCAGTATTACAAAGCTGAAAACAATTATGAGACAAATCAACTGGGAGACAGAACTCAGTTGGAAAAGTCTCGGTGATTATTGTGAACTATTTAATAATTTTTAACTAGATGTCTAAAATGCAATCGGCAAAAATTCAACCTGGTCAAAGCGCAAAGCAAACAGCAAGCTAGCTTACAGGGCAAATGAAAGAAGCTATAAAAATGTAACAACCCCCCAAACAATGAATAAGTTATGAAAATAAAGAAAGAAGTAAGAACAATTAATGATAAATAGACCCACTTTATTAATTGAAAATTAGTTCGGAAAAAAAAGGGCACAAATATGTTTATAATTTTTTTCCAAAGATGTTTATAAACTTGATTTGTAAAAAACAGCATACTGAGTGCTGATCTGGACATTGATGAGTGAAGGTGTGTGAACTATCCTTGCTTGGTTCACAAGCAACTGAACACACTTCTTCCATGCTTTTGGCCCCACTACAGGAGGCAAATCTTAGTATCCTGCTCTGGTCTTCGTAACTCACAGACGTTTCTAGAATGTTTGTTGAAAACATTTTATGCATTATTAACAGTAGCACTCAACTAATAAAACACTTTACTATTGTTGGTTGGTTTTAGTGGATTCTCTTTTCTACAGGATTTTCTTTTAGGGATATACTACATTTTCTTCGGTTGTTCATAATATCTTGGTAGCACTTTTATAACAAAATTGCAAAAATAATAAAACCTGTGTTACCTGTATAGGATCTTCAAACTTACCTAACAATGCAAGGCATTTTCATTAAGAAGATGTTAGCCCCCATTCATCACTAATGCTCCTGGTCTTACTTATTGCTATGGCAATCAGGGTCAGCTGACTTGTCTGTTTACTCCATGGAGGGGTTGCACCTGTAGGGAGGAGTGGACAGGTCAGGTGGCCCAAAACTGACCAATAGAGTATTCCATCCCATCTGCCGTGGTCAGCATAAAGGCCAAGGGATGAGAGTAGTTACATTTCCTTCTCTTTAGTAGCTTTTCTCTTTGCCCAAGGAGAACCTTGACAGTTTTTCTACCTTTGATTCCCATCAGAGTGTTCTGGAATCCAGGCTGCATCTTTCTCAGTGTCTGCCGGTGACACCTCCCTGGGAGCTTAATATGGTTTTGTATATATTGTATGTATTTTGTTATTTCCTTTTTTATTTTATTATTAATATTTCATCAAAGTAGTTCAGTTTTTTCCTAAACTTATAACTTTCTCTCTCCTTGGAGTGAGAGGTGGGTGAGAGAATCTCTCATCTTGTCTTGGCCAACTCAGCCCAATCTGCAACAATTTCAAAAAAAATATTAGGTGCTGTGGTGGATAATAATAGGCTGATCATTTACATGGCATAGTAGCTAAAAAAAGTCTGTGCAGTTACTTGACATTTACACACTGAATTTGAAATAATTGTGGGCAGCTGTGTTTACCTTAGTATCTTATTTTGGTAGTTTGCTGCAACCCTGTACCTACTGCTTGCATCCACAACAGAAGAAGGATAGTGATGAACTGGAAAGCCTTCTGAGGGTTGAGTCATACCATGAAAATAATTTATAAACTGGAAAATATTCTTCCTGCTGAAAGACCCTAGCAGTCTATTTAGCTTATCAAAGAGAAAACTTAAATGATCACCTGAGCTAAGCCTGGACTTGTCCACATGAGATGCGAAAACCCAATAGTAAATTGATGTTCATTCCAGTGCAGAAAGAAAAAGATGTATTTCTTAGCAGTAAAAGAAGACAGAATCAGACTTGAAATTAGGTAGGAACTGTTACTACTAGAGTAACTTACCAGTTTTGCAGTAGATTCAAGGGGATGCTTTTCTAAAGAATCTTAAAAATTTCATTCAAGGTGGCTGGCTGTAATATGTCTAGGTTGCAAGGGATCTTTCAGATTAAGTCCAACTGCTAACCTAACACAAAACCTAACACTTTATTGGTGATTTTCACCAATAAATCATGTGCCTAAGCACTGTCTACCTGTCTTTTTTTAATGCCTCTAGGGTTGGTGATTAAGCCACTTCCCTGGGGCAGCCTGTTCCAATGATAACCCTTCCACTGATAGCCCTTTCTGTGAAGGAATTTTTTCTAATATCCATCTTAAACCTGTCCTGGTGCAACATGAGGCCATTTCCTCTTCTGTTGTTTGTTACTTAGGAGAAGAGACCAACCTTTTCTTCAGACAAAACAACCCCAGCTGTTCCTTGTAAGTCTTGTGCTCCAGACCAAGCATCTTACATGACTACCAGAAAGCAGTGCAGATCTTCAAGACATCTGATGGTTTGCAGTGTAATAAAGAGTTGACTATCTGCTTCTTTCTGTCTGGCAGAAAGTAAGTGAGGAGGAAAATGGTCCTTAACAACTCTGCCTCAGGTCTTCCTTTCTGCTGTGATTCCTCTAGACTGTACAAGGAGTGCCCCACATATATTATAACTTATTTTGAATGAAGAGTGATACCACAAAAAAATGTGGAGGCATAATACCTGTGGCACATCATGCTCATGATGATGCTTATTTCCATCATCGGGAATGTAGTTTCTGAGAAATGCAGTTATACCATAACCTTCATCCCCTCTGGCTACTTACTATGCTCAGGTGGCCAAGATCTAAGAGCGGGGCAACAGGGCAACCACAAAGTTCCCTGTGAAGTAAAAGCCTGGAGGAGACAGAAGGGCCCATAGTTTCTGAGCCATCTGGGTGCTGTAGGTTGAAAGAGGAAACGCAACAGGAAGCATATATATTCAGGATGGCAGTGGCAGCAGGCTGTACAGTAAAAGCATCCTTTTCTGAACTGTCTTAAGAGTGCAAGTTTTGGAAGCTAGATCCAAAGGAACTGTGGAAACCAAACATCTAGGTTGTATGAAATCACTATACCAGAGTGTCTTTCTGAACATCTTTTGTGTAAGGGTTCATAGAGGCAGGGTGAGAAGCAAGTCAAATCTAAGGTAAATTACTGACGTTATTGCAAGAAGGGGAAAATTAAAGAGGAATGGGAGTTCAACAGAGCAGCCAGAAAGCATCACTTAAATTTTTTCTTCTTTTTTTGTTTTGTTTTGTTTTTTTCTAATGTTCCAGACAGCGTAAGAAAAAGCATTAGGAGAAGGGGAGTTTGAATATATAGAAAGGGGGATTTTATCTTTCATTTTAATGTCAGCTACGGAACCCTTCCCCCATATATATTTTTATCAAACCTTGTTTCCAGATACACATTACCTATGTAGACAACACATTTATGGCAGACAATTTAATATGAGAATACTCACTGACTTCTAATTAAAAATTATCATATAAAGCTATGATTATTTTGGGAGTGGGGGAGGGAGGAGGATACTCAAATATTTTAAATTGCTTTTAATTCCTGGATATTTATATGTAGAAAGACAAACATTTCATTTTTAATCTTCTGTTGATAAGTCTTGGGGGAAGAATATCACCTACTGAAGCTCCAGAGTCATGGTATCACAGTGCTGCTTCTTGGATGGCTTGTCTGAGAGAGATGCAAGATATGGGTACTATATGTACTACATGGATAGTGAGCAACACCAATCTGGCTCCATGATTTTTCATTACCATGTTAGCTTACACATAGTTGTTTTGGCATCTTCCATGTGACATCACAATGGCTTATTCTGGAAGGAATTACATCACAACAAATAGTGTAGGTTGATTTAGTATTTAGATTTCAATTATGTAAACAAACCCCACAGAATCAATAGACTCCTTTTTATACTTTATGTATGTAAAACATCTCTAAAATATTAGGGGATAACATTGTATGCGTAAAGACTTGGAAGGAACTATCAAAACGTCTTTTCACATATCTGATTAAGTTGAATTAAGCATCATATATGGTACTGGAAAAGCATGGTCAATTTACAGAGCTAGATACAGCCTCAGTCTAGGTGTGCAGAGATGTACAACAACACTTAATAGACTTGGGATCACACGTTAGATGGGGCAGCATCAGTGGAGCCTTAGTCAGTCATTCCCTATAAATCCGTTCCTGATTTGAAGACTTTTAACCTTTTTTTTTTTTCACTGTCTTGGACCTTCTGTGGTCTTTTTGAACCATAAAAGTCTGTATAAAATCATATCAAGTAAGAGCAGTGGGGTTTTACTGTTAATTTTTAATTGTCTATGGAGGGGTTCAATTTACGGTGCTGGGCAATAGAAAGGCATGCTGTCAACATGCAGCCAGTTTCCCTGTTGGAAGAGACTGCATGTTGAGGACAGCTCCTCTGCATTGCACCCTTTCTACTTCACTGTTCTCCTTCGGTCTCTCTGGGTGATGGGACAGCTCTTCATTGCCTTAAAGTACACCAGTGAAAAATTTAATATACACTGAGCATGGGGACGACTTTAGCTGTGCCCGAGCCTTCCACAAAACGGAGAAGAAAAAGGCAGGAAGATTTCTGTTAATTAATGAGGTATAGTATGCTTTTCAGGGACTTCAGCTCCAAGGAGAAAAGATGCCTCCGAGTGTCCCACCATTTGTGCATTTCTTCCCTGACCCTGCCCAAAAGTTACATATAATTTTTCCTCTGAACAGTGAGACATCTGTTTTTCCTGCCTGAGGCCTAGCAAGAGGAAATACTAAGCTAACTAGAACCTGGCTTATTTGTATTGAATTAGTACAGTCATTAGGACTTTAACTATTTTTATTTGGTGACAGTTTGCTACTGATACCCCCTTTGGGACAACCACCTCTCTCTTTTATGTTTCTTTTCTTATCACTGACAGGAGAAAATGACTGATTGGTTTTGGCCCTTGCTTGAAACTCCTTTTCGTGACTTTCTTGAGTGCATATCCTGTAGCAAATAGATATTGCTAGTATGCACCAGTCTTCATTTACTAGTCTGAACAAGTGCTGACAGATGATGGAGCTGACAGTCTGCCCTACTGTTGAAGCTGGAAGATATAGTTACATACGAATTTGCTGGCTTTTTAGATCTGAATAACTGCAATTGTGTATAAGGGTCACCTCTGGGCTCAGTTATCATTCTGAAGAAAAAATGGAGGCTTTTAAAAAAAATTCATACATTTTTGGCCTTCTGCTAAGTGATGCCTGAGGAATGCATGGCCTTGGAAAGTCAGGTTTTCACAGAGTAGCACAGAAAGAATTACACTAATGCTATTAAGACGGCAAGCAGAGATGTTAGGTATAATTATTATCCAAATTAAACCACTGGTATTTTTTCCAACAACAGTGCCTCTCAAATCAATCTCTCCCTCCTTATTGTCTTTCTGCCTGCCTGTCTGTGTCAAAGATATTTGCACCATTTTATCTAATGATATGTGTCACTGTCAACTTGTCCATTAGGCGTCTGCTCCTTCATTGACTTCAGTGGTACTAAACATGTGGGGCCCCACTCTAGCGAAAACAAGGCAGTCATGATTAGGTTTATAATCCCACACCACTGCTAGCTCATCAGAATTTTGTGATAGTGGTTTACCATAAGAGTACAAATGACAGAGGACAAACACAAAACTCTGTGCTCTGTGCTCCCCAGTTGTGTTTTCAGATATATGGTGTTTTAACAACCTAATTTTTGGGTTAAAACTCTCCTTTTTCCTATATCAGTTTAAAATCAAAATTTCAAAACCTTAGTAAGCAACTTGTAATTTAAAAGAAACTTGCTAACCAAAATATCTCCCTGGTGACTGTAAACTTATAATTAGGATGAATTTGAAAAGCAGTAGAAAAAAAATGTTCAGTAGTTGCTCTGACTTTCCTTAGCCTCACAGCAAGAAGTAATAGACTCTGGGTGGTCATTGAATAGTGTTCACTTCCATGTCTTCATTTTTCTTCTTCTAAAGTCTTTTACAATCAGCTTTTCTTTCTCTTCCTAGGTTGCAAATATTGCAAATCACTAGTTCATTACTACTTCTAGTAGAATGGATTCCCATGCCATTTAAAACAGAAGAACTCTGATACAGTATTTTCTGAAAGCTTTTTCAAATCTTTTAGAGATGTTGTGTCTGAGTTCACCTAAAGCAACTTCTACTCTGTGCAGTCATATGCATCTAATTATCTAGGCAGCCTGACACCTATTGTATCAGCATCCACACAAAAGTGGTTTATTTTAGCATTTAAAGATTTATACCTAAGTACTTCTACTGTGCAGAGTTTATCTGTTCAAATCTGCTTTGGCTGCTGCTTTGATACAGTCACAAAGAATGGTCTTATTTGCATTATGCTAAGGACACTTAGTAGTAGGAAAGAAAGCTGCTGTCCTGATCTCGTCCTTGTTTATTATTGACATACATAGTCAGCAAGAAAGATTTTTCTTGAGAAAATAATTTTTGTTTTGTTTTTAATGATGAACATAAGCCTTTTCAATCCTGTAAAATTCTAATGTAACTGAAGAACTGATAAAAAGATCACAGGAAGGAAAGTTGAAAGGTAGGAGATTTAAGGATGTACTCCTTAAAACTGTTTTGCTTTTATTTCTTCTTAATACCCATCTAGCATAACACCTAATTAACATTCTGGATAAAATGCACCATTATTAAGGCTTCGCTACACTCATAGACACCTTTCAATTAAGGTGCCTGAGTTCACATAAAACATGCTTTCCAATCCTCTGAAAAAGCTTTTAGGAAAACCAATAAAGTCTTAATAAATTTACATTAAATAAAAGGAGAGGACTTTTGGGAGTTTGTTTGGGTCCATTTAAAAAAAAATAAAAAAAAAGAATTGTGTGTACATAAACAGCTTTCAGGCCTTTTGCAAAAAGAAGCAAGAACTCTGGAAATACCCAATGTTTAAAAGGTGCTGGCTGATTTCCAAAGTTTGCTACCCTTTTTAGAAACTGTGTTTTTCAGAGGCTAGTATTTTCACCAGGCTTTCCTGGCTTTACATAGCCTTGTGCTGAATTTAAATCACTTAACATTTTTATGGAAGAGCAAAGTAGATCTGGCTTAATACCTGAACAAATCGGTGCCTGTCAAACCAGTGGTAAAACTGCTGTTCAGGAATCAATTCTTTGATCACCGAAGTTTATGTACCCTCTTTTTCTTGTTATCAACTAGTGACATACCTTTCTTGTGCTGCTGTGCCAGACTAATGACATTTTATTACGAATTCATTATAAAATGGACTTCAGTAACATATAAGTGAAATTAAAATGGAATCTTATTGAAATTTTATGTTTCTTTCTCTGGAATACTTAATCAGACTCAATGCCAAAAAGTAATAATTTCCAAGTATTGCTTTTTCTGTCTTTTCTAGCTTTTGTCCAAACTAAACTTTCTTTCCCCTCCTTCTGCTTTGTTGTTTTGTTTTTGTTTTTTTTTACTTAAACTATCTTTCTTTCTAAGCACTACTTATGGTTTCAAAAAAATGGAAGTAATCTAGAGTTCACTTAAAGATCAAGTACCATAAGCTGGTGTTTTCAAGTATTCTGAAAGTTTATTAATGCTTTCCAACTCATTTCCTACTTCCCTGCCAAAAGCACTCTTTAGTGGACTGTAAAGTTTTTCAAATAATAGACATCTGATCCAAGTTTCTTATGATTTTTCTTTTCAAGAGATCACATACTTTCAGAAATCTGGTAAATTTTTATTGTAGTATAAAAATCTGGTATTCTCACTGGGTGCTAAGAGTTGTGAACTTATTAGCCTTTTAACATCTGTTAAAAAATTCATTTCCTCATTCTAAGAAATTCAGCTTTGCTTTAATACACATATTCATATAATGTTTAAGTCAGAAGAAGAAAAGATTGTTGAACCTTCCGCTCACAAATAACAATATCTGATATCAAGATGGTCATGACCTTTTAAATAAAAAGCACTCTTTTGAAGTACAATGCAGGTCTGTAAAAAAATTGTCATTTGTATGTATTTTACGGGCTTGACAGCAGCATTTGCATCTCTAAATAAAGGATCTCTTTGATCATATATGACTTCCAAAAAGAGAGGCAGGCCATCTATTTGTGATCAAAGATCTCATGGATGAGATGCAAGCTTACACTCCCCCAAATAAATACTTGATAGGCTCTTAAATTGAGGTCTCAGCAGAAGCTCCCCTCTCCTCCCATAACAAAATCATGATCTCACAGAAGACTGGCATCAGGAACGACAAATGCAGAGGGAACCTTCTGAACACATTAGTCTTTAGCATTTCATAAAGGCTTGGGCTCTTTCCTCTGTCAAACTTATGTAGCCACAGAATTTTTTGATCCTTTTGGGTTCTGTGACAATTTGTAGGGCACCTAGGCTGTAGAACATTAAACTCAATGTCAGTGTGGCACCATTAACATCTATAAACTGGTCTAGCAGAGAAGCTTAGAGCAGGGTTAGACATTTCTACAATCAACAACCCTTTCTGTGCTTTTGATTAAAATTTAATAAAAATGTTTCAGTGAGGTGAAGACTTGTCAAAAGCAGGTGAGGAAAGATCAACATTTACTCAGCCCAAATCTAATCCAGCCACGTTTTCCTCTTCTCATATTCCCCATTCATACTGAAGGGCCAGAGCATCCCATCTATTCCTGAAACAAAACAGGCAGCGTGACATGGTCTCTTACTCAGGAAAGAGGATTAAAAAAAAAGTTCCTAAAACTCTATCTGCATCCCTCTACCAGTCACAGCTCACCTATTTAAGCCAGAAGTTTTTCTTTGACTGCAAGGATATAAAATTCCAGTGGGGTCACAGTGAGTCCTATTCAAAAACCTACCACTGTAAAATATAAGAAGGCAGAATTCAGTGATGATCAACTCAGAGCCAAAATAAACCAACAAACCCAACGTTGCAAAGTCCCAATGTGACTGTGGAGTTCAGGCTATGCAAACTGTTTAGACCAGACAAACTCTGCAACTCTGTCTCAGGATACTCTTTACTGATTAGGAAATGGTGCTGGTGAAATTATCGCATTAACATTTTACAGGAATACAAAGGAGGGACAAGAAAAGAGAGAAAGAAAGGGAATCTGCGGGCAGATTTCTACAGTGTACTTTCTGAAAACATTGCATTCCCCCCCAGAGGCTGGACTATATCTTGTTGGACTCAAGTCTCTGTTACTGGTTAAAAAACAAAGTATAGTAGAAGCTAATTAATAAAGCATGTGCTTTAAGTACTGATTTTATATTTTGATTTTATATTGGATGAATTAATACAGTGTAAACATCCTTGTTGTTGCAGACTGCTGAATATACCTGGTTGGTAAGGCACAGTAAAGCTCCTCTTCTTCCCCGTGAGACACTTGAAAGGCCAGAATTTCAGCATTGAAACACTGGCCTTCAAAATTCTTACATTATAAGGATATAAAGCAGTCCAGTGTGGAAAGTCAATCATCAATCACTGTTACACTGTCCTTCCTGTGTAGCACAAGGAACTTCTTGGCATAAGCTATTTTATATTGCATCCAAATCCCTTCTGACATTGGGCTTGTGGGTTACATCATTATAGAAATACATGGTTTTAGTCAACATGTACTGTGATGAATCATAGAATAATTTAGGTTGGAAAAGACCCTTAAGACCATCGAGTACAACAGTAAATCTAAGTCCACCACTAAGCCATTTCACTACACACCACATCTACATGTCTTTTAAATACCTCCAGGGGTGGTGACTGAACCACTTCCCTGGGTAGCCTGTTGCAGTGCTTGATAATCATTGTGGTGACAGAATTTTTCCTACTATCTAATCTTTACCTTTCCTAAGTAGAGTGAATTCTGGTAGAGGGCGTGTTTGTGACCACAATTTCTTTACCAATCCTTCAGGAATTTTGTCGTTAAGTCAAAATTAGATTTTGAATTTTTTTTGAGGAAAAAGATATCTTTTTTTTTGTTACTAGCATTCTGTTTAGTTAAAAGAACACAATGATCAAGTCCTGTTCAAGGAAGATTTCTTTAACAAATACATTTGCCTTGTGTTATGATAGTGAAAGAAGAGGCACTCAAGTGAGTCTTTTTCAAAGGACAATTTGCCACATGGTAGAACTTGTGTGATAAAGAACTAGGGCACTGTCCGAAATACTCTGAGATGCTGGAGCCCAAAACTTTTTCGGGAAAGTAAGGATGTGCTTTTGTCACGCTATGCATTGTTGTTAAATATTTGGTCCATCATCTTTGGTTGGATGCATTTTTCTTAATGTATTTCTGGTCATATTTTCAAAATGGCCTGTTAGTCTTTTTGTCAACTCCTAGAAAATCTTTAATGGTTTCTACTAGCTATGGAAACTGTCAAAATGGAAAGAGCAAATCATTCATACAAGATTCTCCACATTTACTAATATTGGATGAAATGAATCAAATACAAAATTACTAAAAGAAGTCCAATTGGGGCTGCTAGTTAATTTTGGCTTCAGATATAAGCACTTGATTTGATTAAAAAAAAGGAAAGTTTTTACTGCTTTCATTTTTCTTTTTTTCTTTTGCTTAAAGTAAGAAAATAATCTGAAATGAGTATTTGTGTAGTTTCAAAAAAGCTTATAAGGGATTTTTAGATAAACTAATATTATTGGGGGGTACTGACAAAATTCCTCAGTAAAGAATACATCATCATCTCTTGACAAAAGGGATGGCTAATAATAATAAAATAATCCTTGATGAACCCTCCATTTTATTAATGAGTGGATTTTGATGAAAAAAGAACACTCTTTGGACATTCACATTCCTGCCTTTCATAGACTAAAATTTTTTGAGTGAATCTTCAGTCATTGTTAGTAGAAGCAATATCCTACTGAACTGAGCTTTGAAGTCCCTTCTAAATTTTGATCTAATAATAAACGAATAAAAAAGATTTGCATAGGAAAGGAAAAAGTTCTTTATCAAAAAGCTGCAGCCATTTAGACTGCATATATTTTAAAATTAGTATTCACGTATGTCTAACAAAAATAAAATGAGGTGCGCATAAATGCATGCTGTTTCAGAAATACATTTTCTATTACCTTATTGATGCAAAAAAGTTTCAAGGGGTATAATTCACTTTTACAGACTAGTCGTATAACTAAAGAGGGATGAATTAAAACTGTCTCACAGTCACCTTTTCCTGCACAAATCTCCAATTCAGGTAGAATAGTGGACTGAGTTGACTGTGCTCTGTCTTTTTTATTTTGTTGTGTGTATTCATAATATCTTGCTTTTCTTTCCGAATCTGTCAAATGGAGTATTGTATATGGCACCACAAATATTTTTTATGAAAAAACATTAGCCTTTGTATTTGTCCATAAAAATTCAATGTTTTCTGCTTATTGAACAAACACGAACCCATCCCAGCCCCTGAAGAATCCTGGGAATCGTAGTAAAATTGGCATTTCCAATACAAAATGTTATAATTAGAATTACCTCTAGGTGGCTTTTTATTTTTTAAGTAGAATTTATCTTGTGGGAAACCTTGCTGTGATCATGTATGCATGACAAGCCTTGATACCTGAGATACAGATATTCTGAGGGCACAAAGCAATGTTGAAAATGAGATTCTTCTTTCTCTTTTACTACTAGGTAGCAAGCTTTACTACTTTTCTGACAAGTAAAAATCATTTTCTCTCTACCAAATGTTGATGCAATGACAATTTATTTGTATTATTGCAAAATTCTAGGGTTCTACTCCTAAATCAGACTGCATTGTGCTAGAAGTCGCACAAATATTGAACATAAACAAAACAAAATATCCCCAGAAAACAAGAGCAAAACCTTGTTTCCTTCTTCCATTGGCATACTGGTATTAAATTACTGGTTTCAAGCTCTGCTTTCATAAATTCTGTGGAAAATATTCTAAGAATACCAGTGTAGTAAAATGGAAGGTTCTATGGTTATAGAATGAGGAGTGTCTTTAAAAATATAAACCACTATAAGCAAATGAATAGCATTGCTTTAATACAGATTGGATTCATCCCTGAAAGCACATTTATATTTTTCATCTTTTTAGACCAAACAATGGCATAAAATCCCTATAGCAGATATATATATATAATGAAGTACAGAAAGCGAATGATGAATAATAAATGGTGTCTTGTTGTATGTTCTCTTTTGGAAAGGATTTGCATTAAACAACATTCTTGACTTGTCATTCAAAATTAAAACTAAATCTGCCTTCTCAATGTAATATTTACAAAGAGAATGCTTCTTGCCTTTTCTTCTAGTGTGAATAGTAGAGTATTGTATGCATATCTTTCTGGAATGAGGCAGGTAAAGTCATCTGGCTAGATCTATCATTTGCTGATTTTGCTGTTGTTGTTATTTTCTATAGAAAATCTTCCATAATTTATGTCATTCTTTACCAAGAACTGATTATTGGTACACTTTTATGTTGCGCATGATCTGAAGGAACTAACAAAAAATAATAAATAAATATAGCTTGTATCTTATTACCTGGCAGTTCCAGATGGCCTACACCATCACTTAACCATTGCTGAAATTGAAAATTGAAAGCAAAGCATTTGAAAAGTCAAGAACAGATAAAATGCCTTTCATTTAATGTTCATATCATGCAAACATGTAGATAATCTTTTTTAAAGAAATATGCATGACATTAGTACTGGTTTTGCACATTTTCAAAGCCTTCATTGAAGGATGAAAATAAAACCAAACTATTTGTGTTTTGCTCAGCTGAAGAGTACGTAGTAAAAGAGACCCAAAGTCAGTTGAAGCTTCATGCTAAATTATATATTTTGGACCAAATTCAAGCCATCCAATACTGTTTCCAAGGCATCTATGGTAAAGTTTCTCTTCAAGAAGGTCTTAATTCTCAAGAGAAAGTCTTCCACTTTCACTGTTCTCCAACATACAAGTAACCCTGAGTACATGATGTAGAATTTGGCACAGAACACATCATCTGATTTTAAATACAAGAGTAAGTTTTAGCCTCAAAACCAGGAGAAAACTTATCTCTTCAGAGGCACATAGGTTAATGATTTCATGTGTCTTCTTTATAAATATCCAGGGTTCCAGTAAATCTAGTGCTGTCGTGTTGCCTTCTCAATTCCATATTCATGCTCACAAATGACTGAGTTCTTTCTTTCTTGATCTCTCTTATGAGCTTTTCAGCAACGAATGAAAGCTTTCCAAATGGTGTTTGAATCAGATAACAGAAGCTGTGATACACAACGATATGTAAAAAAAAAAATAAAACCACCAAAAAAAGGACTGTTTCTCTTCTACCCTTAAATATCACCACTGTTTGATTAAGATCTGACCACTTAGATGATCATAAACCTGAGTAGAGTAGTAGGCTACCACCTGATCCGATATAGTCTTAATTGAGCTGCTGGGGTACTGTAGGATAAAGCAAAGCATTTCCAGGTTCTGAATTGCTTTTATTGTTTTTACATTAATGGTTAAAAGTTGTAGGAATGACTTTAAAGATTTATTTTTTTTGCTCAGAAGCCTCATAGCAGCAATTTTGTGATGTGAATCACAAAAGAGAAAGGACCAAAAAGGTTACACGCAATTATTATTTTTCTCAGTTGACTGTGTATTAGAGATGGTTTTACCGGTTTAATTTTTCAGGGTTAAGATAGAATACCAGGGTACAATTTAGTAATTGTTCTAAAATAATTTGCACTTCTGTTCATACCATATAATGCTTTAAGGTTGTCAGTCACAATTATGTGAACAGTACTATAAAATGTTTATACAAGTATTTGTATATACATGTAAAGGAGAAATTTCAATTTAAATAAGAATCTCAGAAAGCAAAGAAATCAGCATCTTTTATTCAGCTGCATTTACATAAATGCATGTTCTCTGTTCTCTACATTACTTTGGTACACCTAAACCAGTCTAGTTTTATACAATATTGGCCATATCCACCTGGATTTATACGGCCTGAATTTGTTAATCTCAGTCAAACTAAGCATTACCTAGAAAAGAATGTCTGCAATTAATACTGTAAGGCATAGCTCAAAATAATAAAGACAGCAAAATCACACCCTCATTTATACACAGAGGGTGATCTTCATCTGCTCTCATTTAGATACCTACTAAGCGTGCCTCTGTATTCGAGCTATTTAAATGGATTATCTGTAACTGATTAACTGATGGCACACAAGAAAGGCTTCTAGGGCACAGTTCCCTTCTGATGGCAGGCATCTAAAATTAGCCAAATGAGTCATGGCCTCAAAGTGCCTCTCCCTTTACTGACTACAAAGACAGTCTAGATAGCTAACTGAGATGTGAAAGTCTATACAGTAGTTGTCTAAAGTTAACAGACACCTCTCAGTCACAGTGATTTTGCACTACTTAGCTGACATAGGTGCCTTTATGCAAGCCTTTGAGATTGATTCAGATCTTTACAAGTTGTATCAGTTCCAGTGAGTTTTAAGACAGACTTCAGTTAAAATGGTATGATGCCGATTTATCAGTATGGCAGACCCATTTCATGACACTTCAGCCTAACTTAATGGGGAATCAGATTAGGATGAATGAATATAAGTCTGGTTCATACTGAGTTAGTTATTTCAGTTTCTTAAAATTCACGTTTTAGTGTGCCTAGTTTTATTGGGATATAGGAAAGGTTTCAAGATCTTGTAACGTGAATCTAAATCACTCTGATGAGAGACAGAAAAAATAGCAAGAAAAGCAAGTGGTGGGAAGACAAGGCTCATCTGCAAAACCAGGCTTACAGAGGAGAACAGGGAAAAAAGGAGAGGAGACAATACTGATTTCATGTGGGTAAGCAGGTCTAATGATACGTTTGAAAGTCTAAATTGTAATGTTACATAAACAGCCTGCAAGTTTGGCCTTGGCAGTTCTCATGATAGCAATTCAATTAAAGATTGAGGTTGAAAGCTTATACTTAATAATTTCAATGGGATTTTGGCCACTGACATTAACGGGACCATAGCATCATGCTAAGCCTCTGGTTTCTGAGACTACATTTTGTGGCACGTTTACTCACTTAGCAATTTTGGAGGCTGCTAGATAATGTGAACAGATATAACACCTTTGAAATCAGTAGAGTCACTTTGATTTACACCAGCTGGTAACCCAGCCAGGGGTGCTTTCGTGGGCATAACAAGTTCAGATACTTAAATGAAGGTCAAGGATGTAGCTTCCTTGTAACTTTCTTTTGCTTCTGCTGATCTTTCGCACGCTGATTATTTCAACACTATCAGAAACTAGACACCTATTCAGATTGGACCTCTGACTCACATCGTTCAAGATTTGCTCACTGTCATGGAGATGCATTAATTAAATTGTACTCAGTTTACATCCAGATGCACTCATCTACACTGAAATAACTCATGGGAGGCAAATTCTTTTTGTAAATGAAGATGCTGGCTGCACAGCAACTGTGGCAAGCTTCAGCCTATCACTCACATTGTTAATGACTCTGGAATGCATGTTTATGCAGAAGGCATAAAAGGAATTCATTGCACCTCCCTATATGTTACTGAATGGCCCAATAACCTTGAATTGTCTTTATTTTATTTTTATTTAATGTTAAACACAAAAATGAGTGTTGCTGTAATCTAAAGCAAAATAAAATTTCAACTCGCTTCTAAAATCCCAAGATTGCCACCGTAGGTGGATACTTCTGACATATCACATGGAAAACATGTACTCTTACCATACTTCAAATGATTGCTCTATAGACCTGAAAATGCCATACATTTAAAAACCAAGCACAATCTGAAATAGCAATAATCCAGCTTATAAAGTCTCTCTTTAAGTGAGCAGGAAATAAGAAAGGTGACTGCAATTATAACAGAATTTTGAAAAAATCCACACAATATAACTTGTACAATGTTTTTGGAAAGGTGTCAAGAATGTCCAACACTTCTTACTCATATTTCCCTCTGGGGCTGTTGTTTATAACTTGCTTGCTTTTTTCCCCCTCTCTTTGTTCTTCTATTATTACTCTATACTTATCATTTTCTATACTTCTGCCCAAAGTATAGAAAGCACTGTATTTCAGATCAGAAAAATCTGCAAATGGACATTTGTTTTAGCATTCCAAAACATTTAATGTCAAATTATTCAGACACTGGAAATAAAACTGAAAGATATATTTCTCATTTTTTTAAACATATGGTTCTTTTCCAGGCCATTGCTGCAGTTATTTATTTCTAGCACATAGCTAATGAGGGAGAAAATAAACAGATTGTTTGCATTTTTTAGATTCAGATCTTTTTTTAAGAATCTCTTTCTTCTGTGTCCTTCAAAATTTGCATAATGATTTAAACTTGCTAAATGATTACAATTTAATTAAAAAAATATTACCAATATATATGCTGCAGCTTAGTGTACGCATATGCAAGTTCCCACTTAATCGGGTAAATAGAGAAGATGAGAACATATATTACTTTTCAGAGTAAAGCTTAGTATCTACAAATAGTCTTGTGCATAAATAAAATGGCACATGGAGTTTTATCAGATTGAATATAATTACAGTATTGCTCAGTTTTCAGACTTTTACCAGTTAACCATTTATATTATCTTTTGTGTTCATACACATACATTTGCATTTCATCCAAACTTCTTTTCCTTGTCGCATGTATACCCTTTAAATAATTCCACTAGAAGACACACATTACATATGCATTCAAAGAGGCATTCTAACAGCAGTAGTCTTCAGACTAAACTTTTATCATAATTTCATTTTCTGTCATACCATAGACAATTTTTTACCAGCAGTAATAAAGTAGTGATGATTAATACTACGAGTAATAATTTTAAATCAATCCCACTACTTCTCTATTGCTATTTTTGCTACTCTTCCAGTAAAAAGAGATCCTCTCTTTTTTTTTTTTCTTTTTTTTTTTCCTCCACAGCTTTGCAAATAATTTAGAACTCATTGTATATGGCAAAAAATAGGAATTCTGTTACTGAAATTTATTCTTTGGTTGACAACATTTGATTGAGGTGGAGTAACCTGACCTATGGCATACCGAGCTCCTTTAATATTGCATACCCATACCATTTTATATGGACAGTCTGACTTGAATATCCATTTGCTTGAGGTGGGGCTGGCAATTTCCTCTACATTGTAATGGAAAAGACTCATTCAGGCAACCAGGGGGGTTTTCTTGGTCAGTTAAGGGAAGTTGCAGCTACAGTTCTGTAAATCTTGAACAGTAGTGCTTTGTTCACAGAAACAAATCATTGTAGGATCAGTATAGCAAAATATATTACTATTTATAATCTAAAGAGACACTTTGGACATATCGTATCAGGAATGTTTGTCATCATTCTCCAACAGCAAGGTTGTTCACAGGTGTTGTGGAATGCCAGTGGAGGTAAAAGTCAAAGAAATTCCTTAGATACTTTGAATCATAAATTCATGATATATTTTACTGGTACTTGATCAGCTAATTGACACTCTTGTGCCTAAACCTACTATAAGAACAAACAATGAATGAGGATAGCAAAATAAGAAGACATAAAAATCAGGACAAAATTCTAACCTTAGATTAAGATTTTACTAAAGCAGCTAATGACATGACTTAACAAGTAAATAACACAACTAAAGTGTTCCCTGAAAAATAAAAGTTGAAAGTGTACTTTTATATATACACACACATACGTGTGTATTTTAAGTTTGCTATTGGGAAATTAAAACTCAAAGATCTAATCAATGTAAAAGAAGAACCGAAAATGTAAATTAGATTACCCATGATATAGAGACCTGATTTGTGAGGTTTTTTTACTTCTCTGTTGTCAGACTGGCAGTACAGTCACTGGACTTTTTAACCCTGTCTATAACTATAGTGATATTTTTCTTGTGGTGATTTGTGTTTGTTTTTTTTTTTTAATTCAATTAAAAATTTTTTAGCTATGGCACAAGATTAGCTACTGTCTTGTACCCAGTTTACTTTTCTCATATGGCCCCATATACACAGTTCCCAGAATTTTTGGCCTAACAATAAGATGTTTCTCATGGTATTTTGCTGTTTCCTTCTCAGTGGCCAGAAAAATGAAAGAGGCATTTGAAAAAAAATCAAAGGCCATGAATTAAAAAAAAAAAAAACTTCTTACACAACCACACAAAACAGCATGCTATGACTCTCATTATCTTAGGCTATTAAACAAGATTAATGTCGTCTGGCAGATTTGTCTTTCTAAGTCAATGTTTTTGCCACAATCAAAGATGCCTATAATGGACATTTGTGAATAGGTCACTGTCTATTAAATACAGGTGAAAAAAAGTTTGAAAATTTTAGGGAGTATATTACTGAGCTACTGGTGCCTGCTGATCATGCTTTTGAAAACACTTCAAGGTTTCTTAAACAGTGACCAGACTGTAGAGGTGCTACAGAATATGCTTTTCCTATGTTTAAAAAGAAAATAATACCAACCTGAATAAGATGCCATTTTCTAGGATAGGTGCAACAGAAAATGCCATGACACAAACAAGAATTTCTATCTTCAGGCGCTTGACTTTCATACAAGAAGCATATGTTGGATATGTGAGAAGAGCTAGGTCTTCAACACCATTTTTATAGATCTCCATAGATTTATTCCATTAACGAGGAACATATGTTTAGTTGGACTTTGGGTCTATTGAGTCAGCTGCCTACTAGTGCTAAAGACATTATTGCTGATTTTTAGTTTTCATTCTGGGGGGAAATGAAAGTATATCAGGTGTATCTGACAGAAGAGTCATGTTATGAAATACTGGCTATCCAGTATTTCTCTGAGAAAGTGAGAGACTGAGTAACCACATATTGCAGGAATCTCAATTTAAATCCATACTATGAGAAAAAACCTAAACATAGATGGGCTCTTCAACCACCACTTGTGAGGTTATCTGACTGCCAACAGTACATATTAAACGTCATGTGCATGTAGTGTGACTGTGATATGAGGAGTGTTAATCCTGATTTCAAATAACCCTCTCAAGGAAGTGTGCTGATTGCTCCTGCTTTCACCATAGCCACTACAATTTGCCTGCATGTTTCTTGCTCCTGTTTTAGTATTTCTTTCAAGAAACTGTGTTTCAAATCACATTTTCCCTTTACATTCTAAATGCAGTAAGAAGGCCTCTCGTCAACTGCGAGAACTTTTTCTGTAAAGGCTGTTCGTTTCACCCCTGGTCCTTGAAAATTCTTCCAGTAGCACTTCAAGGAGAAATGAGTAGTTTTCTACTTCTTTAGCGCTTTCTTGGATGAACAAGTCCTTTGATTGGCCATTCACTCAGCTGCTGTTAAAGGAATTTTTACTGATGCCTTTAATGTGAAAAAGTTTAGGTTCTGAGTTTTCAGCTCTTCTGTCTCTTTTCTGCTTAAAGGTATTTTTAATCTTTCTTTTTTTCTACTCATGTTACCAATGTGACTTACTCTTAGCAGTTCTAGATGCCAAAGTTGCTGAAAATGACTGGCAGTCACAGAAAATTAACTACTATGTTTTCTAATGTGGTTGACTGATACAATTACACTTCTGTTGCAAATGTCGGCACAAAAATCTTAGTGAAGACAAGAAGGAAATATTTCATTTCATTGCATGGTCTTCCTTACAAAATTATGCTTTTTTCTGAAAACCATTCTGTGCCTTCAGACCAAATTTTCCATTTATGAAAAACTACTCTTGCAAGACAGGAAAAGACTTTTGAGTTCTCACAGGGTCGCTAACTTTTGTTATTTCACTGAAACAAACAACTACTATATATATAGCCAGATCATTTAACACAGTACGTTAAGTCTTAACGTTAAGTGAATTTTGAGTTCTGCCCCTGCCTTCTACCTGCATTTGATTTCAGCATATATATTGTTATTACAAACATATTTTTAATGAGCAGTTCTTTTATTTTCATTTATAGAAATCCTTGTCATGCTGAGATCTATTCCAGAGGTTGCAAGTGTTTATGCCTTCTTTTTTCTGTCTTTGTAAAATGGTGAATACCATGATTTAACTAGTTTATGTGTGCAAAAGTGGCACATTTTTCTTTTTTATTTGCAAAAATTCATTTTTTACCTTTTCTGCCTTTTTCCTACTAAAGCTGATCTTCAACCCCTACTCATATAAATCTCAGTTATCTAGATTCATAGTATCATTTACATTGGAAAGGACCTTTAAGATCATCAGGTCCAACCATAAACCTAGCACTGTCAAGTCCATGATTAATCCATGCCCCTCAGAACTACATTTACATGTCTTTTAAATACCTCCAGGGCTGGTGATTCCACCACTTACTGGGCAGTCTGTCCCAGTGCTTGATAATCTTTTCAGTGAAGAAATTTTTCCTAGTATCCAATCTAAACCTCCCCTAGCATGACTTCAGGCCCTTTCCTCTTGTCCTATCACTTGTTACTTAGGAGAAGAGACTGACCTGCCTGCCACCTTGCTACAACCTTCTTTCAGGTAGTTCTAGAGACCTATAAGGTTTCCCTCAGTCTCCTTTTCTCCAGGATAAACAACCACAGTTCCCTTAGCCTCTCCTCATAAGATTTGTGCCCTAGACCCTTCACCAGCTTTGTTTTCCTTCTCTGGAGATGCTCCATCACCTCAATGTCTTGCTTGTAGTGAAGGGCCCAATACTGGACACAGAACTTGAGGGAGAGCCTCACCAGTGCCAAGTACAGGGGGAGGATAACTTTCCTATTCTTTCTTGTCACCCTATTTCTGATTCAGGCCTAATGGTCTTCATGGCCACCATGAAACACTGCTGGCTCATATTCAACTGGCTGTTGACCAGCAACCTCAGGTCCTTTTCTGCCAGGCAACTTTCCAGCCTCTCTTCTTTAAGCCTTTAGCACTGCATGGGGTTGTGATCCAAGTGCAGAACCTGGCACTTGGCCTTGTTGAACCTCATGCCACTGGTGTTGGCCTATCAGTCCAGCATGTCCACATGCCTCTGTAGAGCCTTCCTATGCTCAAGCAGATCAACATTCCCATCCAACTTGAGGTTGCATTCGATCCCCTCTTCGGGATCATTGATGAAGATATTAAACGGAAGAATAAAGATATTAATAAAAGAATAAAGATATTAAACAGAAGTGGCCCAAATACTGAGCCCTGGGGAGTACCACTTGTGACCCCCTGGCAACTCCATTAAACTCAATTCACCACAACTCTCAAACTAAGTTTACTTGAATGCTTCTGAGCACCTTATCACTCAGCCACAGCATACAGCCTTAAAATCATGGTCACAGATGCAGATTTCGAAGAACTTATATGCCTTGGCTGGAACACTCAAGTGGATAAACTCCTAAAAGAAAGAGCAAGAAACATGCCAAGGGGATGGTCAGTAGGTAGAATAATAAAAAAAGTGCTCAATATTATTTCCCTTCAGTACTATTTTACCTTTTAGAGGAATAAAACGGCATTATATGCATAATAGTTCTACCCCATATGAGATCTAAGAATTATCAAAGGGTTGAATCTTTTTAAAATTGTTTTGTTTACTTTTATCATTTCATCAGCTCTGATGCTCTCTTTAATAAAATAATATTTAAAGTCCCCTGGCAACCCTTATATTGCACTCTATAGTCAATCATTTCAACTACTAACACTGGGTGATAATTTGACCTGGGATTTCTTGTTGTTTGACAGCAGAAAATTTGGAAACTCAGTTTCCAATCTACTCATGTTTCTTAGTTTAAGGAACCTATTTTTATCTTGCTATAAAATACATCCTAAGAGATTCAGTAATAAGCAATCCAATATATAATGAAGACTATTTTTGTAACATTGCAACATGTGATTCTGTGACCTTAGTCTACCTTAATCTTCCTAATAGAACCCACAACTTTACTAGGAGTAAGTGAACCAAAAGTACCAATGACTAACAATATCCAAAGCTGGGTTCATTAAGGTACAAAAATGTTGCATAGAATAGGTTAGCTAAGGCCGAACAGCTCAACACTCTTGACTAAGATCAGATAAAGTTTTGAATGATCCTGCTCTCTTTCTTCTCTAGCCTTAGAAGACAGGTTCTCCTCTCTGAGAATTTCTCTGAGAAATGTTTCCATTGACAACTTTCATGCAACCCTGGAACCAGGTTGTTAAAAGAATGGAAACCAGAAAACATTGCTGATGTTGTTGAAGATTGCTCATTTAGAGGAATGCATGTGAATTTCTTAATGCTATATTTTTCCTACATATTTTTACTTTCTTAATTCAGAAAAACTGAGGAAACTTTTGTGTGTAGCTACTGCTACTGAGCTTAATCTTAGCTTGCCTTGATTTCACATGCATATGTTACTCTAAAGTAGTGTCATATGAAAATGGCTCTATTGAACAAGCCAGATAAGTTTATTTGGCGTGTCTATGTATTAAGCTACCCCAGTTTAACTAAGTTGCTATAAATTGCAAGTTAAATTTTATAAGTTTGGGTGCAGAAAATTCATACTTTCCATTATGGGGAAATGCAGCACACTACAGCACTTGTTATGTTCTTAGGTATAATAAGAGGTGGAGGTTCACACTAAACATAAAGTGGGTAAGACAGAGAGTTCAGGTTTTTCTAAGCAAACCTTATCCAGTATTTCTGAGTTACATGTATGTGATGGGCTTCTTTTCCATGGCTGGTGCCTCATGTCACACACACATTCTTCTGGTAGACTCTACAGCTTGGACCCAGAAGGAGCTAGGTTGCAGAGCAGGCGGTTTGAGAGACAGTGAGCCAGAAACAAAAGTGTGTGCTATCTATATTGCTATCTGGCTTATCTGTTTATAAGCTAAAGTATATAAGCTGCTCACCCTTGAGCTGGAACCCCAGCTGAGTATAGCTCTCACAGCACAAGCTAATCAAACAATTCAATATTTTAGGAATACGTAGTTTCCTTTAGGACTCCCTCATTTCTAGGGAATGCATCTTCTTGTATGATAACTAGTGAAAGCTGCTGATGGTATACCAGTAGAAATAGTTTCTCAGGCCTAACAATGCTGCAGGTCCTGCTTTCTTTAGAGGCATGGTTAGTAGTGCCAGCCAGACATGCATTGTCCCAAAGTGAGGATTTATGGGGGACCGGCTGTGACTCCCAGTGCACAGCCTGCCCTGCTGTAGAGGCGTCCGTGTAAAGACGCAGTGCTCTTGCTTTGTGGAGGGTGCTGAATGACTGGCCAAAGTTGTGATTTTCCCCTGCCCTAAGACTTGGGAAGGGAAAGTTACTTGCTGTGTGTGGGAGAAAGCAGGAGACAGAGCACAAGTTGGTGAGCAAATGCTGAGCCCTCACAGGTGATCCATTATCCTGCAGCCATTACAATTTGTCATATATGCTTCAGCTAGCATCAGCTGCAAGATGAAATGTTTTCAGTTCAGTTTATCAGTCTGCCTGGATGTGTCAGGTCAAGTTCCTTTTAACCCACTGTTCTGGTTCATGGGCTTTCGGAAAAAATGGCAGAGCTGATCAGAGCTAACAGTTGTCTTTTTTTTCTTTTCTTTTTTTTTTTTTTTTATTATTTTGCTCACAGTGTGAAACAGGGTTTCCTGTACGCAGATACTGCTAAGAATTTGACTTCTAGATAATCCAGTACAGTTCAAATATGTGGCATATGCCTTCACTTTTGTTCCAAATGGTAATTAAGAAAACCTATTAAATTAGGAAAAATAATTTTCTTCCTTTACAAATATATTGACACACAAACACACACACACATATACATGTACATAAGTTTACAGACATACAAACACACCTACCTACACATGTGTGCTCTAAGGATCTACTCATCATGAAATAAATTCTCTTTAAATTATTTCAATTGGTTACTACAATATAAGAATATTTTTAGTCACAAAATGATTCCAAAATGATATGTTCATAGTTTGGTTTTTTTATCTTTCTAATTACAGGAAGGAATCAAGGTATATTCTATAGTGGTACTCAGAGAATTCTATTTGCAAAATATTTCACACATATTCTATTTACAAATTCTCTGACAGTCCTGTATAGAACAAATAGAACCTAATTAGCTTATTTTCTGTTTTTACTGTCACATGTAACTGACTAAATTCTTATGCACATAGAGTAATTGTAACATGGAAATCACTGAAATTACAGTTAAAGTTACATTGCCAAGCAGGTCATACAAATTACTTTACCCTTCTATACAGAATGTCCTAAGATACTGCTGCTGGTGTATTGGACATTGCTCAGTCCAATGTTTTTTGAAACATCTTATTCCCAGAACTTATTAATACTCACTATATATAGACTGAAGGATTCTTGTCTATATTTTTCATGCTGTCCATCATCCAGTATGCAACCAAAGTGGCATATTGCTACTAAGTGCAATTATCATGTACTTTGGGAACCTTACCATTCCTCTGTCCACTTCACTCCCCAAGAGGTCTTTTAAAGTTATAAATATATAAAAATGGCATGTAGCTGACATTTTCTTTTTTTTTTTTTTTCTTTTCTACCGTCTGCCTTTAACGGAACATAGTAATACTGGAAGTTTTAAACCTAATACCTTATTTTCTTACTCAGTAAGGAAGAAAAGTTTATTGTCATTAACCCTGAACATTCTATTTTTTATATTTATTGTTGTCTAGATTAAATGGTGTCTAATATCAAATGATTAAACAAGGATTATAGCAACTGTTTTGTTACCACAACATAGTGCTTACATAATGATGTTGCAAGCTTAATACAGTGATAAACATCATCTCAAGTTATTTGTGATCCTTCATAGTTATTCTTTTCTTTTTTCTTTTTTCTTTTTTTTTCTTTTTTTTTTTTTTTGGCTAAAGATTGCTAAACATAAATATACTTTATTCTGCGGGGGGGAGCTCAAAGCACATAAATGGTAGACTTGCAGTTTTTCTTATTGCACCCCTTCTCCAAATTTCTTATCCTTGGAAGCACAGTGAACAACCAAGAGTTTTGCCATGGATGGTTTACAGAACTGGATGGACGACAGGACAAAGATAATAATTTCAGTGACACACACTGCTTGTTTCTTTTTGCTGAAGCATGTTGTTTGATAAAAATGACTGTTGACTTGCATACAATACAGCTTGCGAAGAGCCACCATTTCAGTAAAAAAAAAAAAAAAAAAGGATAGAAACATGAGTGAGAATGTTTCTGGAGAACATGGAGAGAATAATATTTTCATTTTCATTTTTAATTCCACTTTCTGTGATGTTCCCTTCCAGACTTTTTGTTCTGTCGAGCAACATAATGATTTCTCAACTCTGTTTATTTTTGCCACATTCCCAAGTACTTAAATGGGTACATTTGAAACTTTCAACCTGGGATGTCAGCTTTTCTTGTACGCCTTATCTTATTGATCTAATGGTCATTAGACAGTCATTAACATGACTTTTAATGAGGCAAAGAATTCTGCAATTATAGAAGTTCAACATATTTTGTCAAGAAAAGGTTCACCTGCTTGCCAGAAGGACCATAAAGATGTATTTGCCTGTCATCTCCAATCTTTTAGAGACATGTTAGAAGTTAGGCCTCTACCAAACATGCAACCCAGTACCCGTCTACCAACAGTGTG
The DNA here is from genome assembly GCA_025769975.1 of Gallinago jamesoni. NCBI lineage: Eukaryota > Metazoa > Chordata > Aves > Charadriiformes > Scolopacidae > Gallinago > Gallinago jamesoni. Next base: position 89,512,478 of record JAOQGH010000012.1, on the reverse strand, counting down.
GGGAGAATCACAGAATCACATAATCACAGAATCTTCTAGGTTGGAAGGGACCTTAAAGATCATCTTGTCCAACCGTCAACCTAACTGACAAAAAT
>JAOQGH010000012.1:89443180-89509019 GCA_025769975.1 Gallinago jamesoni | reverse complement strand
CAGGGGAGTTGGACTAGATGATCTCTACAGTCCCTTCCAACTCTAATAATTCAGTGAAATTCAGTGAAATTCAGTGAAAATTCAGTGAAATTAAAAATCTAAAACCAGGTGATCCACTTTACTTTAAAAATAATATTTCACAGTATTTTTACATAGCTGTGTATCGATTGCTGATACATCATTTTACGTAGGTGGTAAGTTAGTACAGTAGAGAGACATTTTTACAAGTAAATAAATATTTTTTTGCAAAATAATTATTAATTTTCTGTTTATATGTTTGAGTTAAGGAAATTTGGTATCAAAGAAACAACAATAAAAATAATTTTAAAAATACTTGCGAGTTTTAATACTGATTTATATAATAAATGTAGAACAACTATCTCAATGTATATTTTTATGGACACAACATTATGCATTAGATAAATAATTTAATGAATATATAATAATTCAAATCTAATTAGTATAGCACATCCATAAGAATTCTCTCTTTAAATATATGTGTGCAGCTGTGTCAATGAAAACTTTGTTTCTTTGTGTTGCTTTGAAAGGAGAAATTCCTCACTTACACGCAGTCTTCTTTGGAATAATGCTGAGGTACTTGTGGAGAGTTAAGTGTCAAAAGAGACTAAATCAGTTAAAAAGCAAACAAGGCGTAACTACAGAGAGAAAGTCCAAGCAGTCTGAAATTGAAGTGCTGAAAACTTACAAAAAGTGTAGAATTTCTTTCTAAAAGATGGTACAAAGCAGGTTGAGAGAATGCTGGGAGTATTTATCTCAAAGCAAAATAAATATACAGCCCACCCCCCCCCCCCAAAAAAAAAAAAAACTCCAGTTATGATCTCTGGAATAATGGGTCACTTTGATAATTTGTTTTGCGTGAAACTCTATTAACTTCCAAACCAAGATTTGAAACCATGTCATGAAAAGGGCTTTGAATGAGCATTAACAGAGATAGAAAAGTTAGCTGAAGAATGATTGGAGGTGACTGTAGGAAATGAAGACTAAAGTATAGCTGGCCTTTTCTTTTGAGCACAAACGCAAAGTAACCAAAGGAATGACAGACAGGAAATTTCTCCAAATCGTGAGTTTTTAATTGACTGCAGATGTATGGAGAAAGTGTGTAGGAGGCAAAATGTAGGTTATCTTATTAAGAATAAGTGTAAAAGCACAGAGCAAACACATACGGACAAAATCCCAAATGTCAAGACAAAAAATGAGGTGTAATTTAAAAGCAAAATCATTGGTAATGAGGAAATAATATATTTATAGTGAAAGGAAAACTAAGAATGTATTTGGTCAGCTTCTTCATGGAGAAGGAAAGGTAATGACAAATGATGCTTAGAAGGCCAAATATTTTAATGGCTTATTGATCTTCATAAGACAATAATAAGCCACCATTTGCTATGAGCAAAAAAAAAAACAAACAAGTTGTCAATCGAGAACAAAAGAGAAGTGAGAGTACTTAGATAAGACAGATTTTTTTCCTGTCATTTGGGTCTGATGATTTTCAAATGAAATCACAAAATGCTAAGCAAATATTTTGAGACTGGACAATGCAATAGTGATTCATTTCTTAAAAAAAAAATAATAATCAGCAGGAAGTACACATCACTTACCTACATCTAATTCTTGTGGCAAAAAAAGCACATAAACAAATAATAAAACTGTCTGTAGTCATTTGAAAGACTATGAGGAGATAAATAACAGCCAACATGGACTTGTAAAGAGGAGAGGACTCTAACCCTATATATGTATATACCTGTATTTTTAATGAAAGGAGGACAAACTTGAAGGTCAGGAATTTGGGGTGTTTTTTGAATTTTCTGAAGATTTTCTCACTGTATTTTGTGACATACTCATAAGCTAAAGCAGGAGAAATGGGTCTTAATGATAACTACTACAGCATAAATGCAGATCATCACAGAGATTCTGTGTTTCATTGTCTCAGGGGAAGTTCTGCAGGTATCTGTTCTGATTTCAGTGCAATTCAGTATTTTTATTAATGACCTGGATGGTGGAAGGCAGTATACTTAACTATACTTACAGCTAATACAACCTGGAGGGATGAAGTATTTTGAAGAAGAAAATTAGAATTCAAAATACTCTTGATAAATTAGAGAAAAATTATTGAAACGATAGGATACAACAAGGACTACTTCAAGTAGCTGCACTTTAAGCTGAAATGCAATAATTCAAGTAGAGGATGGTGCTGTGGCATGTTTCACAGAAAAAAATCTAGCTATTATAGTGGTCACATGCTAGAAATTAATCAATGATGTTATGCTGGTGCAAAAAAAAAAAAAAGACAAATACCCTTTTGGGTTGCATTAATAGGAATGTAGCTGGCCAAAGCACTGACAGAATCCTTCTGGTGTACTTGCTAATAGTGAAGCCTCATCCTGAGTAGATTCCATTTTAAGCATTTCACTTTGAAAAAATTGTGGATAAATCGGAGGGTGTCTAACGGGGAGTGAAAGGACTAATCAGAGATCTGAAAAAAGTAAACTGTGGAAAGAGTTCTAAAGTAGAGAATATTGGATGGCATGAAGGCAGTCTTCAACATTCTGAAAAGCTGTTGCAAAGGCCTGTTAACTCTGTGTAAGACAGTTAGTGTGGAAAGAATGAGCTTAAATTGCAGAGAGAAGATTCGGAGATAAGAAAATCTCTCTGTGACAACGGCAGTGAAGCATCTGGGAAGATTGGGCCCCTCTGGAAAATCCATCAGCAGAGGAAATTTTATTAACAAGTTTGACAAATATTTTTTTAGGAATGATATAGGAGTAGTTAAACATATCTTTGATAAGGTGAGTGGATATAACTTCCTGAGGTGCCTCCAAGGACTATTTAATATGATTCTCTAATGCAAAGAGAATTCTACATTCACTTTGGTCCTTATACATCAAAAGATTTGCAATAATAACAGAAAATCAGATTAGATGATTTAGGCACCCTGTCAGTGTATCCATGTCTCCACAATTCTAATCAGATCTATATGTCATGGTTTAACCCCAGCTGGCAACTAGAACCACGCAGCCGCTCACTCACTCTCCTCCAGTTTGGATGGGGGAGAGAACTGGAAGACTGAAAGTGAGAAAAATCAAAGGTTGAGATAGACAGTTTAATAGGTAGAGCAAAGGCTATGCGTGCAAGCAAAGCAAAACAAGGAATTCATTCACTGCTTCCCATGGGCAGGCAGGTTTTCAGCCATCTCCAGGAAAGTAGGGCTCTATCACATGTAATGGTTACTTGGGAAGACAAATGCCGTAACTCCAAACTCTGCACTCTTCCTTCTTCTTCCCCTAGCTTTATATGACAATTATGATGTCATATGGTATAGGATATCCCTTCGATCAGTTGGGGTCAGCTGTCCCAGATGTGTCCCCTCACAACTTCTTGTGCATCCTGAGCCTACTCACTGGCAGGGAGATATGCGGAGCAGAAATGGCCTTGAGAACTTAGCAACAACCAAAACCCCCAATGCACTATCAAAAGTATTTCTTGGCCCAAATCCAAAACACAGCACTACACCAGCTGCTAATAAAAAAGTTACCTCTATGCAAAATGAAACCATGAAAAACTAAAATTAATTATCCCAAATAAATGTGCAATTCCACCCAAAATGAGGTATTTTAAGATTAGGAATTTAGCCATTGAAAGCGGATTACAACACAGGCATATATAGTTAATCTATATGTGCTTTTTTGTTAGCATTGACTGAATCACTCCGTTCTTCACATACTTTTTTCATGTCATTTGCCTAAAATCCATTTGAACTTTTAAATTTCTTTAACAGGAACTTTTTCATTACTTTGAAGAAAGTAATAGTGTAGCTGATAAAATGATTTATGCTTGAGAGACAGAAACTAAGAGCAATTGTGCAACTACTTTTCTTTGTTTCATTTTAAGGACAAATGGGAATCAAATTCCCACAAGGCAGTTATAAACAGAGAAATTGTTCTACTAATCTTGCAATATGCTGTCAAGATAATAATAGCTCTAAGCATTTTCCTTGGATTTCTGAAGGAATTACTGACTTATTATCTAAAGGAACCTCCTTATAACTGGACAAAAATGAAATGCAGGTTTGAAACATCCATTATTTCAATAAATGCTGTGAAAATTACTTTTTTATTCAAAAAGAAAGAAAGGAAAGAGAGAAGTAGCATGTCATTCATGTACCATCTTGAGCTACAAAGATTTAAGGCGGATGCAAGGTACTCCATGAACCACATACCTTTTCATGATTGCTTGCTCTTAGAACTGTCCATGCACAGTCTATTTCACAGTTCTATCTGAGGCTTCAAAATTTAGGCTTGGAGCAAACTGTCACATGCCTTCTCAAGAAAGAACTGTAATAAAACAGTTCTCTTAGGAGCAAAACCAGCAATATTACTTGGCTTAGATTTCTCTCCTTCCTTCTCTATCATCAGAGAGTTATGGAAGACAGAAATCAACCCACTAGAGTGTATTAACTCAAAAAGCATTTATTAATCAGAGTATTTTGAGAAAAGTACATTTGGCAAAAACTTTATCTTTCAGTCTCTATAATGCAAATTCAATCAGAGAGCGAGGTAGGGATGAGAATAAAACCTGCTATCTAGATAACAAATGTGTGATTTGCTTGGGGAGTCTTATTTTGTTCTGGAAGGAATATGTCTCTGAAATAGTCAAATTTATTACTTTGAAGTTGATGTTAGGCTTCTTACCTTATGTCACATTTTGTGTGTTAGTATGACCTTCTAGCCAAAATCTCAGTTACCTATTTTACTTACATGATACCACACTTAAATGCTGAATGGAAGAGTAGCTGTCTTAACAGTTAGTTTCATATCTGTAAAAAGAATTGCGGTCTTATTACAATATTGAAATACTACACTAATTTTCAAAAGACTTGCTGCCTCTAAAAATTATATTTCAGCTACTATTTAGCTACTATTAGAAAGGTTGTGAAGTTTCATTCTCTGGAGACATTCAAAACCCATCTGTATGTGTTCCTACCCATCCTGCTCTAGGTGACTCTTTGGCAGGGGGGGTTGGACTAGATGATCTCTGAAGATCCCTTCCAACCCCTACAATTTTGTGATTCTGTGATACTCTGCTTGCTCTTCATCAGTTTAAGTAGTTTACTGGAAAATATTATGATACTTCCTATTATAGGCATAATCTGGCATATTATTTCTGTGCTGTGTTCCTGATGCATTGTAACCCAGCTTAAACAGGATGTTTAGAGCATTTCACAATTTTTACTTTTTTACTGCTTGTGAAAGGATACTTTCTAAACTAATTCTGATTTGGAAAATTTCACACCTTAACCACAATAGGTTAAAGCACTCTGTACTGAGGAGTGGGAGTTTGAGCCTTCTCAGAGTATCACCAGTTTCTTATCCACCTATGTTCAGTAAGAAAATATGGATAGAGTTTCCTGCACTCAAGGAAAAGTTTAGATGCCTATGTCAAGTAGAGGTTTTGATTTATAAATCCCAGTTTCTAGAGGCATGAAGCTCAGGACCATGTATGATTGCCGAGCTCTGGACAGTGGGCAGCATTCCTCTCATCATTGTTTCCAGATCACCTTGTTACGAGGCATCTTAAGGCTCAAGACACACATTGGGGGAAATGAAGAGATGGCCATGTGTGGAAAGGTCACTCCACAGGTATTGCCAATCATAGAGCACTGTGTGTATACACATACTACATCACAGGATTTCCAGAGGTGCTGCGCAATGTTTACTGGAGGAACACTGATGATCATCACTGGTCATCATGATCATGATGATGACCATCATTTTCATCACTGATGCATCATCAGCTAAAGGATATGCTGTGAAAGCACTACAGCACTAGACTCTGCTGCAGAAGGCCTAGACTCACCACAGCTAGTCAACAAGTTAGTACTATGTGTGTGGTAGGTGCATGAAGGCACCTACAAATGGGTGTACACAAGACAGCTGTCAAAAGTAGGACTTTTGACCTCAGTACATGGGATGTATCAAGTCTGTGCTTCTTATTAGATGGCTTTTCCTCTTGCCTACTCACCAGGAAACACTAGAAATGTCTGTCTTAAGTTCCCACCTCTTCTCATTCATTGTGGATGGAAAATAGGCTTCTAGCTTGGGTTGCTGAATTTCATGAATTGGACATTGAACAGGCAGGTATGTTTGTGTCCTTTATCCAAAATGAGTTTTGGTATAGCAATATAAAATTGTATACATTGTACACATGGGTATCTGGTTATACTTATACACTTTCAAATTTCACAGTGATCTGAAATACATTGGATCGGAATACCTGGAGTAGTTCAGGAAGTACTTCTTGAGGAGATGAAAAGACTTTTTTCTTTTTTTTTTCACACAGCAAGGAGAAAACTGTATCTTCTAAATTATTTCTGATTTATCTGAAAAGTATAACATGTACGTATTTACCATGGCATTAACCTGCCAAGAGAAAAGCAGCCCCACATACACCCTCATCCTTATTAGAAGCAATATTCTTTTTACAGAATTGGTACAAGAAAAGTGTTTTTATTTTATTTTTCATGATCATCTGGATACTGCTGGAGACTTTTGAAAACAAAAAATAGTTGGAATAAGTGAGTCATGATTTGTGTCAATCTAGGTTCTTCATATACTGCAGGGTTGTGTTCTACTGTCCTTTTTGTGTTACGATTTCAGTCTGCAATTTTCACAAATGATGATCATTATTTAAATGAGACAAATAGGCTCTCGTCAGGGACTGTGATCCTGCTGACATTATTATTCTGACCTAGTGTAAATATCGTGACCTGTCTTGGAAGTCTTGCAGTAAATGAAAGGGTTCAGGCAGTCAAGGTGACAACAGGCCTGTCCATAAATCAAGCCTTCAGACATTATAATGTTTTATTAAAGAGCAAATGGTTTTCATGACATTATGACTTGTATACAAGAGTCACTAAATGTAAATGTAGCCATTTTTTTTGAAGATAAAACAATTATGTTGTGAGACTAGTGGAAAATACTGTTGTACCTTTTATTTTCACTTTTTTATGTTGACTGTAGGATACACACCTTTTGTGTAGGACTGTAGGATACACACTCATTCTGAAAGAGCAGGAACTTAAGATGATGAACATGGCTGCTGGTACAGATCAGCGGCTTAATTAACTCAATACTCTAAACATTTTTATTTGACATATGGATACATGCAATTATTTCATGCTTCAGAAAGGTTTCATTATATCTGGATATGTAACTTAATATGAATTCTTAGGAAAGCTTTATGGAAATTTATTCTTAGTGTCTTTTCTTTAAAGCATCTTATCTAAAATCAGTTCAACAGTAGGAAAGGATGGGTTACATAACCTAAGATGTTCTTTCACAGATCCTTGTAGCTTTTAACATCTTCACGGCACAGGTTTAAATTTTGCACACCCATAAAATACAGAATTCTAAGTGTATAAGAAAATATTACATACCAGAAAACAGTGTCTGAAAGCTTTTTTCAAAATAATTTGATAATAAAATATATGAGAAATTAAAAAGCACAGTTTATGTACAAGATAATTTAAAAACAGCTATAAGAAATGCAGCAAAAGTGCAAACAGTCGCATTTGGATAGGCAAGTATAATATATTTATTTTTTAATATTACAAGAAAATTATGTGCATTTATGAATAAAATCTGATCTACATAAAATAATTTTGCTGGTCACCAAATTCATGATTCAGCAAATATTAAGTGCAATCTGAGCCCACATGGTGTATTAAATACTGAAAAGTCATTTTCTAAACCTTCACCTTTACTTTAAGTGGTTACATTTCCTGCCACTAGGACACAGCACTAGCGTTCTGATAATAATGGACCAGTTCTGTCTTCTTGTGTTTCACAGTAACTATCCTTTCTACTTTGTTTGTGTAATATTGATTTGATAATCAAAAAACAGTGTTTATATTGAAAAATGTCTTTAAAGGAATAACTGCTCAAGGCCTGTGTAAGGCAATAAACTAAAGCTAAAACCAGGTGACAATTAGTGTAAGACAATGAGGTCCCAAAAATAAAAGGGTTACATAATGAAATAAAGTAGCACCTGGCATAAAAGGTGATCTCCTCCATAGTGTTATTCATCCTAACATCTTTTTGTCACAGTTTTGAATTGAATTTTGTGGGTTAAAATTTCAGTTGGTTACTGAAATTTGAACAGTAAATACCCTGTTGTCACTTTGCCAGTTGGACTAAAATGAAATTACTTGAATGAATTCTGAACCCTGAAATCTAGAAACATTTATCCCTCCACATTTATCCATCTGACAAAAGTCTGAGTTAAACTTCATCCTGTCTTATTCTTCACTTTAACCATTTCAACTTGGTGCTGCTAAGGCATCTGGGGTGGGAATGACAAATTGTGAGGATTTTGATTTTTCTAATTTGAAAAGACCTTTTTCTCATTTCTTCCTCATTTTGTTAAAGACTCTACTCCAAAGGGCAAAAAGCATGCACAAGCTCTCTCCAGCTCACGTCCATGAGGCTGAAGTCCCTTACTGCCTTGCTCCCATTCTGCTACCTCCAAAAAAATCTTTGAGTTGCCCATGCTGGCTGCTGGGGCACTATTGACCCTGACTCATCCTGGAAAGTTGCCTGGGCATTTTCGGAGAAAAAGTGTTCTGACTTGTGTCAAAATCATAGCAAGAAATATGCCAAGAATCAGATACTTCGACTGCATTAGGATAATGATTAAGCCCATAGCTTTGCCCAGTTTGATTTATTAATGTGAATGCATCTGCCAATGTGTAGATACATTACCCCTTTCTTCCTTTCACTTTTTTATCTTCCAGTAAAACAAGTTAATTATTTTTTCAAAAGTCTTATACTATTCAGCTGTGTTTCCCTACTTTCTATCTACTGTTTGCCTCATAGCTGACCATCTCCCAACATTAACATCTTTATTTCTGCAAGCATTCGCTTCAAGTGACTCTTGCCACAGTGCAGTCTTTTCTGGGGTCAGCTGCAAGGAACCAAAGGAGAATCAGTTTTCTGCTTATTCACTGTTATGATACTGTAGTGGCAACAAGTTGCTCAAGCTTGTCCTTCCTCATATTTCAGTCTTGTCTGTCCATAAAGGTTGTCAGAGCATTTCTGTTTTCTTGAGATTTTTTTTTTTTTTTTGCATTCTTGAGATTTTTTTTCTTGGCTTTGTAACTTTTGTCAGCCAAAGCAATATGAGGGGTTCAATGCTTTCCATGGGCAGTATAAACGCACACCAAAAATTTGTCAGGAAAAAACAGTCACCTTCATCACTGTAGTGTGAAGTAAAGACATAGATCGTTTCATTGGGAGGCAAGGAAAATAAAAAAAAAAAAATCTTGATTAAAATCTACTAATGTTTGTATATCTATGTATTAAACTGAAATTTTCCTCAGAATTCCATCTGAATCTTGTTTATGTCAAGCATCTCCTGTTTATCATCAATTACAAAGGATGTTATACTAGTGAAAGAATGATGTAAGTCTATAATCCAACAAATGTGATCTCCCGTCAAAATCATCAGTGCACTGTAGGTCACCTGAACTGTGTTCACAGCACGTGTCACTCCATATTTAGTAACAAGAATTTGCCTTTCTAGAACTTTTCCTCCTTTTTCTTTGTTTGGGCATTTTTATTAGACTTCCTAAATATTTTCTTTCTCTTTATCTAGTCTAGCCCATGTCTTCTTAATGCCATATCAGACTATTAAGTCAGGACCTAATGTAATCATACATAAATTTTTAGTCATGATCATGAAACAAATTTGGTTCCTGTGGAGAAAACTTGAGTTCTCTGCTCAAACAGTGTAGGAAAACCCACACTGATATGAAACAAATATTCCATGACTTGTTTTGTAATATGCTCTATGCCACTAAAGTAAACCGACAGTTGAAACCTTCTCTGACCTAAATCCTGATAGATTTTGTAGTCTGATATGTTACTTGGAGAAAAAGTTTGCAAAAGCTAGGAAGTTCCTGACACACATATGATTGGAACACTTTTAAAATGCTGACTATAGTCAAACAGGCTGATTTTAGAATTGTTGACGAAAACACATATTTTTGAAGGGACTGGTTGAAAGCTATCTAGATGTGAAATGGAAAATGGACACATTTCAGTTTCTAGAAACCATTGTTGCTGTGCAGCAACCTCTTGATACAACTAACCTCATCTGGAAGTACGTATCATGAGAAAATCAGAAATGGAAAAAAACCTCCTCAAAAAATTTGAGAAACTGAAACAATTGATAACTGGGGAAAGGAAAAATGCATCTCATAAAAACAAGCAGCAGAGGCTTTTATTTAGGTTAGCTGTCTACAACTGGAATGCAAGAGGAAATGCCTGGCCTTGGTTCTAGAAATTGTTTCTGTTTGTGAATGCTTTTTTAGAGCTGAAGCCAGTGTGATAAAGTGCTGTTCTTTCACCAGAAAAAATGTTTGCTTACTATTTCATCATCCCCTGGAGGCACAGAGAAAGAAAATAAGCACATCAGTTGTCATTATGACAGGATAAAAATGGAGCCATCATATTTCAATAACACAATGCAATGAGCAGCCCCATCGAGTGATGAATTATGGACTCTCTCTTTCACACTCAACTATAAGTTAATATTATCTCCCCAGGATAATTAGAGTGAAGTTCAATTACTGACCCTGAATTACCGTGTGGGCCACTCCATGGGTTCTGACACAGCGTTTTACACATTTATCTTTTCACCTAATGCGCTAAATCTGCATTGCTCTGGTGATTAATCATACTGGGTCCCATCTAACTCACACTATTCTTCTTGTATGGATTGGCTGGTCCCTGGAGTCCCCTTGAGCACAATATGAGAAGGTCTATTATACTGTGGTTTTCTACCAATTTATGTTCTTCCTTGTGTTTTGAGATTGTGGTCACTTCTGATGTTTGCCCAAAAAAGCTGATCGTAAAAAATACTGACGCTCTCAGATAAGGAATTATCTACCTCTTTACCAACAAGGAGACAGATAACTCAGTCAGTGCTGTAAAACATACCTATAAAACTCCAATTGAAACAGATAGGTCCTTTTATTTCCATGTGTAAAGATGAAAGAAGAGAAATTCACAATGTGGCTCTGGAGACATTGATCAATTTCCTGCGAACTGTGTTATTTCTTTCCCTCATGAAGAACAAATCCCACTCTTCGTCTGCTTAGTCAGAATAAGTCCCTTGCTAATTTTTCCTGTATTTTTAGGGCTTTATATGAGTAGCCTCAAATACCTCTAACTAAAAAAAAATAAAAATCAAGTTTTAATTTACAATATAAATGGGATAAATAAACTTCTAGATTAAGAACCTGTAGCACAGTTTATCACAATCATGTTTTCATCAACCCAGTGTCTTGATAAATATACATTGGTGATTTGAGAAAGCTAGATAATTCTACCTCACTTAAGGAAAATCCTGTTCTACTCCATGAGCAGTCTCAGTGAAATGAAGGAGAAGGGATTATAAAAAGAGAGTCAGAGCATCTTGATAATCAGCTATCTAAGGGATAGAGATTGAGGTCATGTGCCGGGAGGAATAAAAGTGAATGAGACCCTCTTTTATATCATCACCCATAATACTTAAATCTCATCTTGCATGGCATAGGAGTAAGTTGTAATTCCCTTACCTACAGGCCAGGAAAATGGGGAGTATGGAGAAATGACAGGTAGAGAACAATTTGGGCAAATGACAGCACATAACACACAGACCAAGACATTATCATGAGAAGCAAATTTGGGCTACAGCAAAAAGCTATGCTTCAAAACAGAACAGAAGCAGGAAAAGAGCTAGACCTCAGAAGTATAACCAATCCCACCTCTTCCCTGGGTTAGATATCAGTAATACAGTGTCATGGAATAACTATGTTTGCAAGAAATTTCATATTAAAGGTATTATAGCCAAATTTGTTACAGACATTAAAACTTTGCCTCAGAAGTAGTTTTTAAACCTCCACAAATTTTTGGATTTGAATCAAGTTCAGGTTGAATTTTATAGGTGTTTATGTTCTCTGAATTGATCCCTCCAGTTCTAAATTTGTCTCTGAGTCATAATTTCTAAAAATATAATTTATGTTAAAAAGCAATAGCTTCTCCTAAAGTGCTTCTACACACAAAGGAGGAAAAATAATAAATATAATGTCTGACAAACATCAAGTAAGAGAAGAGCAGAAGAAACGAGGATGGCAATATCCAGTCTCCAGGAAAAGGATGGAAAGCAGCTAGAAACAGAATGAAACTAGGGATTGAATGAAGCAGCCATTTAGCATTTCTCCTGTGTCTTGGCTGACCCATTTGAATTCCTTCATTAAATCCTTAAAATACATTACATACAAAAGTATCAGAAATCAAAGGTAATGTTGTGACTAGACATAAGTTTATATTAAAATCAGTACAAGTGTCTACTGATATGTTACACCTGCTGAGGTGAGATGGAACTTGCTGGCATGCTCTGAATTTTATGTTGATTTATTTTGCATTTATTTGTCCTTCAGGGTCAAAGCAAAGTTATGGGCCCTGTGTCTGTAAAACTATAATCAAAGCAGCCATAAAGGTTGTGTGGATAAAGGAATATGGTTTTCATGTGAGCATAAGAACAGGCTAGGCTAGTACATGGCAGGCTTTTTGGTAGAGGTAAGATATCTTCAGTCTTCATCATTTTTAATTACTCTGGCAGCACAAAATATTTGGAAAGCTGACTTCTGCAGGATGCTGAATATCTCTCATGGGATTTTCAGTACTTGTACTAAAGCTCCGCACTTTGCCTTTTCCCAGGTTATATATATATCTTTAAAAAAAGCCAAGCTTTCCCTTATCTATCCTACCCCATCTCCACCTGAGAGGAGTTGGCATCCTGATAAAGGGGAGGCTTTAGTGATTCTCAAGTGGCTTCAAAGACCTGAGCGTGGAGAAGTGGCTTAAAGCTGACATTCCCCCAGTCCCTGTCCTGTGCCAAGGGCAGGTCAGAAAGGCAAAAGAAACTCTGTCTAACAAAATGCAAACATCAGCCTCTTTCCACCTTCTGTAATACAAGATCCACCTTCTGTAATACAAGAGCCTGTCTTTCTAATCACCTGGAGCAGCATAACCAGCATAATGGAACTATTTTAATTAGGTTTTTTGGATGAGACCAGTCCTTTCTTTAGGTGAGACAGTGAATGTTTTTCAGAAGTTCCATAAGGATTTGTACTTTTATGCAGCCTGCACATCTCTGCCTTTCCTAAACTGTGCACTGGAAAAGCCCAGGTTTGTTATTCATTTTTCAAACTACAAATAGCAGGCTCAGCACAGATCAGTCTAGATGGTGTGCTTTAGCACAGCTACAACTACAAATGGTATTTTTTTAATCATTTGATATGTAGCAGAGACTTCAGCAGATAAACCTTTTGGACTCATATATGCTTTGATTTCCTGATGTGAGCCTCACTGTTGATTTTTTTTCTTTTTAAACGTAAATATATACTTGAGAATGTTAACCTTTTTATTCCCTATTGTCTCTGGTTTTTCACTTTCTCTCCACTCAGGACAGTACCCATTGCTCTTTTAAACATACCACTGCCTTGAAAAGCAGTCCAGGATTAGGCTTCAACTGTCAACAAGTTGAACTGATCAAGAGCTACGCCGTTAATTTCAACAGCCAGGAAAAGCATAGCAAAGAGCATCTTCTGACTGAGCCAAGCCTACAGAGCTCTGCGTTGGCTCACCTGACAAGATTGCCACTATTTTAGTATTTACTATTTTAGACCATAGAGGTACTAGCTTGAGTCAGGCAACTGTGATGTGAGGAGTAACGCTGCAAACCCAGGCACAGGATGAGAGAGATTGCTAATTGGGTAAACCTGGCCACCATCTGGCAGTTGTAGCCTCTACCTAAACTCTCCAGATGCAGCTCTGAGCAGCTGTAAATAAAGTCTTTCAGCAGTCAAAGGTAATTTATATTAGATATTTTATTCTGTTAGTTAAAGTCCAGAGAATTTTGTGTGTCTGACAACCTTCTGTGAGCCAGAAGGAAGAATATGGGGAGGAGGCAGAAGATGGCAGTTAAAACTATACTGTAGTTGTTTTCAAGACACTTGAATCGCTATGCCAGCAGTTCAATCACATTTTCAACACGCACTTGTGAAAGCAGCTGTTGAACTTTGTCCAGCATGTGTTAGCATCTGAAAAACGTACACAATTTGTGTGTTGTCCTCCATGAGGTTGACACTGTCTATTAAAGAAAGACTTCGAAAATTTGGATGCAAGTTCTGTCGTAGTGCTACTGATAATACTATTAAGTGTAGCAGTGGACCAATCCTTTTCCGATGCTCTAATTGATTCTTAATTTTCCTCTATTAACTGCCTTACCTTTTTCCCATGTTTTTATACTCTTCTTGTGGTTTCATAGGGGTTTTATGCTGTATAGTAATCTTACTCCCCATCTTGCCCTTCTTATTCTTCCTTCTGGAGATCTTCTCCTCAAGTTTTCTTTGTGTCTACCCTTTCTTTTTATTACTCTTTTTCTTTCTCTTTTTTTTTATGTGCCCAGTTTTTATCAGCTCACTCTGAAAGTGCTCTAAAACTGAAGTGCCCACAAGCAAGCCAAGTGTGCCTCCTAGAAGTCATGGTTTCCCAAGACTTTCTTACTCAGGTGACCCTCTATTGATATTCTCATATTTTTCTTCTTTTCTTCTTCTTTTTTCTGTCACTTTATCACTAACAGTACATATCCTGGAGAATGGACAGTCATATATACACCAACTTTCATGATAGGAATGGAAGACTTCATTTTTCCCCCTACAGTTCCCTCTGTGAATGTGAAGAAGCAAAAATAACTCTTCCAGAGTTGAGTATGATGATACTGTGAGAGTGCAGAGGTATTCTCAAATCTTCTATGATTTTCTGCGTGATATAGGCATGTATCCACCCAAATCCCTGTCTACTTTTTTGCTCTTATTTTACTTCAGAATTCAGTCATGTCTGTCCAGCTCTTGAGTACGTACAGGTCGTATTCTTCCCTAAATCTCTAAAGCAGGTGTTACTGTGCTGATTTTACTAAAAGAGCAAACTCCTTCCCTGTCAATAAGAAGAACAGCATGTGCTATAGCTCTTTAACTGAGCTCAAATTCTATCTCATAAATGGTCCCAAGGGTTTCTTTCAGTTTCATTCAGGACCACTTGCTCAGCACATTTCTCTGAATCGATAATATAATACCTGGGCTAGATAACAAAAAATGGAAAGCCACTTTTTTTTTCCACTTTTTTTTTTCCCACTCAGACTTTGAGTATAACCAGACACACTAATTAGATCTGTTTTACAAAACTCCATGTTACAACCAAATTAGGCTTTTGGTACCTGTCCCAAATATCTGTCCCAAAGAATCAATTTGTGTAAGTATCAGGTCTGGACTTGTATTTCTCTGTGAATTTCTGCCTGAAAAAATTCTGGTTTATTTGAGAAAAAAAAATGAAATAATTGAAAAAAATGTTGTGTGCCCAGTACCAACATAAGTAATTGTGTGGATAAGGCATGTTACCCCACAAGAAGATTTGCAAATAGCAATATTTTGTGGGTGATAGGGAGAATTCCCTTGGTCATTCAACAGAATCTGTGTTGAAGCGGCTTTTACATAGATCCACTACTGTCTTGCTCTCACTTTTACAAGTTAGCATTAAAAGAGTGGGAACACAGGTTTATGTAAACTGGAAAGCTTTTCTTCATCCAGCTCAGTAATCTAATAATACTCTAAATAATGCCTACAAGGCATTTTTTGAAGCTTAGTTCCAAAGACCATTGTGATATCTCTCATTTGGACTAGACTGGCTGCACTGGCAATAGGCAAGAGAGCTGCTCTCCCTCTCTGAGAGGGATTAATCCCCAGGCACCAAGCAGTATATCATCTCTTAGGATGATCCAGGGTGCTCTACAGACTGTTCTGAAACCTGACGATCAGGGGAAGGAATACTCTGGCCTGAGCAGTTTCTTTTGTCCTTTAGATGGTAACCACATCTTTTGGGTAGAAAGAGCTATGTGTTTTCCTCAACAGCAGGTACCACAACGCTAGGTAGTCCTTTCCTAGATGCAACTGCTCAAGATGTTCTGGTCACATTTAGTCAGATTGGTGTAACCAAACCATGTCGACATGCATGTCAAATTCTAATTTGGCAGTTAAGTCTCTTGCTTTTATAAATGCTATTATATACCAATTAAAAAAAAAAAAAAAACCAAGAAAGAAAAAAAAAAACAACAAACCCCAACAAACCCAAACCAAACCAAATAAAAAACCCCCAAAATTAAACAAAAAAACCCACCACAAAAAATCCCCCCCACCACTCAATTATTTGCTGTCTTTTCCCAATATAACAAAAACACAGCTTTGTGTGCAATGCTTTGTAATGCACAAGAGCTAAAAGGATATTTTTTTAACATTCTTGTTTCCTCACGTTAGCTTTGTTACCAGAGAGGCATTTATATTTCTCCTTGTAATTATGCTCCTTTGCACTTCTTCAGTGAAATGTACATAGTGAAATATCTGATTCTTTAGAATCTTCTGAAACATCCAGTACATCTTCAGAAAGTCATTGTAAGAAAAGACTAGTTAAGTAGTAAGAATGTACCTACACTTCTTCCTCAAACAATGGATACAAGAATTTGTCAGCTATTCAGATTTTTTTTTCTTTTCTTATACAATTCAGCTCCAAAACTGTCTCAGGCTGGAACCAATGCTACAGATATTTCAGGAACACATTTTTTAAGGAACATTTATGTTATCATTGATTGTCTTGATTCTTTATAACCAAGAACCAGCTAAAGCATGCTTGATTACAATACTGTGTATTTATTGGTGTCTTTAGTGTGGTATGTTTTATAGGGTTGGTTAATCCAGGAGAAAGGTTAGCCTAAGTTGACAAGACTGAAGAAGCACTGAAGAGAAGATCGGGTCCTATGGGATTTCTAAATATTTATTAATGATTGATTGATCCTTTGTAGAGTACAACGTAATGGACTTAGATGAGTTAATGTATTCTTGTTTTCCTCAGGCTCTTCATGCTAGTTCAAAATCTCTGCTAGTTTACATTAAATCATATGTTGCAGAAATTCAGGGTCTGAACTGTTTGCTAACTCTCTGCTTCATTTCCTTGCAGTTGAAAAGTCTGAATGCTGAATTGATGAGCATTATGGGAAATGAGTTCTGTATTTCCTTTGAAAATAAATACCACAAAGCATACCATTTACCATCAATTATGATATAGTACAGATTGTCCGTGGAATTAACCAAAACAATCAAGTTATCCTTTGATACTATTTCAGTAGCTGAGTGGCATTGTCACATTTCAGAAAATTGAATTCAGCTTTATGAAACATATGTTTAAAAGTTGTACCCTTTCAATAATTATGCTATAACATCCCTATTTTATGCAAAGCTAACTAGATATTGTCATATTAAAATAGCAAATCCAATTCATTGCTTATGAAACACATGTTTAAAAAAATAAAAGGCACACTTTAATTATTTCAAGAGTGTTCAGACTGGCTCACCAGCCTACTGAATATTGCATTTGTTTAAAACTCAATCATGCAAAATGAAGACTCGATTTGAAAAATTTTAATAAAGATAACCAGACTATCATTATATCATTTGAATGCTAATCGGTGCTTTCATTCAGTGGAGGGAGCAGCGATAGTGTCAACTTTGCTGGAGGCTCTTTATTTCGCAATAAAAACATTTACATTCTAATGATTTTATTAAAGCATAGTAGCTGTCAGCATCCCCAGATGACTCCCTGGCAAACTGTATCAGTTATCAACTCATATTGCCTTTATCAAAACCACCCAGTGGTGAGTCTAGGGCTGCCACAATGAGATGTCTATTGCTCGGAGAGCTGGTATTTAATCATTTCTTCTGCAGTATTGTTCTGCTTACAGTGCATAAATAAGTGCTTCAAATAACCCCAGAGTGCTACTGACAATGAAACAAAGTATCAGTCCTATTTATCTTTCCCACATTCTTCAGAAACCGTCTTCTCCACTTCTTTTTTTCCCCTTTTTTATTATTTTGTTGTTGTTGCAGGCACTTTTTTATTCACTCTAACCTATCATCATTCAACAGCTCTGAATTTCTTCATGATGTGCAGTAGGACTCACAGATAGAGTCAAGGAAGGGGATATTTTTTGTGCTAAGAAGTGATATAATGAATACTGGAAACAACAGGATTAGAACTGATAGGTAGACTCTGAAGCAATGTTGACCTTAATAGAGAAACCTATGGGGAAGGGAAAAAACAAAACAAAACAAAACAAAACAAAAAAAAAACCAAACAAAAAAAACCCCACCAAGGTTGCCATTTTATGTCTCAAAACAGAAAGAATGTTCCTTATGTGGAGAGAGAAGGGGAAAAAAAAGGTAGAGGCGGCAAGCATGAGGTTGTAAACCTCCTGGGCAGACCGTGTCAACTTTCTGCTAAGGGACACTAAATATAAACAAATGCATGCCATACATTGTCAGATATTTCTTTTCCTGACTAAGCAATGCTGATCTAAGGACAGGTCTCTTAATGGTGATAAAAGTGTGTCAGCCCTCAACACATGTACACGTCTGTTTTGAAAAGAAATTATTTCTCTGGCTTTCAGTTGTTTTGTTTTTCACTCGGAAAACCAGCATAGATAATAGTGCTCTGAGGACTCCTTTTTCAGCTGAGCCAACTAAAAACATCTTGATCTCACTGTGTAAAATGTCTCTTAATTTGGTGGTAGTGAAGGTCTGTCCTTGGATTGCAGTTGAATAACTTTAAATTGTAGCTTGAAATAATTTTTAAAACCTTCAGTAGGGATTAGCTGTAAATGTTTATTTTGTTTTGTTTTGGTGTTAGCCCAGCTTGCTCTGACAGACAACAGAGTGACAGTGTACTAGGTGGGGGCTTTAGAGTTCAATGTCCTAACATTTGACTTTCTGCTTAAACTGCTGAACATCAGTTCTGATCCACTGGGATATTTTCCTTGCAGAAATGTCATCACATCCTTTTGGTTTATGGCAGCTGTCCATCTACTTAGTCATATTATTATCCGTTCTCCAGTAAAGTGTTTAGTATCAACATCAGAATGCACCATGCAAATCAATAACATATTGTTGTAATTACATTTCTCGGGCTGGAAAATCAAATACTGTTTGCAGCATTTGGCTGAAATGGCATAAATACGCAAAGTCTATTGCTCGGCTCGTCTGCTGGTAACAGATCTATTTTAAATCTAGATCCAGATTTTGTTTCTGATTCTGCTTCTGATTTGCTCTGCAGCCTTGGGCAAATCACATTGCCTCCATCTGTAAAAGCAGATGATAACTGATCAAAGGCACCATCTTTGACTGGTGTGTGTAATCTCAGCCTAAAATGAGGACAGATTTTGAAAAGACATATAGACACAGAGGGGGAAAGAAAGTCAGCATTGCTAATGCCTGAATGAGGGATAGATATGACATGTAGACTTGATTGTGGGTGTGTTTGGGAGCATTATCCAGGCTGGGAATATGTTGTGCCAGAAGGAAGTGTGATTTTGGCCTCCGGTCCTGTTCGTTGTAACCATACTGAACTTCCATGTCCTCTCATGAGGTTTTAAGACCTGAAGAGGATTTTCAAACTTTGAGAGGTTCTGCTTCTGCTCCTAATGCTTCCCTATTTTAATACTGCTGAAAATTACCTTCTTTTCTTTGTCTTGAAAAAGCGCCTTCCCGGTCAACAAACTTACACCTGCATTCAGTGGGGAGAGAAAAACAATTGGCTTCTTTTAAATGTACTTCGCATTTCTCCCATCTGATCTTGGTGCAAGGCTCAGGGCTTCTATTTGACCCTGTCCTGCTCACTTTATACTGAAGCCCTTGGCTGACCTCTTTGATATATCAATGTTGACAAACATGCAGTCTGACAAACAAGGTCCTGATACAGAGTCTTTCAGACATGGCAGCTGTACTTCAAACACCCTTCAAGTTGCTATTCAGGTGAAGATGCTGCCAGAACACATTTAATTTTTTTTTTTTTATAAGGTGGAGAGAGTACCACCATTGTAGAAATAAATCCCCCCAGAATAGAACCGAAATTTTATCAAAATGCATTTTTTATTGTTTTGCTGGGTACAGCTTTGAAATGTTATTTCAGCTGTAGCTTTACAAAGTAGCAAATTTATCAGTATTGAATATAAGTGTTTTTATAATGTTGGATAAAAGGTATTGTAGAGTTCACCTAGGATGCACAACCAAACTGAACACCATTTTCATACAAATATAATTCCTTTTATTAATTACCTTTTTGCATAAAAAATCCCATTTTTTTTCAATACATACATGTATTTCTTTTGACAAAACAAAAAACCATACATAATCCAGCTATTTGTTAGTTTCATAGGCTAGAAAAACTGCTGATTTCAGTTATTTAAAACAAAAGGATTAAAGAAATGGGATTGCTCAAAAATGATCTGCAATATAGTTATCTATGTAGATGTTCTTTCTTGAGGAACTTGTGTTTTGTGTTAAGTATTTTTAAAAAATACTTGTGGAATTATCTGTGAAAAGAGCATGTATTTCCTTCACCAATTACAGTGTGCATAAACTTATCTAAATAGTAACCTCTGGACCAAAGTTGCTGCAGGTTGTGCACAAGTGGGTTTCTGATTAGAGTATTTTCAAGGCAGATGTAAAATGCAGCAATATGTTATTATGCAATAAAGCTCAAACAAACAAGAATTTATATAAATGTGTATTAGTTGTATAGAAATCATGGCAAGAGAATTTTGAACTTGGCAGTGTGATATTCTTCCACTAATAGCTAGGACCATCCAAAAGAGTTGCATTCTTCTAAAAGGGACAATGCTTCATCACCAAGGTAAAGACTTCAAAAGATGTGATAGGATCTGAGCTCTTGCTGTGAAACACGGATTATTTTTTTTTCTCATTTCTTTCTCTGACATGCATTTATGGAGCAGAAAAGCTGTAAGAGGCCTTTCACAATTTTCACACTACCAACAAAATTCCTTCTTTTGTGCAGTGGATGCAGGATGGAAGGAATTCCAGAAAGTGTATTTTCCTTCTGGGGATAAATCCTGAAACACTCAAGAAAACACAGTTTTCTTTGAGGAAGAGCAGCCTGTGGCAGCCAAGGCTGATTAGACTGAACACTCACATCCCTTCTACTTTCCTTAGCAGACCACGGTGTGATCTCAGTGACCCTTAAGATGGAGAAGAGAGCCTGCAAACAAAAGCTGTTCCCACTCTATCTAGCTCTATCTGAGCTCTAACTCTAACAGCTATAGGCAGTAGAATCAGGAGAGAGGTGAGAAGTGGGGCACTGCTCATTAAAGGGATGCCAAAAGCTACTCTTGGAAGAGAATCACCAAGTAGATCTTTATCTCCATGAAACATATAAGTCTATTATATTTGACATTAACTACCTCCTTTTCCTGTGAAACCTCATGGCTTGCAGCACTGAAAAGTTCCAGTGCCATCCAAGCCACTGCTGTATGGAGAAGATGTAGAGGACACCACCTGTTAGGGAAACTTCACAGATGCTCAGAGTGTTTCTGTATGATTTCAGAGGAGGATATATAAATAATAACACTAGAATTTTATGACTTAAAGAACTGTCATGGTATACATTCTTCGTGTCTTTCTTCCTTGCTTTATGAAGATTTATGACCAGAATAACATCCCTCAAGAACATGAATAAGTGGTTTTAATCGTTCGTCTTTGCTGCTGCAAATATTGTAACAACAAAACCAACAAAAGGCTGAAGTCTTTTATTACTTGTATTTTAATCAATTACTTAGCAGAAAACAGTGTAGCTGAAACAAATAATTCTACTAACAACATCATGTCATCTGCTGAAGTCTTTTTCTCATTTTGGATACTTTTGAACTGTCAGAAGTTCTTCTGACTTCCAATACAGATAGGAATGTTTCCAGAAATACACAAGAAATATATATGTGAACCTAAACAGTTTTGTTTACTTATTAAAAAAATTACTTGATCTTAAAATTGGTATGATAACAAATAAATGGCATTAAACCAAAAGTAAATATATACATATTCATCTTTGAGTACTTTTTAAGAATGCTCAGCACCAGAGATACTATAAAAAAATCCACCACACTGAGATAGCTGTAGAAAAATCAGAAGAATTTTAATTTCTCAACATGTATGTTTAGGTCTACACCCATCATTCGTATATTAGTGATGACTCAACAAAATAAGAAAACATGAGTAAGAGTAATTCAATTCTTCTCTTTCTGTAGGCAGCAACCAAAGCTCAAAGATGAGCCTTAGTAGCTATTTCTGCACTTTGGATAAGAAGTTGTGAAAACTATGTGTACTGTTGCTCACCTGAGAAAGCATGACATTAGCAGGTAGGCCCTTCATCTCCCTGGAAGTTCTTCTCACATTCTGCTTCCTTCCTGAGTCAATTCCACATTTCTCTCACTTTAAAAAGGTTATAGAATCTGTGAAGAACACAGGAACGTGAAAACAGGTTATTGTCTCCCTTAGGATAAGAAAACAGTTACTAGAGAAGGCATACTGTTTGAGCAGTTTTTGGCTGAAAGATGCAGATTTCTAAAACTGAAATATTTGATGGAAATATGTCAGTTTCACAATTTTAATTAGAAAATGGAAAGCATTTTTTTTTTCCCTTGGTGTTAAAGAGATGAAATAAGTACATTTTTAACCCTTTTGCTGTGTGTCACTGAAACACATAGATTACTGCATTAATTTTACTATTGTAAATATTTATATACTGATATTTATCTATATATATTTATATATATATCTAGTCTCTCTATATAATATTCACATAAAACAGAAAACTTTATCAAAGGAAATATTTCAGTGTTTCCAACTACAATTTTTAGATAATTTCTACTAACTAAAAAATTTTGGAATGCCAAATTTTGTTCTCTTTGGAAAGAAATCCCTCAAAATGTTGCAATTAAGTTGACTTCTAAAATGATCTAAAATGGAGTATCTGAAAAAGATGTTGTGTTTTTTTTTTTACTTTTGTACATCTAGGTAAATGTCATAGCTTCCCAGGTAACAGCCCCCCTCATTCTATTCACACAAAGTGGTCTTGCCGAAGTGCGGTAGCTATGGAGGATGAATGAAAATTATCATTGTCGTTCAGGGAAGACAATTCCATCTAGAAAGAATTATTTTAATTAGCTATATAAAAGGCTGTCTTTTAGATCATAAATCCAAGGGTTACAAACAGTGGAGTGGAATAGTAGGTGTGATGCAGAGGGTATTCATTATCTCTGACATCATTTGGGAGACATGGAAAACGTAACAGCACAGTTTAGAGCCATATTCCCTTTCCCAAGACTCTGCCTCTGACAGCACAGGAATCCCACTGGTCACCCAGAGAAGTTGTGGATGCCCCATCCCTGAATGCGTTCAAGGCCAGGCTGGATGGGGCTTTGAGCAACCTGCTCTAGTGGGAGGTGTCCCTGCCCACGGCAGGGGGGTGATCTTTAAGGTCCCTTCCAACTTGAACCATTCTATGATTCTATGAAACAAAGGGTGGGACATGTCACTTAGACCTACTGTCATGATTAAGTGCTTTCTGAAGCAAAGTTACCCTCTATGAAGAGAGATGCTGTGGAGCATGGTGAGGACAGCATGATGTAGATCGCACAAGAAACAATGCCATGCCCAGGTGGAGTAATTATGAAAAAACTCATGAGGAGCTTTCAGTAACATTTAGTAAATGAAGGGACAAAGTAAGCTACAGAGATTTTTCTTTGCTTGCTGTCTGGGAATCTACATATGAAAAGATCTGGGACATTTTATACATGGATTTATCTCACAAATATTATTTTTAAACAATTATCAAAAGGTCTGGTTCCACTAAAGAAGTAATGATAATTTTAACTTAGTTTCATTTGAAGTTAATGAGACTATTCATATGATTTAGGCAACTGTTTGAACATTATATTGGGCCAACCTTAAAAGGCCGAAAACCCTCCAGAAATGGGTTTTAAATATATTTAATGTTTTAATAAAATATCAATTAAAGGTCTTATGGTAATTCATTTCTAAAAAAAATGTTTTGAATAAATATGAACACATTTAAAAATATATCCGAAAAGCTAGCTGTTTGAATTGCATCCATCTTTTTCTTCTCACCTCATGTTTTCATGAGTGTTTTAACATAGTCAGATATACCTTAGAAAACCATAACATGACATTCTAAACACATATAATCTAAATGCTGCTCTTCAACTTGAACTAATGATGTACACAACTCTAGCAGACAAAGAAAATTCATTTGTAATAAATCAAAAGGCTCTACTTTCTATAATTGCACATAAAAATATATTAAAAGAAGCTATTAAGGTTGCAAAGTCAAGCATTCAGAAACTAGAAAACCTCAAAATTAAGATTGCTCATGCAACCTTAATGTACTGTCAGTGTATGTGTTATTATAAAGTTAATAATATGATCATATTCTTTTTTTTTTTTTTCCACAGGACCTTATAAAATGGATAGTGTTTCTTTTACAAATATTCACTGTTCTGTTCACTGTTCTGTTTTACCCTCACCATTCAATATGATGTCTCCAGGACATACCTGTTTATTCAAGGCTCTTCTGAAGATGCAATGATGAACATCCTTCATAGATTATCTATAGTGCTGATCGTTCTCTTATACAGGAACTTAACACACATAAGGGATTTTATCCCCCTGCAAAAGGGACTGGATTGGAATGAGATTCATGTTAAAGAAGGTACTCCCAAATATGGATGCTAAATTTGAGAGGCCTGTTGCCTGAATTTTTTTCAAAGACATTATAATTTGATATCATTTGGTAAGCTGAAATGACCGGGGGGGGGGGGGGGAGGGGGGGGGTTGCTGCACTTGCAACTGTGAATTCTGAGTGCTTCTGCCAATCAAGTCATTGGGTCTCTAATGATCCAACCAAGAACCCCTGATGTTATGGTGCAGACCCTCAACCCCCCAGACCCATTGCAATGACAATGTTTAGCCTTCATAAACGCCTAACTGTGTTTGGTCTTAGCATTTCCAATATTTTCTGTGAATCTCTTCCAGTTTTCTTTTGGGATCCTTCCCCAACCTTCCTTTGACTCATTTATTCTTCTAACTGATTCCTAAAAATTTTCAATTCATCACATTTTCCTGTTCTGTTGGCAAAAAGGACTCTTTGAGCCCCTTGAGCCAATCCATTATCCTATTCTTCATCTCAGCTTGTCAGTCCCTATGTTCTAACTATCCATCTCTATCTCTCATTCAGAAGACAGTCAAATTGTTGACCAAATCTATACTGTTTAGACAGTCAGAAGTGTCCAAAAATATATTCCTGTTATAGTGACAATTCAAAACATTATATAGATAACTTTCTGGGTTTTGGGTCTTCTTGGGACTCAAGGCTGAGCTAATGGAGAAACTGGCAGCAATAATAATTGTCACCTATGTGAGGACTAAGAGCAAGGTTAGACCCTATGCTAGAAGGTTTTGCAGATGGCAGAGGCATAATGACATGAGGGAAACCTGACACAGCCTACAGCAGCCTAAAGCTACAATCTTGATAAAAGTCCTACTCATCCACTGGAATGGATGAGCATACCCAGTTTAGCATGGGGAAGTATATTTTTCATCAGACTATATATTTGGAAAAGTTTGCAAAAGAGAACAAATGCCATGTATTATTTTCCTGCCATTGTTACAGTCTTTTCCCCAAATCCTGTAGAATTTACAGTTTCCTATCTAAAAGACTTTTTAGCCAGGGATAAGCAAAGAATCCTTCAAATTTTAGAATAGTGCTGGAATAGCTTAGTCATCGTGGCTGAAATTTTGTGAAAGAAGTCAACTTTGCATATTCCATTAGGAAAAGATATTTCAGCCCAGATAACTCTATAAGATTATTTACATGCAGTGAGGTCTTGTCACAGATGTCCAGTAGTTGTAATAATATACAGTACTATCCACCCCCCTGGTAATTACTGAACTTCAATGTATATTCTTGGCTTACAGGTAAATGAAAGCTAATTAACATTATTATCACTGTTACATTCCCTGCTAAAGGTCTGGATCGTATATCTTCTAAAATCTTTTACTCTAAGGGCTATAGCACATGGTCTTAAATGTTCAAAAATCTTCCATCAGAGGACAGTGAAAACAGGGATGTGTGTTGAACTCTGATCTTCCTCTGTGATTTAAAGCCGCAAACCTGGAGGCATTAAAAGTAAGTTAATACTTGTTGAAAAAAGAAATTGCAAATGTGTTTAAAAGGTAATTAGTGAATAATTCCTTTAGTTACTTTGCTCTCTTCCTTTCTCATTGAACTTGGCCCTCTTGTCTATAGGAAGCATTATAAATTTTGAAAGTCTCCCATGAATTGGACATTTTAATGAACTACTCACAGCAGTCACCTGTCAGTGGCCAGTATATTGGAGAGTGAGTGAAAATTTATCTCTCCAGCACAATATGTAACACTACTTTTCACAGGGACCTGGGCTAATTTAACTCTGCTGTTTTCTGAATTAACAAGGCTTGTCTTCAAACCTTTCGACATAGGAGCATTCTGTTCTGTTATTATTTTAGCACTCGCCTTCCTACCCTCCCCCAGGACGTGCGTTATTTAATCCATCTGGAGCCTTAGTAACCAAGTTCCCCTGCTCTCCCTGACCCCAGTGATTTATGCTTCATATTTCATGCTGTGGTTGGTCTTTTACCACTTATATTCCCCCCTCCTTCTCCTGGTCAATCTTTTTTTTTTCCACGTCCCTCCCCCTCTTTTTCTTTTTTAGGGGGAAGGATAAATATTTGACAAGTGGACTGTTTGTCATGCAAACCCTAACACGGTTACAGTTAGAGAGGGGAATAATTCAATCTGCCAAGACTTAAATGCTGATAGATCATTGGCTGTTGCTAGGCCAAGGGTTGTGCCACTCATAATTTTTCCCACCGATACAACTATTTTATGGAATATGACATACATCTTTAGGTGTTAAATCATCCCTAGAATAATTTGTCTGTCAGGAATCAAAGTGAAAGGAAATAAAATACCAGAGCACAGAGTCGTATTGCTAAATCTCATATTCCACAGGGACTCACTCTTGCACTTTAGTGTGTGGTTGTGTCTGTGTCTTTAAATAAAAACAACACGCACAGAGAGGAAAGAAAACCATGAAGGAAGAGCAGGGGGAAAAACCATCTGCATTGTGAATGTTGGATTCACAATCAGTCTCCTTATGCTCGGTTCCTTCCTTACTCCCCGTTCCTCATATCCTTCTTATCAGATTTCATGTTTAATGCCCACCCTGAACCCCCCATCCCACACCCACAAATCTGACTGAACACAATAGCACTGATAAAACGGAAGCAAATTTCTTCTATTAGTGACTGACAGCAATTTGAACAAAATGAAGTTGTACCATGATATCGTTATATATACAAGGTGCAAATAACCTAGTTTGAATAATCACAGCCTCTGTCCTTTTAAATGATTTTTCTCCCCCATTTAAAGGGAGGCCTTTGATGTGATAATATTAATTCCCTCTGTGCTTGGAGGAAGAAAAAAAAAACCTAGGAGAAGCGGAAATTAAATGAGTAATGCAATGTCAGTCAATCTTTTAAACCAGGGCCTTATTAACAGCTAATCATTTTGTCATTTTGTCGCTCAAAGTAATGAATTTGATAGGAGGAGAAGGGAATGTTTTATGTTTATTTTTATTAGTTTTAAACAGAAACAGTTGTGGAAATATTATATTATCGAGACTCACAGCATTTAAGTGGTTTCTGTTCAGCATATCGCTATTTTTCTTCACTGCCAGTATCTGATTGCCATAATTTTGAATAATCTGCTTGTCTTTCAAAAAAAAATTGAAAAGGATATTCATCTCAGGCATAGCACGGGGTTCCATCACTGGAGATGCATTAGTCTTTTGTTAGGTATTTCTTTACATCCTATTTATTCAGAAGTATCTAAGTAATTAATCACTAGCAGGATAGTTTATGCTGCTGAAAAGAACAGTATATGTTTCTCAGCTGCCAGTGTCTGAAGACCAGAAAAAATACAGTGAAAATTCCATAAATAACTTTCTGTTTCTAAAAGCGCAATGCAAGGTTTAATTTTATTTTAAAATTCTGTAGGTTATGGATACATGGTAAACACATACTGGTAAAATACGTTAAAAATCTGTTGCTGAGGATGGATTCTCTGTCGATGTCCCTGTAGCATTTTGCTTTGAAATAGCAGGGGTGACCTCTGAATTGGGACTCCAGAGGACTCTCAAATTAAGTACTTTGAATATGGTACCATTATAAGGCTTGATCTAATGTTGATAGGGGTTTTCCATCAACAAAACCAGCAATATCTGGCACATAGACAATATAAGAATTTACAGTCTCTTATGGGGTTATGAATTTTGGTTTCCCTCAATGTGGCTTTTCATATATTTCCTTTACATTTATGTATTTACTTATTTTATATTTACTTATTCTATATGCACTTATTTTAGAGTTATATTTTAAAAGCCCAAGAATGGATCATGACTCTAGAGCAGCACAGCAAAATATAGTTCCTGATCTCCAGCTCAAGGCCAGCCTTCATTTACCATGAGTTGAGTTGGCAAGTAAATCAATACCTAGTAGCCTAGTGATATATCTGGTGATTTACTTATTCATTGACTGAGAAGTAATTGAGTGGGTTAAAGTACATGTGAAAATACTTCTCTAG
Organism: Gallinago jamesoni; assembly: GCA_025769975.1. NCBI lineage: Eukaryota > Metazoa > Chordata > Aves > Charadriiformes > Scolopacidae > Gallinago > Gallinago jamesoni. The sequence goes on along the minus strand of JAOQGH010000012.1, from coordinate 89,480,307 downwards.
TATTAGCAAAGGTTCCATTTCATTTTTATTTTCAAACATGAGTGTATGGAAATTCTCTCCACCAGAATGGAAGCATTTGCTGCATAGGGAGAAACACATGAAAGTGGCTAAACCAAACATAGTCCTTAAAGTCCAAACAGAAAATGCTGTCTACTCAAATTATAAGAACTAGTTATAGGTATATCCTACTTCCAGGTAATTTGAAAAATGCAGGAATGAAACTTTTTTAGAAATTTCCCAATGGCAGGAAAAAAGGTGCCGTACTATCCACAATTTCAAGTTACAGAGTTAAAGTAGGAATAAAGAGATTTTTACAAAACACTGAACCAGACTGGCTCCCGCTTGAATTATAGAGTCATGGATTGTTCTCTTCTGTAAGAATTCAGACATATTCACAGGTTTGATATTGATATATATTAATATGCCTATCTAAAGGGTGGTTTGAAGGAGGAGGGAGCCAGACTCTTTTCAGCAGTTGCCAGTGAGAGGACGAGGGGTAACAGGCACAAGTTGGAACACAGGAGGTTCCACTCAAATATGAGAAAAAACTACTTCACAGTGAGGTGCCAGAGCCCTGGAACAGGCTGCCCAGGGAGGTCGTGGAGTCCCCTTCTTTGGAGATTTTCAAGACCCTCCTGGATGCAGTCCTGAGTAACATGCTCTAATGTGCTCTAGGCAATCCTGCTTCAGCAGGGGAGCTGGACTAGATGATCTCTACAGTCCCTTCCAACTCTAATAATTCAGTGAAATTCAGTGAAATATGACCACAGTAATTGTTATCATACCCACTCAGCCTATGGCAAATATGAGGTGAATCCTATTAGCTACAAAATCAGTGAAAGTAAACTGTATGAAGTTGTTCTATCTCACATTTTTGGTGGTCAAGGAATACACACAGAGTTTCCAAAGGTCAGCTGACACACATTAACCTGGCTAAGCTATGGTAATGAACTGGTGTGTTGGAGTCCTAAACGTGGCATTGTATTTGAACAAGAACCCCTCTGACTCTCTGGGTCAGTTGATGTTCTAGTTGCCTTATTTCCGGGATGCAGAAAAGGGAAGGAGAAGAATATGAAATATTCCTATTGCTATAGGCATTTTAAATATATTGTGTGAGTGTAAATTATTAGCATATGGCAACGATCCTGCTGTCTTTCAGTGAAAGTATTACTCAGGAGTCCATGCTAAATGCTGAGTCCTCCTTTTCACTATCTTTACGTATCTATGTGTCCTTTGTGCTGTATAAGAAATGCCCTTGTGGGAACTGATTGCTGCCGTTAGGTTGTTGATTCAGTTGATTGTTGCTTAAGGCTGTTCATTCTCTATCCTCAGAGAAGCTTGTCCCGAGACTCTCTCATAAAGCGGTTTCTTTTTAGAAAATGAAAAATCTTCAAAGCTTTAGCAGACATATTATTTCCTTGCTGTTGGTAGGGAGCAAAGACATCAAAGAAATAGCTGGATTCATAATCTACGGCATATTCAGAAAAGACACACATTTTGCAAATTGCTTTATAATTATTTGGAATTGAAATTTTAGTATTGAAGATAGAAAGAGCAGTTACAGATTCACAGAATTATTTAGGTTGCAAAGGACCTCTGGAGGCTATGTTGCCTCATGGCCAACATGGATCGGATGGCTCAAGGCTGTGTCCAGTTGAATTGTGTATATCTCTGTGCATGGGGACTCCACAGACTCATCAGTCACTCAACAGTTCAGTCTTTGGCCAGCCCTCTGAAGACTGAATCCCAGTTTTCAGCAGCTGAAACCAAATAATACATTGATAATGAGCTGGAGGAAAAAAGCAAACTCCAAATACTTTTTTTTTTGGTCATTTTAACCAAAAAAGTTTAAAATTTTAACAGAACCTTTTACTTCTTAATCCAAACATATTTTCTGACACATATGTTTCTGGTAGTCTTGGTCTACATTTCGAACATTTATACTTCAAGTTTTAGGAGCAAACAGAAAAATTCATTTTTTAGTTTAAAAAGCTGATTTAAAATCCTTTTGACAAAAGCCATCTTCAGCTATCCTGTTGTAGGAGAACTGCAAAGTGACCATGTAAGTCTGAAAGTGCATATGTAAAATATCATTGTTTCAATTCAACATTTAGACTGGAATTTGGGATATAGACACTTAAAATATTTCTCCTGAATCTTCTCTTATACACACATTCTATATTTGCTATTAGAAAATAACATATGGCTTGATATATATTTACAAATACATATTTGATGCAAACACTGAGTGCATTCTAAACATACAGCCAATTTACTACACATGCAAACTGTATCTCCAGAATAAGGAGCCATCATTAAGAATGCTGTTGTTATCCATAAAATATGAAATGTGAGGGATCATAAATTTTCAGCTAATCATTCCTCAGTTCTTCACAATAAAGTCTTTCTTCCTAAGTATCATCTCTTGGTACTACAAGTTTCTTATTCTTGCCCCAATCTCTTTCTCATGTTTAAAGATGGCTGAACTCATCACTACATGAAACTGGGCTTGGAAATTTTCTAGCCAGGATGAAAATGTTTACGTAACTAAGGACAGCAACTGGAACACATTTATTTGTATATATACAATTGCAGATTCCTATATTTTGCCCGCCTTTTCGCTACGGTACCTGATACTTCAGTTTTCTCTTTATTCAACATGTAATTTCTGGTCTATACTTTTATACCATTTTATTCCTTCTTGGTTCCTTAATATTTTCCATCTGAAAGACAGGAATTAGTATCTTTTATAGAATATAATATTAGTTACTGACAATTCACTTGTTTCATGAACTGCCTATATCTGTATTTGTCTGTGTAGATACCAAAATTAATATTGTTTTAAATATTGAGAGCTAGGTATTTGTGTAAATAAAGGAATCTGTGAGCAAGGATATACAAATACAAGAATACTTGAGGAACAAATAATTTCAGAACACACACAAAAATAAAAGCTGGTATAGTTGGAGGAATAGTATTGAAATATTTTGTTTTATACAGAAAACTGCCATATTTTTTACTAATTTATTGCAGCATTATTATTTGAATAACTTGAATTAAAGTTAGCCACAAGCAGATGTATTTGGCAGGCATGACTGGAAGCTTGAACTGGAATTTAGGATATACTATTCATCTCACCTTTTAAACTATTGTGTAAATAGTGTGTGAAATATTTCTATAATGTCTAGGTCAATAATTTTAAAAATGGGAGGTTAAATTTAGATTCTTAAAGTCTATATGTAGATATACAAATAAATAACCTGTTTTTTTAAACATAGTCATTTCCCAAAACATTTAATCTCAACAAGAGCTCTTGGGTGTTCAGAAGTTCTGGAAATCAGGCCATTTGTTTATATGACTGAATATTGGTTTTTAGGAGCTTAAATTCAGGGTTATCCTTTTGAAAATCTTAGCCATTGATCCAAAATTGTGTCTAATAGAAATCAATATGAGCTCTGTCTCTGTTTTAAATGAGAGAAGAAGCATCTATTTTCCTAAAATATAAATCTATTCAGAACAGCATAATATATAGACAGCTTGTAGAAATTTGAAGTCATGCCATTGTCTTGTAGGCAAGTGACTGAAACACTGAGGATGATAAATTGTAAAACCAACTGGGCTTTCTTCTGATAACTGGACACACTTTGAATGCCAAAAAGATAACATATAGACTATCTTGTAATTTTTTTTCCTCTAATACACTGAATAAGTAATATTATATGGGAAGTCATGGAATGCCCCTGATTAAATAGAGAATAGTATTTCAAAATCCATATTCCTTGAATACGCTTTACTTAGTCCTTCAGATAATCATTATGGATTACTTTCTGTAGAGAGGTAAGAGAGGGAGAATGTTTGTTCCCTACGCATCACAGAATACTAACATATTTAAAGCGTGGAGTTTAATAAACTTTTGCACACAATCTGTCCCCAGACTCTTCCCAATTGAATTAAACCCTAAAGATGCTAACTTATGAAAGAAAATATCTAAGCAATCAAAATGGTTAATTACATAATTTGTTAAGAACAATCCTTCTACTCTGAGCAAAGTATTTATTCTGTAAAACAGTCTTTCATATGTCATGTTGTTTTTTCTTTATACTGTAAAAAACCCCACCACATCATGAAATGATGAGTGAGAAGTAACAATGGGCTAAAGTTATTTTACCGGTCTCCAAACATACCTGCCAAGACCTTTATCCATATTATTCTCTGGCAAACAGGAGGGAGGGATTCACATCTTTCTTAGTTAAATGCTTGTTATAATCTCAGAACCAGAGTGCGGCATTCTCCTTGAGAATTATTATTTGAAGCACAGTTCCTTAAAATTCTTTTATGCACCTTTGTCACATTTGAGACATGCAGAAAGCTTTGTAGTTTGAGCAGTTTCAGTAAGACCTATATTTTGTGTGCCCTGCTAGATTGATGTGCTGTTAGACTATTTGGAGCTTATTACTTATTCGTTCACTAAATGTGTCCTTATTTTGTCTTGTTCAAAAATCAAGCCAAATCTAATGACCTAAAGAGTATAATTTTAAAAATACTTATTTAACAATATTTTTTTCTCTTTTTTTATGTGTGTACAAGTCATTTCTGTAAATAAAAACATCTTATGTCATGCTCCAAAGATGCATGTTACGAAAGACATGTATACTTCTGGTAATGGTACCTCTAAAATGCTTCAACTGCTTTCTGAAAACTATAGATATATATGTAGTTAATTAAAGAAACGCACATTTATGTTTAAGATGTTCAAAATATTTAAATTGGTTCAGGGGAAAATAGAATTAATTTGTAACTTCTGTGGTTCAACATTTAAAATCAAATAGCTACGCTCTAACATCAGCATTGCATTATTACTGTCCCAAATGCCTTCTTTTTAGGAGTATCTAGGCAGAAGGTCTCTTTAAATCTGTTGTTGCTAATATATTTTATTAGAGCATCGAATTGACTAAAATGTTAACTTAGTTGACTGTTCCAACAGAAAAATAATGTGGTATCTTAAACAATTAAACAAGCAATAGCCACATATGTATTTATGTTCTATATTTTATTGACAAATAAGATATTTTATTGAGAAATAACAGAAGTAATTTTACAGAGTGACTATTGCAGAGACAAATAGGTAAACACACAAAACCCACTTGTTGACTACTACAAGGCAGCATCTTAAACAGTCACTTCCTCACTTGCAGCAAAGAAATTCTGGAACAGCCACTTCCAAAGGAAGAGGAATCGGACTACCCATCTTAGAAGCAGACAATATTTTGTTTTAATTTCTATACTTTGTACTGTCCCAAAGGGCTGTGTCTATGCTTGTAAATAAAATGATTGGGTGTCTGCTCTTTCATACCCGAGCACATGTGGCACAGCACAGTATATGTCTACATACTTGAAATCTCATCACCTTGAAAAGCACAGTAGCATCATCCATATTGGCTCTCAGTAGCAGTTTCTGAATTATTCAGTCTTCTGAAGTATGTCCAAGTCCTATCTCGAAAGGGTGCAAGTCTGACCAAGGCAAAACCAATCCAAGGGGAGTGTTTGAGCCTGTGCTTTGGCTCTGCTTAGCTTAATAGCACAGCAGCAGCCAGTCTGAACTTCCTGCATTCATCAATACACATAACTCACATCTTGCAAAAAGGTTCACACAGGAAAAGCTTTTAAATGTTTTAAATAAGTTCAGAAACTTTCTTAGGACTATACTGTATATGGTATGCACCGGGAAAGTGAATGTAGGTGTGAACAACAACCTGCATATCTCTCTCTTCTGTGCAGTGCATAGGCATGCGATGAATAAGGAAATTAATATCTTTCCGTGTGTTGAGAAGTCATGATATGTGTCCATGTGTTGAGAAGTTTCAAATTTGCTGGTTTCAATCCTTCTCCACTGTGCTATGCTACATGGTAAATGGGTAGCTGTTTTACAGTCTGCAGTGAATAGTTGCAGACCTAGGATAGATTCCAAGAATTAAACTAATTAAAATATTTCAAAAATCCATTAGATAGATTAGATGGCAGCTCAATCATTTAGAAATGTTGCCTTGTGATTTTTTCATTTTAAATAATTATATTTTATTTAAAACATTAGTAGACAGAGAAAGCAGCAATTCAATGTTGAATTCAGTGAGGCTTTTGGAAAGTTTTCCTAGAAATATTCATGCCATTTAAAAATGCCTGTTACACGCAAAGGTGACATGGGTGCTTATGGTACTCTGTGTGACATAATGCATGAGGAAAGAAGCCAAGTACCTCCAGGTGATTTAGATGTACTAATAGCCTAGCATGAGACCCCTCATCATTTCACTTGCTATGATAGTTGTCATAATACAATCAATTTCAAATGTGCTCTTAAAGAAACTGCTCCAATTCTTTATATCCTCAAAAGATGGATCAAACCTACTTCTTGCCATGTCTACTTGTAGACATTTAATTTAGTAATTCCTATCAGGCATCTTGAGGTGCAAGAAAGTTTGTGTTAACACAGAGACAAAATCACTCCTTCAAGCTTGTTGGAGCTGCTTTGACTACGAGACCATCTAAATGAACAAGACTTGGATGTTCTACTAACTCTTCAAATAGTTTGTTCCCTGACTATGGGAAAGGTTTCTAATCTGCTTTGCAAAGAAGTCTGAGACCCAGAAACTTAGCAGCATGTATTAGAGCTACAAAGGCTAAGTCCTTTAAAAACATGAAGTCTCTAATTTAGTCTCCATGAACCCATCAATGCTTTGATGGACTTCTAGTGCAGTTTGCCAGAGTAAAGAGTCATGTCATCACTGTAGTGACCAGAAGAGTATAAAGAAACATGTGGCATAAGCCAATGCAGGTAACAGGTAATAAAATGTTGCGTGAAAAAGCACGTCCTCTGGGAGTGTTCCTCAGCCTCACTTGGAGCATTGCAATTTGTACAATACTGTATACCACTGCTTAGCTGTCCTTGTTTTACTTTGCTGGGACAAATATGGCTCCGTATATTGCTAATGCCCGCTCCTAATGAGCTCGCTTAAGTCATGAGGGATCAGGAAAGGCCTGCTCCACTTTTCTCCTGCTCTGTGAGTGAAGGCTGTCTCTTAATTTAGACATAAACAACAGAAACTGAATTTTCTGTTTCCCTGTATCTAGGCGCTTTCTCTTCTCTTTTAATGTTTACTGTTATAATTACATCAGGCAAAGAAATTCTCCTCTATCTTCTCCCAGCATCTTGAAAGCATCATTTATAATTGTTTGTCTTGTGTAGCTTCAATTGAAATAAATGGGATTTCATCTCACATCGGGCCAAGTTTGTGTTCCATGAATGCTAGCTTAAGGAGAAACTATGTCAAAACTGCATAAGTGTGCAAATTGAAAATTAACATTGGAAGACATTTGGGTGTGTATTGAAGACATTTTTTATCTTAAGTGCTCCTCAGAGTGATATTTAAACTAAGCACTACTGATTTCCTGCATGTTGTTGCTGTTTGGTTTTTGTTTTGTTTTGTTGTTTTGTTTGTTTGTTTGTTTTTTAATCTGGTGGTATTGTTGCTGTTGTTCACTTCATGATTTTGCTTTCCTCTGAACAGTTACCCTGAAAATAATGTGCAAAGTGAGTAAAACTGTCCATGTTCTTGAATAGGCAACCAGGACTTAGAAAATTTCCCTATCCCTAATATTAATTTCTCTCTAGCTGTAGACTGCATGCTGGATGTTTTAATCACGTTTTCCTTTGCACAGTATACATGATCTTTGGGGTTAATAGACACCCTTGGACATTTGGGAAGAGACACCTAAAAGTTATACACTGAAGTACCCATACAGCAGACTCAGAGTCAGTAGACGACTCACTGTCTCCTTCTGCCCACTACCACTTTTGTCTTTCTGCCAATTAAGTCTGCACTATCTCAGGCTAAAATCTTAGGACTTGAATAGAGTTCATCTATGCTTACTGTCACACTCCCCAAATGAAATTAACTCATGAAGTTCTAGTGGATTTTACAGAATCTTTTAATTTTGAACACAGTTGTCTTTTTTCTCTATTTGCCTATTCCCTGATCTTTTCATTACAAAAACTAAGAAAAAAGTATTTTTTTTATTTCAATGCTCTAAGTTTTCCTTAACTTCTTTTTAGTAATGTTTTCGAATAAAATTCGACAATTAGATCTTATGAAATTTTCTTATCAGTCCAGGGGAATGACTGTGACCCTACTGGAGAAAACAATGTGCAGTCAAGCACTGAGGAATACTTGAGCAGAAGTTGGGCCATGGGCCATTGGCTTTGGCAGCATAACTGAGTGAAGAAGTTCTGGCTCACTCTGTCCCCATTCCCAGTTGCTCATTCCTAACCTTGGAGCTCATTCTGAACCTGGAATTTTTGGTTTGCAATGCAGGAATATAGAGATTACATATTGAGGTGGGGTATGGAAGAGAATGAATAATTAGAACAAACTTACAGGTCCACAGACTTGGACAATATTTCCGTATACATGATACACCATGTGCTTATCAAGATGGAATTCAAACAATAACAAGGATTTCTTACAAAGTCCTAGACAATTATACTAGAGGCTCCTGTAACTCTCTTAGTGTGCAGATTGATCTAGGCTAGAGATGAGGATGATGAGAGAAACACACTGGAATGAAATTTGAATGGAATACCTGTTCACCTGGTTGATCAGAGATGTCTTCTTTTTTCTTTTCTTTCTTTTTTTTTTTTCTTCATAAAGAAAGCTTCTAGCCAGTTTTTACTTTTTTTTATTTTCTGGTGGTGATATCCAGAATGTTGTATTTCTTTGCATTAATGAAGGTGGGGTACATGACACCTCTCACTTGCTGCATTTACTTTAATGATCAGCTCCTCTATGTGGGGTGTGGGGTGGGTGTCACTGTGTGCATGCATCCTCTGTGTGTCACAGCACTTCATTAACTTCTAACTTCATTACAGACTAGGCTAAAAAAAAAGATGTGCTACAAAGGCAGCGTCTTTATTCAAATGTGTGACCTTCATGCTTTCTGATTTATTAGCGTAATATAACATAAGGCAATATCATATAAACATAACATATTTATCAAACACATCTTTCCAGTAACTTGCGCTGAGCATAAAAAAATTGAATGCATATCTTTCATATAAAGCCTCTGATACCAAGGCATTATCTTTTAAATAACACTGATAAAAGTACAGTGGTTTTTTTGCTACTCCAGAGCTATTTCTTCTCCCCAAATATTTGCTCCCCAAAGCTTGTTAACTGTTTTGCCCTCTCAGTTAACAGTCAATTTCTGCTTAAAACTCTTTTGAATTTTAATTTCTACCTTGGCTGTTCTTCCAATGATGAATATAATTAGTAGTTTCCCCTCCTCTGTGATAATGTAGAAATACAATGTTGTATCATGTGGTATTTTTCCTGAATGCTAATCAACTAAAAGCCCTTGTATGACTAGTATGGCTTTTTATTAATGGAGAAAGTCATCATCTTACTGTATATACTGTCTACAATACTTCAGCACAATTAAAAGTCTTCTTTATATAAGTCAACAAAAATCAGTGTTTTAAGATCAATCAAAAACTATACGGAAAGATGTAAAGTAACTTCATACTAAATTTGAGTGAACTTAAGAGTAGTGATGACTTCAGTAGTGCTTTTTACATGAAGACTTTACTCTAGTAATTCCTGGGTTTTGTTTGGAGCTTTTTTTGTTATAGGGTCACCTATCTGTTTCATATTTAGTTAGTATTTGACATTTCAGAATTGTATTTCATGTAAATGATCAACATACTAACAAAATATTTTCTGCTCTTCAGATGACAGTTTCCACCTTACAGTATCTCAATTACTAATTGCTCTTGAGACCTTTACATGCTAAGCCATGGACCTATCAGGCTTCACCCTGGCTTCTTCTATATTTATGAATAATGTTTGGCATATTTCTGACATCAGTTTCTCATTTTCAGTGTAAACTAATAACGTAAGATGGAATGGAAAGACACGGAGATAATCCCCAGTGACCCTTGGGGTCACCCTCTGCTTTGCTATAAAGATGAAAAGAAATGAGCTGCAGCTCAGCCCTTTAAATTAACAGCAAAAGATATCAAATCCTTAAACCATTTAACAGCTTAATTTGACTTGGTTTTGTTTTTCTTTTATTTCTTGTAGGAGAAGGAAATGGGAAAGCCTGATTAGAGTGGAGTTCCAATTCTACCAGTCTTTGAACTAACATTTGGAAGCATGGGTTCACTTAATATTTAAATCATTTTACTATGTATTCAGCAAGTTTACATATACTGCAATGTGTCAATAGATACATTCTCTAATAAATATGGTGCATGCCACAGTTTAACTCTAGATAGGATGTTATTTTAGAACAGTGGTAGTATTAATATTGCTAATGACTTCAGTCTTACGATTCCCCTGCTTTTCCTATGGCCTCTTAAGAACAAGTAATGAAACACCCAGTGATTCTAACACAGGAAATTGATATTTTATTGAAAGATTCTTTTCAGTCTTTTAATTTTTTCAGCCACTTCACTGAGTCTTGGTTATGATTTAAGTAGCTAAAAATGTAGTTTTCTCCTCCTATCAGATATTTTTATTATTGCTCCTCTGGGTTACTACTATGATGATGATAATTGAAATTGCTCTATTTCTTCAATTTGTGTATGCAGTAAAAACATATTTTTGGATCCAACATAATCATTAATACACAGCATTAGATTATTATGTCACCAGTTTAAGATTGCTTTTGACTTCATTATAAAACCTGACAGGAAAATAAGATGGATTACATGGCTACCAGCTGAGCTAAAGTTTAAATTACTTTTCCGCATCCTAGGGAATAAAGCTTCCTCCCCTCCCAAATAAAAAAAAAAAAAATAAGGCAAAACAAACACACCAACATCTGATCTAACAAAAGTGTGATAAAAATAGTTAAAATAAAATGTACTTTACATCTGGCAGGAGATGTCGTAGTGGTGTGAGTTTCCAGTATGAAAAGAAGGCAGGTTTGAATATTGATCTTCTGAAGCTCCATTAGCTATATGCCGAGCATTGCTGACATCACAGATTGATGTCTCTTTAAACTGTGTCTCAGATTGAATCACTTGGGGAAACCAGCTATTGACTTCGGATGTTTGTGCCATTCAGCCACTGGAAAATGTTTTTTTTCTGTTTCTCTCTCCCTCTGTCTGTCTGTTTGTCTTGAATACGTGCACACACACATGCACAAACACAAATGCTTGGCCTTTTGTGTTAACGAATACTGTCTTTTTTTGTGTATGTAACTATAAATTGCCAAAGTTACTTTTATGCTTCCTTATTACATCTGTACATCACAACAGGTAGGTTATGATGTTCACAGTGAAGCAAAACTCTCCTTACTGACTAAGGTATTAAGATAGGATCCAGGAAGGTCTAAAGGAATGAGCATCATCTTGTCTGTGGAGACCTTCATTTCACCTTGTAAAGTGAGGCGACCATAATAGCCTCCAGAGAAGTGCTATAGGAATCAATAAAGACAAAGAAACCAAAGCCCTTCTGAGGTGCTGGTGGTAGTGATGTGTGTCTGTGTGTGTGCGTTCCTCTGTGCGTACGGTTGAAGAGAGCTGGTTTCTGACGAAAAGGAATGCAAATGTTAAAGGCATTGATCAGCACTCATCTCCGTTCAACCTCATGCCCTCTGCTACATCAATACATTGGAAACATAATTTGTATCAGCAGTTGTTTCTTTAATTAAGATCTCTCCCAAATCTTTCTCATTGATTCATGCCATTAACTTATCGATCAGCTTGCTTATGCTGAGATGGTAGTTTTTGCTGAGAGAAGGTATCTCCCTCAGTTCGTGATGCTGTTGCACTACAAACATCTTCTTGGCAACTAATGGGAAAACTGGAACTCACTCAGCTTTGGCACTTCTTCAACAGTACACTGGGGCCTTCCTGGGGTAAAAAAAAACACAATCCAAAAAATAGTGATTCGCCATCTCAAAACTTTGAAAATCCCTCCCAAAAACGGAGTATTTAATATGTTTTAAAACCTTGCTGAAAAAGTAACTATCCTAAAGACAACATGCAGAAAATATTATAGCCATGGGGTATATGCCATATCCAGTGTCTATATGTTAACGGCTAATAACCAGAAACCAAATGACAGAATTTGAGCTGAAATGTGATATATGTTAAGGAATTAAATATGAGTAGCTGATGACTCATTTAATCAAATAGTTGGTTAAAAAAAAAGTGATAATCAAGGCAGAGTGAGGTTAAGCCTAGGTAAAAGTTGAAAAAGAAAAGTTCCGTAAGTATTTCCTTATAAATCTGCATATTTCATCTCTTTGCATGATTTCTTCATGTTAGATTGTCACAAATACTGTAGCACACAGGTTTACTGGTCAGTATGTTCATAGATTCAGAATTTCATATCGATATCCAGATCAAGTTGAATTGAATATTTCTAGGAGAAACTTGACTAGGGCAGAACAAAAATCAAACTATACCATCTCTGTCTTCTTAGATAGTCAAGTAGTTGATGTTCTACAAATTTTGAGTAGTTATGATGAAGATTTATTCAGTGAAATTATTTATTCAATCAAATTATTTAGATCTAGGCTTCTCTTCTGTCTCACATAGTCTGCATGATGTCTTGCAAGAGCTTCAGGGAAGTGCAATGACTTTTATAAATATTGTCTTGAGAGGTTCCACAGCTCAAGAAAAGCAAGAAGGAACAGAGCAACAATGAGCTGCTACCTCTAACCCTAATTACCAGATGGAACAGGCCAAGGACAGATAAGATGCACATGGAACTCATTAAAGAGCTATGCCTTGTATGTAACCTTTGGGGAATGATTTAATCTCACCAAAATACTTTTAAATCATATCTAAGGTGACCAGCCACGAAATGGCTGAACTGGCCGGTTTGTTGGGTTAGAGAAACACAAAGTGGCACAGCAGGGACTGGACTACAGGGACTAAAGTGTGGGAATTTGGGAGATATGATAAGAGAAGTGAGTAAATATATTATTGACAGGAAGCATTATCAAAGACAAGGTTCAGGAGCTGATGATTTTCCTCACAAACAAATGCATTAAAATACTAATACAGTTGTACTAATACTAATTCAATTAATAAAACAATTCCTCGTGTTTCTTAGGAAACTAGCATTTGAACTGAATTTACTCTCCCTGACAGAATGTGACTTGGGAATCCAGATGCTGCTTTCACAAGTATAGCAGCTCCTCAATGAGAGAGGTGGAGTATATACTCTAAACTCACACAAAGCACAATTCATTGCTGATGGGCCCTTGTAGCCTGGACACTCTCTTTCAAATCTGCTTCAGCAATACAAATCGTAAGACACTGAAGAATGGTCTAACAGCAACTGCGTTTATCTCTTTAGAGTTTACTAGGAATACAACACAGTATGGATGCTGTCTTGCATTAAGATCTCTGTTCTTTTTTGATTTATTCAGCACCAAACTCAAAATTGTTGCTATTTAGTATGACTCAGACAAATTAGTCTGATAAAAATTTAGAAATTTTTTCAGAATACTCCAGAAAATAACATTATGACCTTCCCAGAAACTGCATTCATCTCAGGGAGGTTATACAAAGTGCTGTGCATCCTCCAAAAAGGACAAGGAGGGGTAAAAAGAGGGTGAGATGACTTAACTATATGGAAGGAAAATGTGACCAAGTGAAAAAATCAGGCATGCAAGCTAAAACTGACCTTGTTTGGCTTTGAATAAGACAACCTGCATTTGTACGGGATAAGGCTTTTGCAAATAACTTGCTCTCCCTTGAGAGCTTCCACAGCAGCCGTACCTAACTACATGAATATTCATGTAGCTATATGAGTAAAATGGGGACAAATATGCCTTGTATTTCTGATTATCAGAATTCTGATTTCCCTTTAAAATATGTATTTACTTAGAGATCCCTATCCTGGCCATGACAGATCAGTATCTACAACCATCTCTGTCTAGAAGGATACCCCAGATCAGGCTTGAAAGTATGAACCTCTGAGGCCTAAAAGTTATAAGATAGCTGGAAGTTGTGTTGATTGTGCTTTTGGGCACTTATTGGAAGAAAGGATGAGAGCACAGCTAAAATTCAAACAGTTTCAAAAACATGAGTGGCCCATGAAATCCACAGCATCTGGTGTGGGACAAACAGAATTTATGGTGCACCGTTCTGTAACACAAAAAGCTTGCAATGTCCTATGCACTTAGAAGAACATACCTCAGGAACACTATCTCAGTAATAAATAAGAGGCCAGAGATAAAATGCACCTACTGCATTCTGTGCAGCAAGTTAAAATTGCATTTAGGTTCAGACATTATCAGGAGATCTTTCTGCTTGTTGCTTTCTTTGAGATAGTTTGTCTTCCAAAAAAGCAAAGGAGTAGTTTAGGGTTGCAAGGTAAGAAAATCAGATTAATGTTGTGGCTAAAATGATCAGGAGTGAAATAGTCTGGCTTTTCCTTGCCTAGGATGAGAGCTATATCTCAGCCATTTCTCTTACTTGAGTTAAAGCTTTAAGGTAAATTCTAGAACAAGCGAACCAGGTATTGAGATGCCCTTCCCAGAGCTTTCAGGTGAAGTTTTGGGGACTTAACCGTAGATTTCAATGGGCACATTTGTCTATTGTTTTAGGTAGTCTGCAAATGACTTAAAATAAGATTTGATCAAGTGATACTAATTCAAATTTTCAAGGTTGTTTTCAGAATGGGTGAAATCCCAGCAGAGAATCCATCAAAATTAATTTAGCTAATTGGTGGATTCTCCTCTGCAATCTGAGGTAAGAGTTAATATGGATCACATTTTTCATATTTCATTAGGCTACTTTATAATCCATTTAGTTGATTTGATGTTCTGCTACAAAGTTCTGCTAAAAAGGGTAAATACCAGAAACTGCTTACTCAGAGGCTCACAGAATATAGTAAGAAAAAAATGGACTGGGAACTCTTTAAGACAATGGATAAAGTGTTCACTATTTATCTGATTTCAGCATTTTGGGCACACAGGGAAATTTTATACTATTTGCAGGACAGCCTGATCTGCATGATAGTCTTCTCAGGCAGAGGCATTCTAATTCTGATGGACAAGAGAATGCCCTAGTAAGAGAAGCCTGTGGGACTTGCTTGCTTAAGCTTATTTCATATGTTCTTATTTCTTAAAGTTTTCAGAGAAACAACATTGTGTGAGAAAAATGAGAGCAAAAGTTTTCTGAAGAGCCAGTACTCATTCCAAAAGAGATATGATGAGATTTCAGGGAAAAAGTGAGACTTAATTGCAAGGACTTCCATTTATAAAGTTTCCATGGGCGGCTCTTTGTCCTGTTGCTCCTTCCATGGGAGATTATTTTTTGTATATGGGTGTGGTGGTTTTGTTATTAAATTCTCACAATTATTTTTATTTCTATGGCCTCTCAAGATAACTAGCAGTAGCTTGAACAGCTCTAACTTTTATTAATTGTTACTATTTACTGTTTTTCTTGTTAGTGTGCTTACTATAACATGTTCAAAGCAATAGAAATGTGAAAGATCAGCTTGTAGAACTGACAGATGTCCATACCAATACTATAATGCATAAAGGGTATCATATAAGCAAGCTTCTTAGGAATGCCTTTTTCCTGAAAATTTATAAAACCCTCTTTGCAGTCAACAGATTGACAGGTTAAATACGGAGACTGGCCCTAACCCTCTTGTCCTCGGGGTTAAAAAGAACCTGAACAACCTGGTTTGGAGCAGAGCAATGAGCAGCAATAAGTGTTTTGCTCAAAAGTTTAGCCACTGGGTTGGCCTAACCAAGTTAGTCCTTGCTTAGGATTTCTTCCTCCAAGGGAAGTCTCTCTGAAGCACATAAGGAATACTTATAGGCTGATAGGCTGATGAACAGTGATAATTAGATTAAAGATGTGTCCTAAATATTTGTAAGACATATATTCAACTAATGTCTTCATCACATTTCCTGTTGTTTTCATATTTTGCAACATCTTTTCCTGAATTTTGATCCTATTGCTATAGCTTCTTGGTTACATATTTATCTTTTTTTTCACTCTTCTTTCTCTCTCTGCCTCTCTCCCCCTTTATCCCTCTTTCATTCTCTCTGTTTCTGTCTTTTTCTGTGTCCTGGTTCAGACTCAGATGGCAACAAAAAAAACAGGCTCTCTGTAACCCCCACAGCCAAGCAGGAGAATTGGAAGAAAAAGGCAAAACTCATGGGTTGAGACAGAAGCAGTTTAAAAGAACAGCACAGGGAACAGGGAACCACCAACAGTAACACTGATAGAGGAGTGTTCATACATGATTACTGTACCACTGCTGACTGACTGGACCAGGGAAGCCCTAGCCCCATCCTGAGCGGGGACTTCCTGGAGAGAATGAACCTTATCCCAGCTGGAACCAGGACACTGTTTCTTTCTCTCTCTCCCCCTCCCTACCCCACCGCTCTCTTTTCTTACCACCTTTTTGCCTTTCTTATTTCTTTTCTTTTTTGTCTACTTTCTCCCTGTTGCTCTCTCTCACTCTCTCCCTGTGTGTCTCACTTTTGATCTCACTTTCTCTCTCTCTCTTTGTCTCTCTTGCTCTGTCTCTTCCCCTGCCACACCTCCTTGAGATGATTTGCCGTGTTGTTGCATGAACCTGCTTTTGTTGGCTAAAGTAAAAGGGGAAGGAAATAAACAACCAGAAGTGGGTTTCTATCTTTCCAGGAATGTGATGCGTCATACCAGTTTAAACGGCCTGGAAAAATGCATGTGGTTTTTGGCAACCATTTCTGTCACATATGCAGAGTATTGCAGGTCTCATCAAGCCGGATTTCAGGATCCCAACTCGACAGTGGGAATGTTATAAATTGAGGACATAAAGGCATACTGATGATCTTTTTAGATCTTTTAGGGCATGACACCTGTTTAGGAGCATTCCTGGGTTATTATTTCCTGGGACAGCAACACCATCCCTTCTGAGTAGATTAAAAAGGAAGTATGGACTAAGATTAAAAATTTTGCCTAGCCAGGATGTCCCATTGCTCATAAATATAAATCAGAGGACCTAGAGGGTTTGACTGGGGAAGAATCTTGACTCTAGCTCTTATAATTGCTAGGGTCCTGTGGGGGCTGGGGTTTGTTCCTGGAGTCTGTCAAGGCAGGGCCTGGCAGCCAGGACCCATCCCACTGTCCCAGCCCCAGGCATTGGACACCTGCTTAAGGACAGGGACTGACCAAGGCTAGTCTGGGACATGGGTCTCTGGGTGGGCTTGGCTCAGTATGGCCCATGGCTGGGCAGGACAAGGCTATGGGGACCTGGAGACTGGCCCTGCTGCAGCAGCACTGGGGCAGGGACTGATGGTCTCTGGGGCTGACGTGGAGTCATCGGCACTGGGAAAGGTGAAGGGAGCCATGGGGGGTTGGGGCAGGGCTGGTGGTGCCCCCATGACCCTGACAATAATCACCAGAATATTCCATAGTCGTACTAAGCAGAAGTCCATCCCAAGAAACTTTTCAGAGAAACTAGGACAATCATACTGGGATTTTTCATTTGTTTGAACATTTTCCAATAAAAGATATTTAAGTAAAAAATATCCTGCTCAGCTTGAGTTATAATTGAAAACTTGGAAAAAATAAACTCTGTTCACCACTTAGAAACTAACTTCCTTTTCAGACATAGCTGAATCTGGCTATCTTTGTCTAATAATTGAAATAGTAGAATTATTCTGTAATATTGGAAATTATTTTCACTGCTGAAGTGAAGGATGGTTTTCTTATTGGTTGCCAGCCACTGAATTTGGAATTAAAATACTTTAACGTAGATAAATATTACAGGAGAAACAATTTTTTTTTCTTATTCTTGAGAGATAGACTTATGGATGTCCAGGCAAAGTTATTAACCCTATGCTGGTTTTGTAAATCTAGCCAAATATTGGGAATGTGCTATTAGACCCCCTGTTGTGTAACTGATGTTGAATATTGTACTGTTGTGTGATTTGAACATGATAAAATAGGCTGCTGTTTTTATGTAAGTAAATAAAACCATATGAGAAAATACTGAACATTGAGGCATATGCTGTGACCATTCAACTGAGATTTTCTTGTAGGAAGATTTTATTTTGTGAACACTGATACCATCTTTTTAATGTAGTGACAATAATTTCAGAGAAGAGGGACTTTTATGTTTTTGAATCAATGGAATTTATAAAGATACAACTCTCTTTGAAATTCCATATTGACTTTTCTAGAAGTTTAGCCTGTATTTTATTGGGAACTGGGAGCTGTTGTGAAGATTGATTAATTTTGCTATATCTGACACTTCCCAGAAGAACTGTAACTGGCAGAAAGGTTGGCATTCATCTTAGCTAACTTAGATGTTCACAGCCTAGACCTTGACTGTGAGTTGTCTAGGCTTCCTTTAAGTCAGTTCTTTACAGTCGTTCTTTATAAAACTTAAAGAGAATTTAAACTACTAGTTTCAATATAGGTGTCTACAGAAATCTAAGGGTAATGCTCTCTGAGAATAAATGAGATATTGCAGGTGCTGGAAGTTTAGTAGAATGCAAGGGGTCACTGGAAAATTTCAAAAAAAGGAATTCCTTTGAGGATTAGTAAATACATGGACACCACTTCTGGTTCAGGAAACCCTCAAAAATGCAGGCTTTTGAAGGCTGAGAGAGTGCTTGCCAATGTATCTTTAAAAACGTATTTTGTTTTCTTGCTCCTCCTTAGCCAACCACTTATTGCCATTGGCGGGGCAGGTTAGTGGGCTAGATGCACCTTTGCTTTCACTCTGTGCCCCAGTCTCATGTTATTACTTCACCATAGTAATAGATAGAAGTTTGGAGTTTTTTACTGTAAAGTTATCTTACTATGATCTACAGTAATTGTCTATATGAAAATATCTGTCAAAAAAAAGTTTAAAACAAAGAGGTGTGATGAATCCTCAGACAAGAATGTCAGTGTATTTAAAAGACGGTGGACCAATTTACTAGCTATGGGCTCTTCTATTCCATCTGTAGGTGTCTAGAAGCTTTACCTTATTGAAAATAAAAGCCTAGAGAGTAAAGGACACTGATAAGCTGAAAAGTGCTTCTGGGAAAGTTTGCGGTGAGGACAGGGCATTTGAAAGCACCTTAGCAGCTGCTGGCGGGTGGTCAGCATACAGGCTAGTATGGTATGAGCTAAAGAGGAGTACTGTTTCATCCATTGTTTAAAAGCTGGTTTCCTCTAGAAAGATTTTCTTCTCACCTATACAGTGTTACAAACTCATCTGCTCACTGGCGTTACTCCAAGGAAACCCCAGCTGAACCTCCCGAGACAAACTCTGACTGATCTATCTGGTGTGATGTCCAGGGCACAGCCTGGAAAGGGAGGAATTATACACTCCCATCCTGAGAAAGAGGGAATTGTTTTTACTGGTCCGAGAAGGACTGTACTCAGAGAGGTCCAGGAAGTCCGTTATGAAATCAGCCTAGTGACTGTGATATTCTGCAGGTAAAGCCTCCTCCCGTCACCATAACTATTCCATTACACTGAAAGACGTGAGATGTTTCTCACTTCTATTGCTAGAGAAATTATTTCTATAAATAATTCAATTTCCACTCTCTATAGGTAATTAAACATTATTTATTTATTCAAGATGAAGTGAACCTTAGAAAGGTTGAAGTTTGTAGCTCTGTGGTCAGGGTATTCTTGTTTTTTAGATGTGGGAGATGGTACTACAAGTCCAAATAGGTCTATGACCTGTAACTAATTCCAACCTGTTCCCTAATGGGAAGGAAGATAAGTATGATAGAATAATAACACTGCAAGATATTTTCTGGGTGAAAAAAGAAATTAAAAAATTAACAACTATGCAAATTGCAGAAGATTATCATGTATGAGAACTAGGTTTTTTTACTGTAAATTTCAGTGAGCTCTGTGGGCAAGACAAAGCTCTAAAAGATGATACCATGTGGCAAGATTTTGAAATTTCTAGATATAGGGCTTACTATAGCTCTCAGAAAGTTTTTATTCAGACTCAGTAACCTATAAATGCAGGTCTTTGGGCCGTGGAAGGCTTTGCTGTGATGCACTGCTTCAGTTTTCAAATGGACTGTGGAAGAAGTTTTTACAAATGTAATTTGTATCTAGGAATAAGGTTGGCTTCCATAAGGATTGCATGAGTGTGTGAAGACATCAAAGTTTACAAGTCCTTCAGAATCTATGCTGACACTATTGTTTGGCTAAAGAATATACCAGAATAAGACAAAGATCTGGGGAAAAAAAGCAGTAAATAAGGTGAGTACACGCTGTTCCAGCAAAGCTCCTGAGTGATTGAATCTAAGCATTTCCTCAAACAATCTTGCCATGTAAGATCACATGAATATTATTTCATCTAAAAAAAAAACCTCAAAGAGAACAGTTTACATTTACGAAAAATATCAGCTGTCACGGAAATGCAAAACCATGAGTGTGAAGCGGTTTTCCAGAATAGCACTTATCTATTCAAAAGAGCTGCAGCCAAGGTATTCAACATTATGGTATCTAAAAATGTTGTTATTCTACCTATTTGTCATTGCGTAAAGAATGGTTAATGAGAGCACAATATCTGGAAGCCTTGATTGTATACACCAGGATGGATCATGGCCAAGACAATGTCTTTAGGTGAGGTCTTATCAGCATATCAAGATATCCTCTTGAAAAAGAAAAATTTACACTATCTTGAATGAATGAATAAATAGTTTTCAGGGATCAACAGAGACAGCAAGAATGGCCTGAGCTGTAGGTTATGCAGATATAGTTCCTCAGTGTTTTGACTGTTAGGTGTGAAGAATTTTTGGTAGAAGACAGGAAGTAAATGAAGGATCTATTTCTGTCATTGCTTCAAAGAACAAAACTCTTGAAATGCCTTCTCAATAAAACCATATCTATATAAATGAATATCTTGTGAAGTTTATAGAATCATTGTAACTTGAGAACCCTCACTGAAATTACCTTAAATTGGAACCACAAATTCTACCGAGGAAGCACACTGATTTTCAAAGGATAGTGAAATACAGGTCTCAGAGTTATGGGTGCAGAAGTATTCTTAATTTAAACCACAATGGAGTTATCATTCAACTATAATATTATCCTGGCCCAGAAGTTCTTTTATGTATCTAACTAACACTACAGTGAATGCAGTATTTCATCAAGATAGTTACAGAACTGGACTTCAATATGTCTTTGTTTCTTTGTGATGATTTATTTGGAAAATATTGTATTTGGCAATAGTAAGAATAGAAACATGCTTTGCATCTTAAACTGAAAACTAAAACCCCACTTGTGCAAACAGGCAGATCTTTGGTTTTGTGCATTATGAATATCTCTTTGCAGAATTCAAGTCTTGAATACTCTGCTTTTGTTATTGTACACAAAACTTTTCCCTTTGACTATACAGTTGAGCTTCTTTTGTGCATGTTTTCTTGCCTTTTATGAAAGGATGTCCTCTAGCAGTTTTACTTAAACTCTTCTTTGTATATCGTATTTCCTATGTTGTAATGGATGTTCTGAAATATTCTGGTTGGTTTCCTTTGCAACTTGACTTGATAACAAAAGTTGAATATATACTATATTTACTATAAATCATGAACATAAGAACTGTTATTTTAAGAAATATAGCATTCAATTTGTTTTTATAAACCAGTAAGTGCCACACATCATCAGACCAAATTTTTACCTAATGCTGTGGGATTTGTACACACTAATCACTAAGACCAGATCTAGCCCATCATAAATTGTCTACAGTCCTTGTGTTAGTCCCACCACATCACTGTAGGTGGTATGTGATCTACATTAAGGATCATGTAGGTAGCACAAGTGGACACATTATAACATTATAACAGATTATATCTCTGTAAAGTACCATTGCAGAAGCCTTGGAAAATGGACAAAATCTCACTAAATAGTGAAGGAATGCTGCTTTTCAGTCTTATTTGGGGAATTTTTTTTTGTGTGGTATTTTTGATGGATCCTCTTACTCCAAATCCATCAACTCATCTGATACCACTGGAACCTGTGAAGTGTTAACTCTTAACCTCATCCTTTTGGAAGATGGCTTAAAATGGGTAAAAGGATGTGTGTTATATGGAGAAGGGGGATATTATATTTAAAAAAAATAAATAATGGTGTGATAGGGATAAGGAGAAGGGGGGTGGGGGGCCTGATGGTTTAAATCTCCATGGGCCTCAGAATCAAGCCTGTTTCAGTCAGATTGTGGCCCTGCTAACAAATCCAATAGCAGCTAATCTGATCATCTGCTCTCTAGTTTTCATGCTGTGTTTTCTTCAGAGTTCCTTCTCCTAGTTCCAGTCTGTGACAGTGTGATAAGACACAAGAAATTTAGTCATCATTGCTTCTGTAAAGGAGCTCAGAGAAGGGATTATGATATTCCATAACCCTTACATTAGACACGGACAGGGGCAGCCACTACTGTGATTACAGGCTTGAACATTGCTGTTATTTTTCCCACCTCCCTCACGTTATTTATTTATTTAATTATTTAATTATTTGGATTTTTTTTTCAGAGAAAGCTTTAAAAAATTAGCTGAGAAATCGTCACCATCACAATCATCATCCTAAATCTCATTGTGCAGAACTCAGAAATTGTGCAGCTCAGAAGGTTGATACGCTTTTAACCAGCCCGGCCAAGATAACTCTCAGGCAAGTTACCAAAAACACTCATCCGGTATTCAGTCATTATTAGGAAATTCAAACGGTGTAAGCTGAACAAATCAACATGGAATAGAGAGAAGATGCCACAGGGAGCACTGATTTGGGAAAAATATAGTTTACTGCTGAGGCAAGTCAGTGATTAGGTTGCCTTTCCTCTGTTCTGCACATGGCAATGTTTGTGATGAATATATTATTTGCAGTACCTCTTGTTTCTGGGTATCAAGTGGGTTTGCAGTGCTGTCACTGAACCAATAATTATACTTGTGTTAATTGACATTCCAGCACCAAGTCTTTTTACGCCATCCATGACTCTTATCCCCATAAAGAAGAATCTTCCTGGGGAAGAGTTTTTTTAAATAACAAAGTCACAAATTAAAAAAAAATGGGTTACAATGGAAGTCGGATTGCCCAGTCTCATAGAAGTAATAAAATGGTCTGGAAATAATCTGTTCTGTTGTTTGTTTGCTTTAAAAGCAAGAAGTGAGAGAATTTTTAAATTGGCTTAAGCTGTTGGTTAAAGATTACTTCTTGCATTTCAAAAGGAATCCCCGTCACTGGCATTGGTATTTGTTTTGCAGCATTATTATAAGCAAAGGTACTGTCTGGAAATGTAAGCCATATGCCTGAGCCCAAAGAAAGGGAGTGCGTGAAGCAATGGGCAGAGACATGGTGTTCAGCTGGGATGTTCTGTGTCTTTGCACACATGTGGCGTGCAGTGCTGCTCTGCTCTGCTAGGAGGACCCAGGGCAGATCCAGAAATAGCTGTATGACAGTTATTGGACTGGCTCAGTAGCTGCTTCTGAGGCTGTATAAGAATATTTCATTGCAGATGAACCATCTGACAGGACATGCCTAGTGAACACCAAACTCTGAGTAAGGAGGAAAGGTTTTAATTACAGCAGTGAAAGGCCCATCTCTAAGACTCCTCTCTGGCTCCATGCAGGACCAAAAGAGGTGGCTGTTGTGAACACTGGAGCTCCATTATGTACAATTCAGGTTACATTTGGCTTTTGCCTGCAAGTGAAGGCCAGCTGGACAAGCTTGAGAGCTCTGACAGCAGTGGAGACTGCTGGTCTGCTCTTTTGTGAGAAATTTTTGAGTTTGAGGACATTTTGACTCAATTTCTAAAGCAAGAGTGATCTACCATGTACAGAGCCTGAGCCTTCAGCTCCCGGACAAGATCAGAGAACAATGTGTTTAAGTGTAATGTACTTAAAAAATGGCAATGTAAATATTATGTTAATACTTTATATTTGAATATATGTAACCATGATGAAAAGAGGAACCTTGAGGGACACATTATCATCACTCATTCCTACCAACAGGTTTTGTTTAAAATTTAATCAAAGTATTCCAAATATGGCTTGCTATCTTTGATGCTATTTATAATGGTTCCTGTGTGCATTAATTTTCTTTTTAACTGGAAGACTTATGTGGTACTATCTCTTTGAAAGTTGACTGGAAACTATTAATTCTGATTTATCAAAGTTTTGCATATAGTTAATTGTCCCTGTTTGAAGTAAAACCAAACCAAATTTGTGTTCTGTAATTTTACATTTTAGCTAGGCCTCCTCCAACTCTCTGAAATTAATGGCATATCGTGGAGAAAACTTCTCGTTCTCAGAATGGTAAGACCAATGTTTGTGCTACATGCCAAGGAATGGTGTGCAAACAGTCCCTTGCTTATACTTATTGCTATAACAACCAAGGTCAGCCAATTTTTGTTATTTGTCCCTTAGAGGGTCAGAAACAGAAAAGTGTAGAGGGGTCCCACCTGTGGGGAGGAATGGACAGGACAGGTGACCCAAACCTGACCAACTGGGGTATTCCATCCCGTCTGCCCCATGCTCAGTATAAAAGCTGAGGGATCAAAGGGTCAACTCTCTTCATGCGATGGCCAACATCCAAAGAAGACCCTGTCTGCTCATCGGCCTTTGATCCCAATCCATGTGTTCCTGACTCCAGAGGTGGAATCCTGTTCCCATCCATTGCTGAATCCAGTCTGGGACTTCCCCAATGCCTGCCAGTAGTGGGACTGTCATCCTGGGAGCATAATACCATTTTGTATGTATTTTGTATCTATTTCATTATTTTCTTTTTTTTTTTAATTTTAATATTAATTCTTTATTAAAGTAGTTTAGTTCAGTCTAAACTTCTGAATCTCCTTATCTCTTCCTCTCTTCTTTTTTTTTTTTTTTTGGGGGAGGGGGGGGAAGTGCCAACTTTCAGTCTGGTTGCGGTGATTTCATTTGAAACCACGACATTAATGTAAGGTTTAACCCAGCAGTGTTTTCTGGAGACAGCTAATGCATTCTTCAAGCAAAATTTCTGTGTATCCTTTCACAGAGATTTTTTGCTGAGACACAGACAGAACAAAGGTAATACAGAGGCATACATATATAGCATTCCCTTAGCACTCACCTCTGGAAAAACACAGCTGGATTGCTTTGGCCCTTTTACAGAGAATATTGAAAAGATTAAATATTACCACAGAATAAAAGTTCCCTGGTAAAAGTAAGTTATGAGAGAAAAAGTATGCCCCTCTTCTAAAAAATAAATAAAAATTGACACATGGCTAAGATTGATGGCAAAATAACCTATTAATTTATTATATTTTGCATTAGGAGATTCAATACGCCTTGTGTGCAGAGATGACAAGATAAACAAAGAGAGCTTTTGCTAAGTAGGTATGCTATCTTCCTTAGAAAAAGAAAAAAAACAACAAAAAATCCACCCTCCAGCATGTTCCTCTTCTACATTTTGAACTTCTGTGTTGAAGCTGATTGCCCTGAGTATGCCTTAGTCATTTTAATTTGATCAAAACTTTTTGACATTTCTTAAATATATTTTCCTGTATTATCCCTGCCTTCTCAGATATTGCTGACATCCACAATCGAAGTGATAGCACACAATGGAGAAGCACTCATTTAGCCTAGCCCATTAAGATGAATGATTACTGATGTTTATTGTTTGTTTGCTTTTGATATTTTTCTTTCCTCTACCCAAGTGAAAATTTATTACTGAACAATATATCCAGATAATACTTTGATACGAAGAGGCCTTATTTGGCCTTAAGCTAATCAAATTGAGAACTCAGGCTGTCAAAGGTCAAGGTTGTAGACTACTTCCTGTTTCCTTTAAAACTAAAAGAAACATAAAAAGATCCCAAACTTTTGAGCTATCACCATGGGGATTTCAGAACATGATTGAGGCTGGAACAAAGCATAACCTTTTGCTTCTGGGTATCAGAAAGGACTTTAATGGTATCGTGACATTGATCATTGAATTCAAGGTCACTGACTCATGTCAGTGTTAATGAATTCCAAGTATGATTTCAGAAAATATTAGTATACAGCAGATAGGAAGCAGTGCATATTACAAATGCTTTAGGCATTACTCATGAAACCCATAATAAAGCTTTATGTTGGGCAAGACCCATGGTAAATTTAGACAATTTTTTTTTCAAGTCATGTGAATAAACCTGAGCAATCAGCATGCTTGGATTCTACATGGGTGTTTCAGATTGCTTTTTTTTTATTATTCATCACTGTTTAAGGAAATTGTATAAATGTCTTGAAAATAGGTTTATAAGTTTCTGGAGAAGTTATCTAATCCTGATTAAGTAAATATTGATAACACTGTGATCTGAAATGATTTTCTATCTTTGCCGTTTTTCTTAGTCTGTAGTCGGTTCACATTTCCTTGTGATTTGCACATATTCAAAGTCAGATGAAATTAGGGCAGAGCTGTCTCAGTAAAGTTCACAGTGACAGAGATGTCCCCAGCTGCAGGAATTTGCAGTTGTGACTGCCTCTTTTCTCTGTCCATTATCAATATTTCACTAGGTCATGAAAGAAGCCAGCTACACAATTCACAATTAGAATATTTTGAAGTTTGCTGGCTTTCCATTGGCTTAGAATAAGCCAATAGTTTTCTTAAAATTCTTTGTTATGAAGTATGCATTACATGTATTTTACCCATTTAAAGAAGGTATTGTTCAAAAGGTTTTATCAAAGGGATTTTCTATTGTGTCGTAAATGAACTAGAATAAAAAGTTGGAAATGCAGCAAAGTTCAGTGAGATTTGTAGTCCCACTTAGAACCTGTGCTTATTTATAGCATCTCTATCAGTGTTAAAACCAAACATGTATGAAGTATTGCAGTGCAAGTGAGCTATGCTCTTCAAGATCTAAGATTCAGGCTGTTAGCTTAGCGGTAGTTTAAGCAATGTTCTGTATCAAAAATGGAAGAACTATTGGCTCTGACACAAGACTGAATTCTGTTTTTTGGAACTAAGGCAAGCAGAGACCAAGCCAAGGTGATAGCAGACATTTCCCTGTGCATTTATAGATCGCTGCTAAAGTTCAAAGTTTCTGACAGTGCCCGTGCAGTACTAATAAAAGCTAACAGTCTAGAAAGGGCAGAGAGAAACAGAAATGTTAGACCTCTCATCTGAAAATAAACTCTAGAGGTCTTCTCTACTGGGTTCTATCAGATAGAGGCAACAGCAGTCAGGCCAATGATAACCAAATGTCACCAAGTGTTTACACTGTAGTTGCTATCTAATTTAGGTTTCAGCAGAACAAAAAGCCCACATAAGGTGGTGGTTAAAAGGCTTCAACTGAAAGGTAACAATAAACAATTTCATCTAACTCCTAGACCCTTTCAACATTTTCACTCTATTTTCTATCACATTCTGGCAAACACTTAGAAATTTTTTCTTTCCACAAACCTAATACAGTCAATTTCTGACAGCTTACTAGAGTGTCCCTTCAGAGTTTTGGAGCCTCCTAAATCTGTGAAGACTCTATGGAATAATGAGAGAAAAGCTGAGCACTTATGTTTGTACTGTTTGTGAATGGAGCACCTGGTCTTCCCACACAATTTTTAAGTTTTAACACCCTAAAAAAATTTCATAGAATGGTTTGGGTTGGAAGGAAGCTTTAAAGATCATCTAGTCCAACCCCGCTGCCATGGGCAGGGTCATTTTTCACTAGATCAGGTTTCTCAAAGACCCATTCAACCTGACTTTGAACACTTCCAACAATGAGGCATTCACAACTTTCCCAGGTAACTTGTTCCAATATCACACTACCCTCATCATAAAATATTTCTTCCTTAACTCCAATCATTTAAAAATTGTTGCCCCTTTTCCTGTCCTTGGTAGAAAGAAATCTTTGTTAGAAAGTGTATCTCCATCTTATAAATCTCCTTCATATATTGAAAGGCAGCAACAAGGTATCCCTGGAGCCTTCTTTTCTCCAGAAAAAAAAATTAAGACAAAAAAAAATGAAAAAATGTGTTCTCATAAAATGCCTGGATAGCAACCTAATTAATTGATTTGAAGACCAATAAATTAATATGGTAACATACATTAATAACTATCTGATAATTTACTGTAAGGTGCTCAGTTGAGCTGGCAATGTTGAGATACCAAGATAAGAGTCTGCAATTTTTAGAGCAGGTCTAAGACATGGACAAAGTACAGTCACTCCTCACTACTTTCCTAAACATGACATCTTTACGTGCAATATCCTTCTGCCTGTATTTTCTTTTTCTTCATAATGATCACTGTAGACAAATGCATATTTTGAGCAGGCTTTAGATTTGACTCCTGGCCTGTTAATAAAGTGTATGTTTATATCCACACATTTAAGTATAATAATCAGACGTGACACAGCAGGAGCTGCCTTGAGGAATTTCTAGAACTGACCAAAAATTACCAACTGAGTTTCTGTAACAGTTGAATTCTTAATTGTAAATGTTCCACCTGTTGCCTAGTTTCAAGTTGATCTCCAGTCCACACCCAATTTATAATCTCATCTATACGGGTGACTGATTATCTCATGTATATGACTAACTGAATGATTCTGGTAATTTGAGTGAGTCACAGCCTCGATACCCAGCTACAACCAAGTTATAACTAAAGAATGAACTTGATATTCATACTTTCATCTAACTTATAATTTAAGTCCAGCAGCTTTTAATGCACTGAGATAAGTTTTGTTTGAGCTGAGCTGTTTAAGAATATGCTTCTCTCCTGAGTCCCTACCTATGTTTCATAAAATCTGTTTCCTTAAAGGAAAAAAGTACTTGAGCAGTGGCCAAGCTCAGAGAAAGGAGAAAGTTGTGTTGCCCAAAACAAGATGGCAATAATTTGACTTAGGTAGCACCTCCAATAAGTATCAGCATATTCCTAGCAAGGAGCATGACTGTGAAAGAGAGCTGAGTCATGCTTCAGAAAGCACACAGGAGTGACCTATGAAGCTGAAAACATTTCTACTTAAGGAACCTAGAAAAGTATTAGGAAAAGGCATAAACGGAAGGGGAAAAGACTCTCAGAAGCTATTTCTTGTACAGAGACCGAAAGACTTTGCAAAGTCTTTGAGCTAATGATCATTGTCATTGTGTAGAAAGACATATTTGAGGTTCGTTTGTAAAAACAAAGTATGATGGAGGTATGTCTATTGTTTCTAAAGCAATGGGACAATTCTACTGTATTGTACTTCCGGCAAGACTTTTGGTTGTGAAAGAAAAGTGTTTAGCACAGCTCTATTACACTTCCTTCTAATGCCTAAATTAAGCAGGATTGGATTTGAGTTTCCAATCAATGGAGGTTAGCATTTGGAATCTGAAGGATCACTGAATTGCATGCATTGCATTGAATTCTGTTCTTAATTCAGCAACTGACCGAAACCTGTGATTGTGAGAAAAATTAGGTAACTCCAAAGCATAATTTTCTTAATGATCATAAGAAATTTCCATCACGTATACTTCCACTGGGGTTATTTTATAAGCTATTTACTCCTTTGTAAAACATTTGCATCAAGAGATGACAAGTACTATAGAATTTCAAGCTAATATTTTTGTATGCCCTGAGCTATACTACGTCACCACTGAAGTACTTATGAATGGCTCGAAAATATGTTTGAATAGAGGAAGTGGAAATAAACTTCAGTGGTTTAGACGACATGTAAAATCAAGATATGGTAGAGAGGTATTTTTTATTTTGAAATTGAAGGAGAATTGTTTTTAATGTAAATTTAATTAGCTTTCCTATTGCCATGTATGGTATAACTATCTAGGGTCAAGGCAATCTGGTGCAGAAAGCAACTGAGAAACCCTGTCTCTGTTCTTTATTTTCACTGATCAGAACAGAACCAGAGAAAAAAAAAATAGAAAAGCTTCAAAAGGTAAAAGAGATGAAACTATCACCTGCTTTCTGGTGCAATTACATTTTTGAAATTGCTCTCCAGCCCTCAATGTTGAAAGATTGAGACTCTAAAACTCGAATATATAATGATTTGACATATATTGCAGGAAAGTATGACTTCCCTATACCAGTTGCACAAATTTTGCTCTATTTTTTTTGCTATTAGTACAGGTAACTAGGATCCGCATTTTATACAAGTTTTCATATATTACCATAATAGCAGCTTTATGCCTCATAGTAACTTGCTTTGTTTTTCATTCCCATTTTATAACAGCATGCCTAAAGCTCATCAATATTCAAGTTAGCACTTTAAAATGAAACTATAAATTTCAATTTGGAGAAAATAAGCCCTTATTCAGGCTCATAAGTTTTAAATAACACATTACCATTGGCTACATTAAGTTTGCATTTCTAATGTTATTTTATGCATTTGACAATAGATGTTCCACTCTGCTCAGTAGTGGATAGCAAATGCATGTGAAATTTAAGTCTGCTTAAAATGTAGGAATTTATTAGAGCTGTCAGTCAGCAGTGACATGAGAGTTAAATTATTTCTGAAGATATTTGAGTTGATTTTTGCACTTTCCATTGTCTTTATCCTCTGAAGTTTGAGCATAAAAAACTGTTTTAAAAGATTCTCTTCCTAGATTGGTTAGTGCTTCCTAAAGTATAATAAACTGAATAAAATGAAACTGAAAATAGAAAACTAGATGCACCAACCTGTTAAGGTAACAGCTAGGTATCATTTGGTTTAAAAAAAATAAAAATTAATTATTTATTTCTATCAATCCCAGAAGAACCAGACCAGTTTACTTCTATTTTTGTTGTTGTTGCTTAATTTAGTTCCTTTAGGAAAAATGGTGAGTAATTCATTTTGCTTTTGAATGCTTTCCTTTTAAGTGAAAGTTATTTTCAGGTGGTGAAGTGGCATCCTTTACAACTGTCTGAATATTAACTGTGATACAAATTAATACAAAATTCCCTCTGCTGTAGGACTAAGCCCATGGAAATTGTGTGAAAGCGCTAGTTTTCCTGGCAGGAGGGATTCCTATTTTCTTTACAGCTTTTCTTGTTTATCGTGTGGATGGGCTATTAGAATTGATCTGAAAGAAAAAAATTCCTTTTCACTTGACTCATTTTTTATGATTGTTTGGTGGTTTGGTTGTACTGCCTGCATTTCTTAAGCCTGTTTGCTTCTACAGAAATATGAATGAAAAACAATTAGCTTCCTTATGAAATATTACATGTGTGGGCCAGTGCAATCATCCTACCTTGATTCGTTTTGGTTGTTAACTTAAGAGCTTTCGCATGTCTAGAATAACAAATGTCAAGAATGAAATCACTTTGTATAGTCTCATAAAACCAAACAACTATCTGCATAGGTCCCATGTACTATGTCTGTCAAAAGAAAGAGTGGGTATTGCTCATTGGTTAGACAAAAGTTTATTCTTGGCTCAGGTGTGAAGACATAACTAAAAAGTTAGTAAGGAGATGTCGTGACAGATTTTGGACTCTTGCATTTGTGTAAGTATAATTATGCCAAAGAAGAAATTTCCATAACTCTGGCACTATTTTTACTTTATTCCTATGTGATGACAGGAAATTCCTATGGTTACTTGGACTGCTGAGATGTTTTCACATGCAAAGCTCAAAATTCAGTCATGGCATAAATAGATGAAACTTCACAATATAAATTTAGTCTGAATACAACCAAATAAAGAAAATGAGTGTATTCTCTTAATTGAAGTGAATAATTCTTAGACAATGATTTACACTGAATACATAAATTTGTCATGCATTTCTCCATTATAGGCCTGACTCTATTTCGAAAAAGGGTATTATGACCAGAAAGCATATGGTAGTACATCTAAAGTAGCTAGAAATGTCTTGCTTACAATTCTAATAGAGAAATAAAACAAAAAAGTCTGTGAAAGGTTAGAAAACCCTAACTACCATCTTTGCTGAACAACTAGATCTCCTTAAAACTCACAATTAAATTTCCAGATACCATTCTGAATTACAGTAATCAGGTTATGCATTGTCTTTAAGTAGACAGGCAGATGCAGGAGGGAAAAAAGGGTAAGCTTTTGGACTCAGAGAGGCAATGAATGGATTGATATAGAGCTGGATTCATGTCCATGCTAGAGCTGAATTAACGTGACTTATATTGAATTAATATACAAACTGCTATAGGCTTCCTTTAACACCTGTATGTATTTTTATAAATGTGTGGGGAGGGACTCTTTATCAAGGAGTGTAGTGATAGGATGAAGGGTAACAGTTGTAAACTGAAAGAGAGGAGATTTAGATTAGATATCAGAAAGGAATTTTTTACTGTGAGGGTGGTGAGGCATTGGAACATGTTTCCCAGAGAAGTTAGGGATGCCCCATCCCTAGAAGTGTTCAAGGCCAGACTGGATGGGGCTTTGAGCAACCTGCTCTAGTGGGAGGTGTCCCTGCCCTCAGCAGGGTGTTGGAACTAGATGATCTTTAAGGCCCCTTCCAACTCAAACCATTCTATGATTCTGGGATAATTCTGAGCTTTCTACGCATGCTAATCAACAAAATACATTTATTTGTATCTAATGAACTGATAGGAGTCCGACATACAGATTTGAATACTAGTTACACTGAATATCTGCTGATGAAGAAGATTGTTTCACTGATTTTAAGAAATTAATCTGTAATAGTGTAGAAATATGGGTCACTCATCAGTGAAACTATTCATTTATTCTCTTTTGGTATTATTCCAAAAGAGGGGGTAAGAGCATTTCAAGTCTTTCCGTGTTAAAGAGCGCAGCTGGGACACTAAATAAATGAGTTCTCAGGCTGGACTTAGATGTGGTAGGTGTCCAAATTATGCCAAGGAAATTCAGTGTCTGTGTTTATATGGCTACAGTAATCCAGAGTCCTCATGTAAGACATATAGTTGACATGGTGGAATATTGGCTGTGGCAGCAGGAGGTTTGTGCTGCAACCTCTGGCCTGATGTAGAAGAAAGCAGAATTTATTTTCCCAGACAGATCTTGCACTCCCAGCACAACCTCTTCCAAAGCTCTGTTTTCTTGATGCTCCACTATCCTTACAAGCTTCTCCATCTGGGTTTCTGGGCAAGAACTTTGGCAGAAAATGGGACTTGGTCTTCAACAGTGTGGCAACACTCACTCTGGACTTGATGAAATTGACCTTGAACTTCAACATGACCACAAGGCAGTACACAGGTGTCTACAGACTCAGGCTGAATCAAGGTCTTCAGAGGACCTACCCCTTTCATACTGGGAATATTGTTACATGAGGGACCAATTCACCTATTCATGGAAAGGGGAGGAAGGTGGCAAGGATTTGGGTGTCTAAAAGAGATGAGTCTAATAGCAGATACCATTCAGACACAGAAGTGATCGTATCAGCTCTGCAGTTGTGAATAATATCCATGGCCTGTACCTTGAGTGTTTGGGTTTTCATAGTTAGTCTATCACTCTCTCCCCAAACCAAAATATTTAAAATGCAGAAGTTAAACTACAGGGTGGAGGTGAAATCTGGAATGAGCAGCAACAAACAGTTTTAATGTAACAGGTACAAACTGTATGTGCTGTATGGCCCAAATATCTGCAAATGGCAAATGTAGATGTTTTGACAGAGTCTGATGAAACTAAAGAAAAGCTGACCAATTGAAAACGTCATCTTCAGCCTGCCCAATTTGAATCATTCCACCAAGCTCTCAGCAAGACATTTAATGGAAAATAACATTATCCACATATTGCATTGTAAACCCATCATGTCTGCAAAAACCTTCTTGGTTGTAAATCAAAACCTTTTTCAGGCAGCGGAAACAAGGATAACTTGCTTCAAGTGATGGAAAAATAGCATACACAGGAATCTGATAATGCCAGTAGTAGAGGTCACATCCATTAGGATAATTTCAACCTATTTGAATAAACACAGCCACTGCTCCAAGAAAAATCCAATACTAGATGCTGTAAAGCAAGTCATGTCACATGAATACTTGAGTCTTTGACATTTACTGAAAATAAACCAAGTCAGGAAAGCAAACTGGACACAATTCTGTGAGACAGCTATTCAAGAGAGCATGTACACAAGTGTGTACAGGTATCCTTTTTCTCTAGGTCTTGCTGTGTTTAGTAATACTCCCTGTGGTAATACTGACAGTACTCTCACTTCATAGCCCCACAGTAGCCATGTTTGCTCCAGAATTTTCTGCTTTCTTGGTTTTCTAGGGCTATCAAAAGGTATAAAAGTTACATAGCATCTGGAGAACAGGGTTGAGTTGCTGTAGCAGTGGTTCAGCTTCTGAAAGGGTTTCCTGAAGACAGAGAGTCTCCTCTTCAACTGAGGCATATTTTCACACATACATGTTTCAGTACTGCACTTCATAAAAAGAGTTGTCACCAGTAGATATGGCCAATTTTAGACACATTTGACTGCCACTAAGTCAGTTGCTCAACAAAGTCCAAAATAAGGTCAAGGAAAATGGTATTAGTAAGGTGAATTGATCAGGGAGGAGAAGAATCTTGCATGCAAGCCATATCTTACTCTCAAAGCAAGTTTTTTTTTTTTATATATTGTTTAAAGCATTGCAGAAAACTTGTGGAAAAGGCACCAACAGATGATGAAAATTGTCACTTGAGTTCCTAAAAATGAGATTACATAGGTCAAGAGCTAGAAGTATTTACACAAAACCTGCAGAAGTGTCTGACTTTTTCCTTCTTCTTACTTAAATTACTTTTGATGTATTCATCTCAAAATGTGAAATATTATGACATTTTCTTTTATAAATCCAATCTAGAATGTCAATATGAAAGCAAGGGCTGGAAAACTGATGAGTTTGCTGCATGTTTGAGAGCTGATGTGACATGGAATAGATATGTCTGGTGAGTCTCTGTATCCTGTCTGGAAATCATACACCATAGTGCAACACCATTGGTTTTAAAATGGCCTCATATGCTAAGCTTCAAAGCACAGTTCTCTGCAATCAATATAACAGCACTGGCATGTTTGCTAGGTTTCCAAACACCCTTTCCTGTGATCAACTTGTCCCTGAAGCAACACAGATGTGTATATACATCTTTATTCTCCTCCAGTGCATTATTAAATGTTGTAGCAATAAAATTAAATTAAATGTCACTAAATACATTAAGTGACATTAAATAATGTCAGTGTTACATGACAATAATGGCTATGGGGAAGGAGCCACTAAGACTTTATTGATATCTTTTCCTTACAAGTTTTCCTGCTGAGTACTGCAGCATCTGGTTCTGAAGAGATTGACCACTCATCTGATAGCACGATGATTACAGTACTCACTAGTGTGTGAAAAAGAACGAATTAGCTTTCTCCCCATGCCAAGGACTATAGAGTCCTTTCCTATGAACTTACCAGAACGATCAGACTGCAAGTGAAGGTTCCCATGGCCTCTTATTGAGGCTGTTATAGTGTTGAAGCTGTTATACTACAGAATAGATTAATATTTGTTTGATGGAGGGAGAATGTGTGAGTGTGTGCTGTTTAGAGATCATAACATAGGTTGACTAATCAATTTCTGGTGTATATTCCTGAAGTTTTTGATATTTTGATGTCAAAAGTTGATATTTTGAAGAAAACAACTGGAGATTCCAGACATGATTCTAGTGAGTGGAAGAAGAAGACTGAGAATAGGCAGATGGAAAGCAAATTGAGCTAGAGTGATCATAAAATGAATGCATTCCTGATCTTGAGGAAAAAGAGGGAGGGTAGCAGGGAGGGAGGGAGAGAGAGAGAAGGAGAGAGCATAATAGAAGACAGCATAATAAGAAAAAGTGGACTTCAAGAAGGCAGGCTTCTGTAAATTCAGAGAGCATTTTCAGGAAATTTACTATGCTAAACAAGTACAATTAAAAAGAAAAACATTTCAGAATTTATTTTTTTATATTAATACTAATGGTGCAAGCAAAAACTACCCCAACAAGGAGAAAAATTAGAAATATGAAGAGATTAAGATGACTAAATTATGAATACTCTATTGACCTCAAAGGTAGTAAGGTATTATGCAGAAAACAGAAATGTCAGTTTACTAAGGCAAAATATATTACAAAATATATCTCAAGTATGTAAAATTTAAACATAAAGAATGAGAAAAAATAATGTCACGTTTAAAACTGTGGCAGTTGTATATGTATACCAATAATAATAATAATAGAAAGAACACCTAAAATGTCAGTGGACCAAGAGGGAAGGCTATTATTATATGATGTACAATAACCTTATAGCTGCTTCAGTCTCCCTTAAGAAAATAATCTGAGAGAGTGGCAATTAATGAAGCACTGTTAACAAAAAGCAAACAAAGCAAACAAAGAGTACACTATCTACCTAGGATAGGAAAAAAGAGTGTTTGAGGAAATCAGATATTTTAGGTCATGCAGACCATGTACCTCATTCTAAATTACTGCAAGGCTCAGCTACAGCAATATAAAAGCTGTTAGCAACAATCTCTGAGAAAATAAAGGATGGGAGCAGAACTGAAGACTGGAACAGTACCGAAGTACTGCCCATCTCTAAAATGAGATAGGCATAGTAAAAGAAGAAACAAGAGAATTATAGACCAACAAGTCTAATTTCAGAGTTCAGAAAACTACTGAACCAAATAGTGCAACAAACTCTTTGTAACCTTGAAAGTAACAGAAAACTGAGTAGTAGACAGCATGGATTTGTCAAGAGCAAAGAATTTCCTTCTATTATAGAGTAGTAAGCCCTGTGGAGAAAACAGAAGCAGAAGATATGTTTTAGACATTAGAAGTCTTAATATTGTGTGCATGGCATTTTCATAAGCCAGTTGGAAAGACACATTGTAGAAAAAAATGCTACAGCGTCAGTGAGAAAAGGGGTATCAGAGATTATGGTTCACTGAAAAAAACAGATTATCTTTTGTTGTCGTTTTCAAGATTTCCTTTTGTGACATAAATGATGGAATGCTTATTAACTGAGTGGGAAGGAACACAACCACAAAAGATTCAGGGAACAGGAAGAAAATGTAAAATTGTCTTGAAACACTAGAAAAACTGCAAAAAAGAATAGATTCATATTTATACAACAAGAGAGGTAGTTATCTATCTATAGTTTACCACAAGAAAGACATTGAGGTGCTGGAGCGGGTCCAGAGAAGGGCAACAAAGCTGGTGAGGTGTCTGGAGCACAAGTCTTATGAGGAGAGGCTGAGGGAACTGGGGTTGTTCAGTCTGGGGAAGAGGAGACTGAGGGGAGACCTCATCGC
>JAOQGH010000012.1:89356009-89431874 GCA_025769975.1 Gallinago jamesoni | reverse complement strand
CCCCCCCCCCCCCCCCCCCCCCCCCCCCCCCCCCCCACTAGCCTTATCTTGCTGAATGATTGGGGTAGCATATGTACTTTCCCAGCTCCACCCTCTGGTTTATATGTACACTATAAATGGACCATGGCCTAGAGGAGGAGTGCAGTCTTTGTTGACTGGCATTCTGTCCTCATGAACAAGAGGCAACAGTGGGGATGAAACCTGACCTTTGCCACTTGTGGACCAGGCATGAGTGAGGAAATAATGCTCACCATTCAGAGGTTTTCAACATCCCGTGTTCCTATGCCTTTCTAGGGGTTTCAAGATAGGAGAGGGAAATGTGCCTTTGAGAAATATCTCTAGCATCATAGCTTCAAAATCACAAAGATCTATGCTTCACCAGATAAATGTGCCAGTACTGTTCTGCTCTAGATGAGAAGTAAGCACACAATCACCAAGCGGTGCTTTTTTGTTTACGATGGGCGGTACCTGATCCAACATAGATCCTGCTGGGATGAAGCTTTGTGGACACATTAAAACCAGCAAATTTGAACCCAAACTGATCAGCCCTAATTTGTATCACAGAGGTACCTTATAACACTAATTTAGGAGCGCAAATCCCTGTTTGCTGTATTGTTGGATAATACTCTATTAAGCAACACCTCCATTTCTAGGGATCCAATACCTGCTAGCTTCTTGTTCCTGGAGGCATGATTGTACTTCAAAACACCTTAGCAGAAAAAGAAAATTCCTACCAAACAACTTGACCAAAAAGACATTAATTTAAATTAAGTTCAATGACATAACACATAAAGAACTCTTCCTGTAAAGATCTGAGCCCCTTTGCAATGCTTTCTGTTGACAAAAGCACTGTACACAAACCATGAGTCTCTTGAGCATCATGAGGCATGAGGTACTTTTTCATAGACCTGTGTAGCTCACTGGAGGAGGAACAGCTTCTCATACAGCAGAGACCTGGAAAAACACAGTGAAGTGCAAAGCTTTACTTGGAGCAGACCCCCTGGCTTCTCTCTAATGCTGTAGTTCTAGACATTACACTCAAAATTAGGCAAGGCCTCGGGGCCTCATCCCTTGCTGAGGACAGACTGGTTTTCTCCTTACTGCAGGGGACACACAGACCTGCGATGAGTGAAAGAACAGAAGCACCTAACTCATTTTACACGCCCTCAGTTGCCTGGCACATCAGTTTAAGGATGGCAGCTACGACCACAGACTTACAGCAAAGCCACAGCTGTCTGGAGCAGTAGCAGAAAACTAATAAATTTACCCTCACTGTCTGAAATGACACTAGATACCTGCACACAGGAGTGTGAATCTCTTTATATGTTTTTTTTTCCTACAGCTTTGATACTGGGACATTAATACAGATTTCCACCTGTATTTGCAGTTCAGAATTAGGCAAGCTTGTTCTCTGGACTACTTCTTTACAGACAGTTGAGGGAGTTAAGCCCGAGAGGCTGATTGGTGCCACCTAATTGGATAAGCACAATGGCTGGCTGTAATTGGTTGCCATTTTTACACATCTTAGAGTCATTAAGTATGGCGAGACGAATTGACCAGTTTGCAAGAGAAAACTGATTTTCAGACGACAAAATAGAGACAGATGAATCGTCATTTATGCAAAGTCACAAAAGTTCTTATTTATCTTAAAAGATTTCTTGGGAGAAAAAGTATTTTAAATGGCAAGACCTTTTTCTTAGACTTTTGACTTAGATTAGAAAATCAAAAAAGGTATCACTATATTTACAGGAAGTGAAAGATGGAGTTGCCCAAACTCGATAGGGTCCTTATGAAACAAAAAGTCATCTACACATACATTTTCTCAAAAATCAGTTAACAGGATAGAGTTTTTATTTATTTATTTTGTTTTGTCCTAGTACAGACAATTTATCATTCAAACAGTTTAGTTTTGACACCTTAAATTCACCCTGCCAAAAGTCCGGGCGAAGTAATAAAAAAAATTGTTCTCTCATTTAAATGTTATGTTCCGCATTACATCCAGCAGTATTTGCAATGTAAATTAGATAAACAAATTGCAACAATAATAAAACAGACAAAAGAAAAAAAAAATGTATCCTATGTTGTACAAGATTTTTATAAATTATATAATTATCTATTCCATTTTAAGAATTTCTCTTTATATGCTTTTTATCCTCAATAAAATATTAGTAATACTAAAATTGGGCCCATTTTAAATTGAGGGACCTTTAATTTTGTCTGTTTTCTAGCTTTGCTCAAATCCTTAGATTCCTTTTTTCATTAGATTTCAAAGACAAACAATCCTAAATTTCAGTCTTGCTCAATCCATCTTCTGTTAATAAAAATAATGAGGCCTATATGTGACACTAATGACATGACACTAATCTTTACTCTTAGCTTTATCGTTTTACCATATTAACAATAAATGCCATGTTTTACTAGGATACCCAAATGAATAGATGAAGAAGCATAGAAAGGAGACGAATAGTATTGTTTGTTACATGTACATTCAGATCTTTGTGAAAACAACTCCCAAAGTTGCTACTTCTCTCTGCACCGTAATGATATTGTACAGTGCCTTTTGGCTCTAGCACAATGTGTTATGCATCAGTGTTTAAGAGCATATTGTGCACCATTATTGCCCTCTCTCTAGAGGACTACAAACTGCATTAGTTTGAATTACCAAATCAAAACTTTATGTGCAGCAGTTCCCCCACAAGGGCTTTAGCATTTTTATGTCATAATCCTTCTATTATCCCCCTCCTCACATGCTTTATAACCATTAAGTTATTGAAAAATTCTCAACAGATGTCATCTTAAGATGAATGTTGCTGTGCCGACTAGTATCAAGGCTGGAATCTGGATATTGCTCAACTTTACTAAAAATGTCAGGAAGAGAATAGTCAGCTGTAAAAATACAAGATATGCCAGCAATGGTTGTTTTCATGTCAACTGCAACATGACTTGTAGTGTTCGCAATTTTAGTTTCTAGAAGATGCAGTTTTCATTTGATGGCTTGGCAGTAATGACTTGAGATATGTAGCAAGAGAAAGGAAAATAATTCAAGGGCTTTTTCCCCTCTCATGATAAAAGTAGATTTGTGCTTTAATCTGGTTTAAGCCTCAAGTCTTACCTTTTAGCATATATTGTTCATATTGAGAATTTTGTTGAAATACAGAAATTTTTTGCATAGGTGTAACAAATATAACAAGTTATTGGTGATTATGTTTTCTCTTTGCATCCAAAGTACTGAAATAACAAACATGATTGCTACCATGGTAATAATACCAATGTATTGATATCTTTCATCTCATTCCATCGGGACATATGTAATTTTAAACTACATAAAGGCTAAAAAAAAACATTGTGACATATTGGAACCACCTAAAATTTGAAGCAAACAATGCAAAAGACATTTATCTTCCAAAGAGGTGACAGTATGGTATTTAAATAATAGGATATACACACAGCACAAATACCTGTCAAAATGAGATTCAAGAACAGAGCCAGGGCCCTCATTAGTAAGAGCTTTACAAAATAGTGGTGTTTTATAGTAAATCAGCTGTTTAAGAAGCAGTTACTGTCCAAAAGAGAGGAATAGCATAATATACTTCCAATTCATCAAAATAGCAAAGCAGTTGAGTTCTTATATTCAGGGGTGATGTGACAAACCTGATGAGAGCTTTTTAAAAAGGAAATTACAATAATCCAACCCTGTGATGAAGCAGGTATATTTTGCTGTGGAGCTGGCAGGGAATATATAAGGGGTATATAGTCTGTGAGGACTGAAGTGGAAATAAACCTATTCGTATTACATCTGAGATGTGAAGAGGTTTAGTCAAGAATGAGGCTTGAAATTCTTAATATATCTCTCCCCTCATTTGTGATCTTTTACAGAGAGAAAAATCAAATGATGAAAAAGCTTCCTATTTTCAGAGACCACTAGAGCTCACCCTAAAAGCCCTAAACTGGCCAATGGAAAGTTTTTCCATAGTGTCTATGACAAAGACTGTTACTACTTCTGCAATTCACAGCTGTATCTGCTATTTTAGCTGTCTAGACCCCTATAATTAGGGGAAGATTGGTTTCAGGACAGCTTTCCAGCCATCCGCTTTCCATTTTGCATCCTAAAGACTCCTCCTTCTTGTGGTTTAGCTCTTAGCTTCCACTGGTGAAAAGATATGAAAGGAAGATGGGATGCACCAAAGAAAACTGTTTTAGCTCATAATAGCTGTCATAGAGAAGAGGCTGATCAAGCCAATCTTGCCTGTAAGCCATAAAAACTGAAAACACTGAATTAAAGCTGCAGAAGGCACTACAGGTCTGACCTTCCACTGGAAAAAATGAAATTAAGAAAGGTGGTAGATTTAAATTCCCAGATATTCAAAACTCCCAGAAACTCTCAATTCCCACTATTTTAGTGGGAAATGTTTTTGAATGTCCATCCATTTTAGGGGATTTATGATCAGGGAATTTTTGAAATAAAAGGTGTTGAACTTTTTTCAAGAAGTATTTAATCCCAGAAACCTCATCTTGTATTTAAGTCTTTATAGTCACTGTGCATTGTATATTATTTCTATTTGTCTCTGTTGTAAAAATATTCAAATTCATCTCATTATACTGTGTATGCTGCTTTTATTCTGTAGTGTTATTTTAGAACTTATGCCATATGAACATTTCCGATTCTTTTGAATATGATACTCTACTTGAATTTTACTCACAGTTTATAAATTGAGCTGGTTAGTGTATTCATTTATATACTGTGATACCTTCCTGCTCAAAGCTTTAATATTTCATTGCAATGCTGGAATCTGATCTGAGGAAATATATTTCTGTATATTTTGTAAGAATCTTCTTAGCTTTTCCCAACATTTATTGCTATACAGTTCTACAGTACAAATTTGGACTGTTTCTGCTCCTCTATTGCACATTCCCTCCCCTGGATTTGGGTAGTATATCTTGGTGTATTAATCTGCCACTTACCTAGATAATTCCTATTGCTTCACTTTATAGAAGCCTACAATGAGCTGCAATGAGGAAAATGATTGTAAAGGTATTTGTGCTACCCCAGTGCTATATGAGACCTAGCATAAAGGTTACATACCAAAAAAAAAGTTGATAATAAGCTAGAAACTCCCTAATTTATAGCCTGTTAGAGTATATTTTCTATGTTTCCTACACCTCTCTCTGTGACACCAGAGAAATGTGTATTTGCAGCCAAATGACTTATTTACTTCCAATTTTACTTGTACCTTATTAGGAGCTGACCTATCTTTTTAAGATACACAATTCTTCTCCCAAGCAGTTTTCCATCTTCTTCTTCAGCTGTAATAACAGAAGCTAAATAATATTTAACAAATTGCCATTTCCTTGAGCCCTGTCTTCAATCCCCCATCATTGCTTTTAATGGGACAGTTTAACCTTTGAACCAATGACTCTCTTACAGATATAGTTGGAGAGCCCTTAATTGAA
The DNA here is from genome assembly GCA_025769975.1 of Gallinago jamesoni. NCBI lineage: Eukaryota > Metazoa > Chordata > Aves > Charadriiformes > Scolopacidae > Gallinago > Gallinago jamesoni. The sequence goes on along the minus strand of JAOQGH010000012.1, from coordinate 89,426,423 downwards.
ATATTCCATACAACTTGACATTCAATATTATTTCTTTGCTTCTCTAATTATCCTTTTAACTTTCTTCTGCTTATTTGTATAAACCTTCCTCAGTCTGTCTTTCTACCAGACTGTTTATATATTTTTCAAAAGCCTTTCAATTATTTGCTCATTCTGCTCTTTACATACTACATAACTACATTTGACCTCTTTAACCCTCCTGCTTGTTTAGACTTAACTGAGATGAATTTCAGTTGCAGCCTTTGCAGCCATTTCTCCAATTATTTCCCAGTGCTCATCAGTAGTGCTCATCTCTGCATTGGAGAACACCCAAGCAAAATCTCTATGGAAATGTCGCACAACATCAGACTTTCTAAGAGCAAAAAGAAAGTGCCAATCCAGAAACATCCAAAACATACCGGTTTATTTCAATACAGGTTATGAGAAACCAAACCTGGAAATATGTATCCCCAATGATGAGATAATTGCCATTTTCAAGTTGTGTTGGGTACACACAATCTGTAAAACACAAAGCAAAATTTGGCAGAATACATGCCAAGTCTAAAACATTTCAGCAAACCATGATAATATTCCTATCCTACAACTTGCAGTTGTTTCTCTTCCTCCTTTTCTGGAGATTATGTGCCTTCTGTCTCTGCAACAATTCTTCTTGCCCTCACATTCCTAATGACAGAATCTAAAGCATCTCCTGCTCTCAAATCTAAACTGAGGGTACAGTGATTGACAGTGGCTAGTAGAAAGAATGGCTTGAGCAACCATTCATGCTAATCTGCTATTTAATGCAATCTTGATTTCCAGATAGCATCTTGGAACTCTTAGCTTTTCCCTTGCTTACTCCTATTTGATATTTCTTTCCAGTATCTTAAATGTTTTCGTTTTCTATAGACAGTAATGTTCTCTATGGCTGAGAAGAGATCTGGTGAAGGATGGAGACTACGGGTCAACCAAGAGGCTTACATCTTTTCCTTTTAGTGCAGTTTGCTGAGTTACTGTCTTATCCAGTGGCAAAGAAAAACTTCTGGACTTCTTTGTTGTCCATGTTGCAAGTGCCTGGAGGGTATTACCTGAAAGCCATTAACTTTACTGGGCATACTTGGTGAAGACATTAAAGGTGTTATCTGGAAGTGAAGAAGTTTTCCAGAAAACATCAGACTATGACAGGTAGCTAGAATCTTCTCCAGGAGAATATTAACCATCCGTCCTTAATAATTATCAAGACTTCCCATGCTATACAAATTATTTTTCCATATTTTCAAAATGTTATTAAAATTTTCTGTGAAATTTTATTCCCTGAAATTATGCCAGAATGGCTTCTTCCCACACAGACAGTTCAACAAGTTCAGTAGTAACCAGTCTTGTACTATAACTTCATACTATCTCCTTTAGGTCTTGCATAGCTGTTTTCCAATCAGTAAATATGTAATTAAAGTCCTCCATTATCACAGATTCTGTCCTTATTACAGTTCCATCTTACACGCATACAATCATCCTTAATGACACCACTTAAAAGCAGATCTTTTATGCAATTGAAAAATTGTTGAAAATTAATTTGAAAATTGAAAAGGTTGGTTTGTATATACAAGGAGCTTCATATGACTGATGATTCTATTGCCTTGAAACATTTCCCTTATTACAACAGGACCACTGAGTTGAATTTTTGTCTTCTGCCTATCCTTAAAAATAAGGGAGCTACCATAATGCATCAGGAAAATGTCATCTGACAGAACATGAAAGACAAAAGGAAGCATGAGTTACTAAAATGATGAATAATGTCAGAAACATATGGTTTTTTTGATTGCAGAATTTTTCTCTTTTCTGAAGCATTCTATGAAACAAAGCTATTTTCTGACCTGTGTGTAAATATTGTTACACAACTGCAAAATAGATGGGCAGACCTAAATGAAGCATTTGGCATCACAATTGTTCCAGGTCAGGAGCACACATACATTAAGGTTCAACAGATAAATGGTAACTAATTACGATGTAGTATCTTGATCACTTCTAATTGGCGCCTGTAGAAGTCTGACCTTGCTTAACCCTGATGTAGCTGAATGAGTGAGCTAAAAAAAAATTTTTTTCTCTCTTCTGCAAAGTTACATATAAAGCTGCTGCAAAGGTAACTGGCTTGTTTCTTTTCACCTTTTCTTTTAAATATACGCTCTGTTCATCCAAACAGATCTCCAAATACATTAAAAGAGAAACCCTTTAGAACCCCATTAGAAATCCTTCCTAAGTTTTAAAGATTTCCACAACAATGAACACACTTTTAAGCTCTTATATATAACTTAATATATAGCAGCACTACGTAGTCAAGACAGAAAATACAGAGCTCTTTTGTATTCAGTGTATGATGATCAAGAGAGGTGCTTTCAAGCTCACCTGCAAAGATTAGCATTCACTCTTGACTACTATACAGAAAGTTTAACAGAAAAAAAAAAACAAATATTTTTATTTTTATTTTTCATAATGAAGAACAGGGCGTTTTATCACTAAGAACATGTGAACAGCTGTGCTAGATCAGACCAAAAGCCTGTCTGGTCCTGTATCCAGTCTCTGACAGTAGGCAAAAGCAGATGCCTGGAAAAAAGTGGAGGAAGATGACAAGTATATTGTGAAATTCCCCTGAACATTCACCACCCACCCAACAGCTGCATACTTAGGAAGCTTTTGGAGGTAGAGGTGGTATCTCCATTCCTTACAGACCCCAGTGACATTTTCTTCCATATCTTCTTCCAATGTTTTTTAATCCAAACAAATAGTTGGGTCCCACCGCCTATCACGTTGGGTATTACCACAGCTAATTTATGTACCATAATGAGATCAGCCTTATTTTCCTGATTTGAACCTATCATCTACTGACTTTGATTGCATATAATTCTAGGACTGAAGATGAAATGGTGTCTACACTGCACCACTTCATACCTCCGTTTTTGCTGTCTAGATCCTAGTTTATTTAGCATTTCCTCACTTGGAAACTATTCCATACTTCTGAATAGACTTTATCATCATTTGTTGCTGTTTTTTTGTACATTTGCCTGACTTCCTGTCACATCCCCTTCAGGATGGGAGGGTCAGACGTACACAACATACAAATGCAGGTGCACTGGAGATTGATATAGTCGTACAATTTTATTTTCTGTCTTGTTTTCTATTCTTTACCTATTAATTCCTAACTTTCCATTTTTTCCTTTTACTGAACGCTGACACAATAATTTAGTGAAGCTATCTTTTATAACCGATGATCTCATTCTTGAGTGGTAATGGTCGTCTTAGAACCCATCATAAAATTAGGCTTGTTTTTTCGGTATGCACATTGCTTAATCTTTCTTTCCATTAAATTCCATCTTCCAGTTTATTAAACAGTCTCTCAATACTGTGTAGTTCTGCAACTCTCTGTAGTCAACTCTTCAAGATCCAAAATAAATCAGCATGATCAGCAAAATTTGTCACATAGTTATTCATTTCCTTTCCATGACTGTTTATTCAGAACTCCACTGTTCAATTCACTGTGAAAAATAACCATTTTTTTCCACTGCCTCTTAATTTATAGCTAGTTATTTATCCTGGTTGGACTCCACTCTTATAGCATGGCTGCTTAGTTTCCTGATGAGTTTCTGTAAAGGCTCCAGACTTTGTCATATTTTCTATCAGTTTCATTCATAGTGTAGGCTTATTGATATGTGGTGCCATAGATCTCTAGAGGCAGTCTCCTTCTGGTCCTCTAGTAGCAAAGCAATTTTAAGAGCAAAGTTACATACTTCAGTCTGTAGTTCAGCCATTTCTTCCAAGAATTTAATCAGAGCTCTTGGAAGCATCTGTTTGTCTTTGGTGATCTAAATTCATTCATTTTGTCTAGCTGTCCTACAAGCTACATTCCTGACATTTAAATCTGATATTTGTATTCTCTTTTGTGTTCTCTGTGAAAAACAGTTTTGGCTTTAAAAAAATATATCTTCAAATGCCTACCTGATGTAGAGAGATTTGAAATAGTAATTTCGTTCTTCTGCTATGTTGTCATCTATGTTGTCATCTCATCCAAGCACTCATTTTATGCCTTGACTGTTTATTGGACCTTTAGATTGTCTGATAGACTTCCTGCTCTTGATAAGATTTTAGCTTCTGGGGTGTTTTTTGTCTGGCCTTACTGTGTTTTTACATTTAAGCTGCAGAAGTCCATGTTCTTTTCTGGTTTCTTTATTCAGATTGAACTTCAGTATTTTGAAGGGTGGCTTTTTATTTATAATAGACTTACTGTCTCTGCTGTTTGCCCATGCTGACTTTCTTTTATTCTCTCTAAAATCTTCGAAAATGTATGCATTTGTGTTGTGCCTCCAACATGAGGCTCCAAAATCATTCCCTAACTTCCAGTAAAGACTTTTTTGTTTTGTTTTGTTTCTCCTTTTAGTTGCTTGTTAAGTAGCTTTCTGACTTTCATATTGTTCCCTTTTTTAAATATTGCATGAGAGTAGAGGATTGTTCAGCTCTTATTATTCTCACAAAAGGCTGAGAAGTATGTTGTATCTACTATGGCAGAGATACTCTTCAAAAACAGCCTCATGACACGTCCCTATGGACTGACTCAAGACCAGAAGAATTATTTCTCCTTGGGGATTTCTTGTATCGTTTTGCCCAGGAATCATTAGTTGTCCAGGAATCATTTCCTGTTTGTAGAAACACAGCCTCAGCATCCCTGCCTGTTTTTTAGCCAGTCTAGTGTGAAATAGCTGACTTTTCACATTCCTATTGTGTTTATTGCATTTGATGTTCCTCTGATTTCCCCTCAGCACGTGGCAGTCACTTTTGCCCAGTTGGTATGACAGTGTAGTCCCACAGGTTTATTTTTCCTATTTAAACGTATAATTCCAATTAATAAACACAAGAAATTACTTTGTGAATGGCTTGTTAACTCTAAGCTGTCTATATCATAAAACACCTTTCCTCCATCATTTTCCTCAGTAGTTTCAACTTCTATTTTACTGTCCCACTGAATTATTTTTTTCCATTTTCTGATGAATGCATTCCTCAAATTGAACAGGTGCCTATCAGCTTTAACAGTGCATATAAGAGTGCATATAAGACCACAAATGTGATCCTGTAACACCCCATTTGGAAGTGGCAGTCGCAGAGAAGCCAGGAAGGCTTTTTTACCCGCAACAGTGGTCGACTCATGTGGTTTCAGTGTAAGAACTGTAACAGCAAATCCAACTCAGTAGGAAAGGCTACACAATAAAATGCTATTGAAATGAAAACACACTCATATAACAAGGAAGTTATTAATATTAACTGGGACGTGCTTAATTTCACTGCAATATAAACAGATTTTTGATGTTCATTTTCAAAGTATGCATTTGTATATAATTATGCTTAATGCATATCATATTCTGCAGTATTATGATTTTACAGTCAGTCTGATGGAAGTCTTTGGTTTTTTCATCCTTTTTATTTTGCATTGCAAAATATTTCTTTGTCTGTATTGTTCTTACCTGCTAGAAACAACTTTCTTGTTCATGAATCATGTGGATAACTATTTCCAAGAGTCATCTGGTATACCATAGTTGGAAAATTAGTAAATATTTCCTACTTTAATGTAAGTGAAGCACTGCAGTAATGCACTAATGTTGGTGCAATTTAGTCTAATATTTATATGATTTAACAACATGAAAGAAAAAAACACTTCTTATAATGTAGATTAAAAAAATTCTGACTACAGCCTTATCAGTAGTACTTTTAGACGTATTTAATTTTCTTTTTCAGTGATTGTTGTCACAACAACTATTGTTTCCAGTAAGCTTCATATCACCCAGCAATACTAATGCCATTTTAATCTTGTAATGATGTGTCTTCTCTAGCTGAATTAATAAGGAAACCAGCTAAAAGATAATTTGGGATATCTCTGAAATGTGTGCTAATAAAAAAGCTATGATCAGTCTCACTACATGTCATTCTTAATAATAGTCTTTTATTTATGGCCTTCTTCCTTTTCTTTATAAAAACAAATATTGGTAAATTTGCATGAAACAATACCAATGGTCATTTCCTTCTGAAATATACAGGGATGGAACTGTTAAACTGAACAGTGCCAGTCCTGTTTCTATCAACAATGTACAACATGGTGTCCATAGTTTTTCAACACATCTCCTCAAATGAAGTGTTCTTTCATGCTATAGAAAACATTTAAATAAATGGTTATATTTATTTATCAACAATTTCTTGTATAATAATATAATTTTACAATAAGTGCCATCATGCTTGCAAAAAATTCTGTAACCTTGTATCGGGTTTGCATGGCATGATTTTGGTAGGAGGGGAGGCTACAGGGCTAGCTTCTGTGAAAAACTGCTATCAGTGATGCTGTGAAGGAGAAAAATTGCTGCGCAATAGCAGCCAGAGGGAGGAATGAAAATACATGAGAGCAAGAACTCTGCAGACAACAAGGTCAGTTAAGACAGGGGGGGAGGAAATCCCCTGGGTGCCTTCTCCTGCAGCCCATAGAGATCCACAGTGGAGCAGACATGCAACTGCAGCCTGTGGACGACCTCACACCAGAGCCAGAGCAGGTGGATGCACTTAAAGGAGGCTGTGACCCCATGGAAAGAGTGCACTAAAGTGGGCTCCTGGCAGGACCTGTGGACCCATGGAGAGAAAAACCCATACTGGAGCAGGTTTGCTGGCAGGACTTGTGACCCTACAGGAGACCCACACTGGAGCAGTCTGTTCCTGAAGGACTGCAGCCCACTGAAGGGATCCACTCTGGTGCAGTTTGTGGAGAACTGCAGCCCATGTGAAGGACTCACCTTGGAGAAGTTCATGGAAGACTGTCTCCCGTGGGAGGGACCCCTGCTGAAGCAATGGAAGCAATGGAAGAGTGTGAAAAGGAAAGTGTGGCAGAGACAAAAGTGTGATGAACTGACTGCTACTCCCATTCCTTGTCCCCCAGTTCTGCTTGTGGAGGAGGAAGGAGAGAAAATCGGGAGTGAAATTGAGCTTGGGAAGAAGGGAGGGGCAGGGGAAAGGTGTTTTAAGATTTAGTTTTCTCATTGCACTACTCTGATTTGATTGTTAATAAATGAAATTAATTTTCCCGAGTTGGGACTGTTTTTCCTGTGATGGTAATTGCTAAGTAGTCTTCCTGTCCTTATCTTGACCCACAATCTTTTAACTATATTTTCTCTTCGCTGTACAGCTGAGGAGGGAAAGTGATAGAGCAGCTTTGGTGGGCACCTGGTGTTCAGCGAGGGTCAATCCCTCACAAACTCACAACTGGTACATTCAGACCACTATATCTACATCCAGATGTAAACAGTTAATTGTAGTGTAAATACAGCAGATGTGCCCTTCCTCTGGCTCAATAATATATTTTGACTGGAGCTCTGCTCCAGAAAAAGAAAATTAAACTTATGGATCTCCTCAATGGTGAAACCTCTCTTTCCTCAGGGGACATAGATACTTTCTCACGGAACAGATAATTTTTTCATGATTTCTGCATGATGATGGCTGTATGTATTCTGCTTATTGTATATGAATTTTTGTGTACTTCTTTTTCACTATTATGTATGAATATATATACACCTTTACATAGTCTGGAAGGTGGTGCTAAGGCCATTGTAGGCTTCTGGTTTTACTACTCCTGACCAGACACCATCTGGTATCAGTTCAATGGAGCCTTCACCAAAAATATTTTTATGGATACCTCCGTCTACCTTGTGGACAGGCTGTGTCTGTAAAATCTTTGTTTTCCCCATCTGCATTTGCAATGGTGACTGAGGTAAAATAAGACCTCTAAGAGCTTTGTTGGAGTCAGAAGATCAAGAGACCTCCACAAAATTAACCTTTTGGTTTAGACATAAGAAGTGTCCTAGAAAGCACAAACAGTTCTCTGGGAGGTACTATGTAGTATCTTTGTCATTGATGCTAGCCCTGTCAACCACAGAAAAAGATATTACAGCTCATGAAAGAAGGTGACTGAGTCTGACCATTAACTGACCAAAAAAAAAAATGCAATTACAGCTGCAAACACTCTGATGAAGAAATTCGTATCAAGTTAATGAGTTTTTCTTTTCTTCCTAAAGTAGATGCTTTGTTGCTATAAAGTCAAAGAATCATAATGAAAGCATTACACTGAAACAGACTCTCATGTAAATATTTTATGTACAGATTAATCTAAAAAGTATAAAATGTGTATAGTCCATTTGGCACAAAACCCAGTTTCTGCCTTTTTCATCTTGACAGAATCCTTAAACTACTGTACAGAAAATTTCCAAATTCTTTAAATCTTGCCATTGTGAAAAAGCCAAAAGTTTGGTGGAATATGGCCAAAATGGGCATATTATTATTTAATGTTACTGGTATAAAGGGAAAGTAACAGCATACCCCATTTTTGCTTGGTTTCCCATTCCTGTATCAGAGAATATATCAGTGAAGAAAGAACAGAATAAAGAGATAGGGTATGGAAATTATGGATCATTATCTGAGGGATAAAAAAACTCCTCTTTTCTTAACTTTGTGTGTCTCATGATGAAATATGCCAAACTACCCACTGCATACACAGTATTTATGGATTCATTTTTTCTTCCACTTCCTGGATTCTGCACCTGTCTTATTGTTTGGTCTGCTTCCAAATACCAATTTTAGGTTCAGTCCTAGCACAGAATGGCAATTTGATGAAAAAAAAAAAAAAAAAAGTATTTATATCTCTGTATTGGCATTGTGCTGCAGGGCTTACATGTCTTGGCATTGTATGATATTGCATTACTTAATCCTCTGACAAAATAGAATGTCTTCCCACTCTGTAACTTCCCTTGGGAGCAAAAGTAGCCTCTACTTGCAAACAGGATTCCCATGCTCTTGAGTAGACCAGCCCTGTCACATGCTGTGTAATTATTGTGTACATAAATGTGAAAACTGTCAAAGACCAAGTAAACTGTGGTGGTACAGCATATCATCATTGTTTTACCTATATCCAAAACTTTTCCCCTAACTGGGACTTGATTATTTCAGTCACTGTAAGGAGCCCTAAGTCAAGCAGTCTTACTTTAGTCTCTTCTCAGAAAGAATTCCTTCCAGAAATTTTAATTCTTTATATGAAATCACTGGATAAGTTTAAAAATATGCTGATTTTTCAACAGGATGCACTCCTGTAGGAATAGTTTTATTTGCATAATTAATTACACTGACATTGTTAGAATTTCAATGAAGAGCATTCTTTTGGAACGCCTAAGAGAAGTTATGGAAAACGAGATACGGCATTGTAGTACCAGACTGCACTCCACCACTTTATATTATTGTTCTTTTTTATTTTTAAGGCAGTTCACAAAATCCAGATGTTGAATGTAAATTATGCTTTTGCGGTAGTAACATGTGGTTACTTGCTGGGTTCACATTTACAGGCATTTTTGTGTCAGTTTTATCCATGTCTTTCACATAGGTAGGCTACAGATGTGCCTCTAAACTTCTGTCTTTCTATGTAATATATCATATTTTAATTACTTGCCATTCTTCTTTCATTTGATTCAGATGTGAAAGAAATTCTTGGCTAATCCCAGGTGAGATCTATAAATAACCTTCTATGAAGAAAAGATTTTTTTCTTTCCAGTGGCTTTATTTTATTCTTAGAGTTGTGTTCAAGCTTTTCATCTAAGCAAGCAACCTGTGTGTCTGCTGAGGAGCTGCTTTTATAGGTCAAAGAAAAATCTTTCACCTCTTCTTCACCTGCAGGAAATTCGAGGGTCTTTCTGTTCACTTCAATGTGTTTGGGAATAAAGTGTAAAATATTATGACCTTACACATAGAAGTGCTTGCAAAACTTATTCTGACATAGGAAAGGACACGAGTCTTTCTTAAAAATGCTTTAACTATGGACATGCTTAAAATTATATTTTATGATTTTTCTAGTTATGGGTTTTCTTTTCCAGTTTTCTTCCTAAACTTTCTATGCTTGATGTACTTATTGGGATTGGGAAGAAGAAATCTGCAGAAGTGTCAATCAACCAAAGACAGCATGGCCAACAGGTATTTTCCTGGATGAAATAAAACATTATTGTTGTTTCATTTATCAGTATCAGAGGAACAACCACAGAAACTTTTGTCATGGTTTTTGTCTTACTGGATTCTCATAGCAGAGTGTAAAACCTGGTGCTTGTCCCAAAAACTTTACCAAATCTCTAAGTGTATTGACACTGCATGACTTGTTTATCATTTTGTGATTCAGTTTCCACAGTGAGAAATGTGGATAATATTTTGCAAAAGCACTCTGAGATCTACAGATGTAAAGCAATGAATAACAACTAAGTATTCATGTTCAAGTTATGTGACCGTTCTCAGTATATGGCTTTATTTTTCTGTTGTTATTGGATACACTGGACCCATCTGTATACACAAGATACATTTAAATATGTTTAGTAAGATGCTTTCTGCCGGAAGGAGTTTCCAAAGACATTGAATCAGCAGTCCAGGAATTGAATGAGCAAGTACATACTTTATCAGAGTCCTGGCAAGTCTGTTCCGCACACTTCTGCATTCCCACTTGGGCCAAATAGAACTGTGTGGACACAGAAACTGAAGAACAGCTTGGCTTTAATCAAAGAAGCTAAATCCTAGTTATAAAATGATCTTTACTTCCATTTCTGTTTTAAGGCTATACATAGATTCTTTTTTATGCACTATGTGTTTTGCAATAATTAGCTATGTTGTTTATAGTTTTATAATGAAATATATATGGCACAAAGAAAGCGTTTACAGTTTTACACATGAAATCATAGTGTCTGTTTCCATAAAGTTTTAATGACACTTCTGCCCTATCCTGCAGAGTACACGACACATTTTTGAGTTGTCCTCTGTACAGGAAAGGCATAAGGAGCAGCGAAGTAGGATTCAACCATTTTGTACATGACACAGAAGGCTAAGAACCTTCTAGTCATAACCTAAACGTACATAACCCACAAGCCTCTTTTAGACCTCAGCACCTGTCAGGCTTTGCCTGGACTTGTCTTAGCCTGCCTGGACATTTGATTTTAGCTTGCAAAAGTTTTATCTTGCAATAATTTAGCTCATTTACTGATGAGATAACGGTTACCTACTTTGTTTTAGCTTTTGCTTAACTTCGCAGGGTTGCTTTTCCTCTATACACTTAATAATTAATACACAATAATAACAGGTAGTTACTCATGTGGAATGAAGGATCCATTATTACAGGATAAAATGCAGCATAGACAGTAAAGACCTGAGATGATAGCAGACATCCTGAAAAAACAGGGAGGAGAGGGTGACACTGTAGAATCCAGGGATATAAGTGACTGACTTATGGCAAATTATTAGTCAACACAGGAATGTCAACATGGCAGCTGAGTAAAACCTGGTTTAGTCATAACAAAGCAAGCAAAGAACAAGTATCCAATGTATGTAAAACACATACATAAGAAATTTGGATGTAACCTGAACTTTCAGAACAAGAGCAAGATATAGAGCAGATTAGTAAATAAAGTTGCTCTAAGCAGATCCTGTCAGGAGAAAGACACCATCAACATCACCACCATACTGCTCCTGGCAAAGGAGTAGGGATGCCGATGACTTGCTGTAACGCCTTCCCTCCCAAAAATTTTAGCCATTGGCCTTAGGGACTCAGAGAAGCAGAGGGTGAGCATAATGTCAAGGAAAAGCAGAAGTAATTTGAAGCTTATATAGAGAGCATTTTGGCTGTAATATAATTGGAACTATAAATGTTAACATCATTGCAACTAGACTAATAATATTCCATTAGACTTTATTTTCATTTTATTTTAGTATTTTAGAATTTTAAATATGATTCTAGCAGTAAATACCTGGGCTTTCATGCTTCTTTTGTCAAGATTTTAAGTGTGACACTCTCTGACAATCTATTCTGTAACTTTGGTATAAAAAAATTGGTAATATGAGAGATACAAATGGACTCAGTTTATTCCCCAGACTTCTGGCATCTGGGCATTTTTAAAATAATGCATTGCTCCTGCAGACTGGAAAAATAGGTGACCATTCATTTGACTGAAGCCAACAGGCCATTCAAAAACAATTTTAGTTCACTTTTGTGTCAAAAAAATAACATATAAAGCTGATGGAGGTAGAAGAATGATGTAGTAATAAGCATTTCTGTTTGCATATTTTGTAAGATTTATAGGATTCTCAGAAACATACTCTGCCTTCTGTGGTGGAAGACAAACATTCATTACTGTCATAAGACAGTTGAGCTTCCTTTTTGCTGCAGGTCAGAAAATGGTGCTTAGCTCTTTTTCACCTTAAGTTCTACCGGGCTTTTTTTCTCTCCTCTGTTAGTATTATTTCCTTAATGGCTTTTCTTCCAAAGCACAAAGCACAAAAAAAAGTGCTTTCTTTCCTTTTTCTTTCTTCAAAGTTCCTGGAAATTTTTAGCATTTTTCCTACAACTTCATACTCAGAAATACAGGCAATGTTCCAAGTAAGACCGCATTGCAGCTGTAAAAGGATAGCTATTTATTACTTCTCTGCTTTCAGAAATGAAATATCTCTGTGGGCAGTTGAAAATTGTTTTGTTATTTTTTTTAGCTAACACACTGTAGGAGCATGTCTAATTTGCTGAGGACTCTCCCGCCCTTATTACTTTCCACAGAGTTTTTCTTCTTTTAGATTTTTCAGATATAGGAATCAGAATGTGGTTTTTTATTTTCTAGACTTTGTAATATTTGTATTTCTCTTTTTTCATTTTGTTTTTCTTTCCTCATGATGAAAATTCTTTGTCAAGCCTCAAGTGGTTGAAGGTAACTGTTTTATATTGACATAATTTATGGCTTTTGTTACTGGTAGTAGCTTGCTACCACTGCTGCTTTATAATCATTATATCTTGTTGGACACTATACATATTCTGTCAAACGTATAAAGTCTAAGGATCTTCTGAACAGCCATCAGGCATGCCAAGAATTTTTATAACAAAGGTCTTAAAAACTATGGGAAGTTGACTGAAGTCAGAGTAATTGCATCAGAAGATAATTTGGTAAATTTTTTGCCTATAGTAGAGAAACACAAGATATTCATTCTAGCATCCATAAGACTATCATCAGTCGTTGCTATTCTTAAATCACACAGTGAAAATCAACAGCTGCAGATCTATCTGTTCTATTTGTCTTTTTTCAGTTTTACATACATTATATGTATCTTCCCTAAAAAAATTATTGGATTAACATGAAGAAGTGCCTGTAAATTACTTTTTCTTGTTGAAATTGTGGTCGATACCACCATTGTAGAGAGCAAAACAAACATGGGACCACTTCTGCCTGGCCACCTTAAAGAGATCATTAAACAAAATGTGAATCTCACTTTATTTCTGAATAATATGCTTGTGATTATGCTTTTCATCAAGCAAAAAGTGGCCCACGAAGAACTAAATCACAATAAACTAAGAATCATTTCCCTGACCTTCATATCTAACTTTCAATCCATATCTTCCATTTAAATAGGAAAATAGCAGCCTGGTGTAACTAAGATAAAGCATACACTGTAGCTGATTCCTGGAATAGAAAGAAGACAACTATGGTGATTGCCACAGGCATATGAAATAGATAAAAGAAAGATAAAAGCTTTAAAAAAAGGTGAACAATAATGAATATATGGGAATGGAGAAAAGAAAGGGTTTGGGTTTTTTTCCCCCAAAGTAAAAGGGAAAAAAACTTCTTCAAGAAGAAAACAGTTTTCCCTGAGAAACAGAAATCTGGTATGCTTCTTCAATCTTGATAAAGCATTTAGGCAGAGGGAGCTCTCTGACACTTAAAGGGAGCAGAGACTGAAATGTTTTACCTCTGACATCAAGTCCTACAGTAGTGAGTTTTTATATTTAATGGGATGCAGGGTCATTTCCCATGGGCTATTTAGTGGACCTTTGTAGCTTCAAAATGTTATTCTTCCCTCAGAAGGGCCTAAAGCTGATTATTAACCATGATTCATAAATTCTTCAGAAGACGATCAAGCTAGGTTTATGAATTCAGGCTGGGACAGAACGCAGCCACCTCTTTCTGCCTGTAAATACCAAGAAGAACTGTGACTTACAGAAAAATAACCTTTTAAAGTCTATTTTGCTTCCTCGTTGTCCTTTTCCAACACTAAAACAGCTGTTTACATGATTTTTTGGTGCTTGTAAAGAGAGGAAAAGTGAAAAGAATGAAAAAATACTTGTATTCCAATTTCTCATTAGAATGGCACATCAAGTTAGTTTTCAAAAATAGTTGTGGATTTTAAAGGGAGGTCGCAAAATAGGGGAAGGTTTGGAAACCATTTGCTGCATGAAATCTGTTCTGATCCAGCAGTAAACCAAACATTCCTGATACTGTACTAAGTATGTAATACACTACAAATACATGAAGGGACACAAATACAGAAGTCCTTTAAACATCATTACCACACTGAAGGGAGACTTTGCCCAAGGCATGTGGTTATTCCTTTTCTCTAGGGCAGAGGTAAAGATTTGTAGGCCAAATACTCTAAATAAATAAAGCCTGGGCAGAATGTATTGACATCTGCAGATTTTCTGCTATTTTCACTTTTACAAAAATAGTAATTATGGAAAAGGAATATCAAAGTTCTACTTGCTTCACCTCAGATTTCATGATATGACAAACTATAGATGTAACTGCAATGCATAGAGACACAAATGCTATAAGGACTGATGGCACTGCTTCTAGTCTATTCTGGCAAAAGCCTTTTCTTATACGTAACTTAGTAGAAGTCTTCTTGTTAATATTTAAGATAGTTGTCTTGTTTTAAGTGTTTGGTTCTATGCTTATGTGATCTTCAATCCTCCTTTGGCTGAAATCAGCTAGAATGGTCATATTAACTCCATTTATGACAGCAGTTCAATTTCTGGTGCTTTTTATATGTAAAGTTGAATTAGGATTACCACCTTTGTACCAATAAAATAGCTACTTCTGTCCAGTAAAATAAGGTCTGTTCTCTAAATAACTCATATGATGATTTTTCTTTTAAACTACTGATGTTAGTATCTAAGGTAGCTACTTGAATAAGACAAATACATTTCCCCATATAACACAAAGTGGTGGATTCCTGTTCTTTGTTTTGGTTTCTTTTGGTTTGTTTTTTAATTTGGCAGGAATTTTTAACTTATTTGTTCAAATGTGTGAAGGAAGGGAAGAAGGGAGGGAGGAAGACAGGGAAGAAGGGCCATTTTCTTTTGTCATACAGCTTTTTTTTTTGGTTTTCTATTTCAATGACTGGTTTGATACATTTGCTTTCATGAAAAATTTATTTATGGTTCAATTAACAATTTACTTAATCTACAAAATATTCAGCTTATAAAAATTACAGTCAGTTTCTGGAAAACCTTGACAAACAAGTATAAGATATGCATTTGTAGAACATACATATATATACATCTATACATGTATTTGCCCATTTAGATGGACAGATTCAAGATACACAAGTTATCTAAAATTTTAAGGTAATTCTGTTTAATACTTTTTCAGTGAAATCTGTTCTCAGGACAATTTGTTAACGAGTTTAACCACCATGTTAGGAGATACAGTCATATTTTTGTGGAAATATTTTGTGCTTCTAATGTTACCTTAGTAATTTGTGTTTTACCATGCATAAATCTCTTTTTGTTCTAAGAGGTAGAAGGTCAGCAGCTTGTACAATAATTTGCCCTTCTCTTTTTTCCTTAAGTCTGTATAAGAAGTGGTCCACAAAATGCAGGATCCAGTAGGGAAGACACAATAAATTTAAGTGAAGGTATTGATTCATGACTGAAGGATGACATGAGGCATTGTGTCCAGCCTTGCCTTCTCCAAAAGGTTGCCCAGGTCTCCAGGAGTAATGACTGAACTGCAAACAGCCCCCTGAGATGGAGGCTTGAAATCGGGTGTATTAAAGTAACCACTGCCAAATCCAGGTTACTTTGGTTTTGTTTTGTTTTCTAGTGGGGTGGTTTTTTCACCCAGACAGACTAAAAAAAGCAAAACAAAAAACTAAGGCGACTCAAAAGCAATGCACGTTATTCAGAAATTTATTGGTGTGAGGATTGCAATTTCTGGCAGAAGGATGAAAAAAACAAGCAAATGTAGCAACTGCTTAATTTATCTCCCTGCTATGTGGTTAAAATCCAAAGTCTTGGGCTCAAGCATGTTTTATCCTATCCTGGCTTTGTGGAATTTAAGGCAGAATAATAACATAGCTGGCATTATATTATGTTAACTCATTTAAAGAGGATTCCCAAAAGAATGAATCCCATTGACCTTGATGTACAAGTAGAATTTACCTGGAAACAGGAGTTTAAGAGTGTATAGCCTTAATGATGGAACTCCATGATTTCCTGGTGTTTGTGGTTTGTGCTCACAGATTTGTCCATGAGGTGCAGATCTCATTGCCTTCAAGATATTTCTACCCATTTACCTCTTTGTTCTCTGCTATCTAGAAACCTTATTTATTGTTTCATACCTGGGCATAATCTATTTTGTTCCTTGAAGGGACACTTAGAAGAAACACATTTTCTTAGCTGACAGTTACAACCCTGAAATGATTTCTCCTGAATGCTTATAATACAATAAATCCATGGAGAATCAGCACTGAAGAGGTTAAACATTTCTTCTCAAAAATATTAGCTGGTGAAAACCATCATACTTTGATTCATGTAATTTATTATAGTCTCACATTCTCCTTCCTGTCTTGATAGCAAAGCTGCCAGTTAAGATCACACTGGAAGATTGCTGCAGGTTTTGCTGTTATTACTTGATATTAAACTTGCATTTTGTTATGATTATTATTTGCTATTAAAATAAAACACCACTAAGCAATATGTTCAAGTGTGTCTCCACCCTTGTGCTGTCCCATGCATTATTTATCTTTACATAAGTATTTACATAGATACATCGCGTTTTTTTCAGAGGGGGTCAAGGGTAGCTCCAGGAGGGAATGGGGCAGATACATTTTGGTTGTCCAAAATTAATGTCATTACTGAAGTGGAAGATGTCTGGAGCTTGTCATTTCACTTTACTATTTATTAAAGATCAGTAGAACTAACCTGACAAGATTTTTTGAAATCAATTATCTATATCTGCTTTTTCCACTGATGTCCTTTTCTCTTCAGCTTCTTTTAAATCAGCCTGCTGACAGCATTCTCATAATTATTCTAATGTAATTTAATTAAATTAATACCATGGTTGCAATTCTAATTGAATACAGGTGTGATTAAGAACATGGTGTTTAATATGACTTGTTTCTAATGGGAATCCACAGAGGAAGGGTAAGAAATTTTTAAAACTTGGAGGAGGGAGTCTGGTATCTACAATGAACCTAGGTAAAAATTTGCTCCAGTTGTAGCTTTAGTAGCTAGAAAGGGAGGTAGGTCCCCAGATTCAGGCCATCCTATGCCATTCGAGAGTCTTTCTGTTGTGATTTCACTTTCCTAATCTTTTCCCCATGTTTTGATAAGTAGATCTGTTCCTGCCTCTGTCCCTGTTCCTGCCTCTGTCCTCTTCATTATGTCAATTTGTTTCCTGCTTGGTCCCTGATCCCCATTCAATCTTGCACATTCACACTTTCTAGGACTCCCTGTGCAACCACTGCTTTGTCTTTTCTTTCATGCACACTCTTCTCTGTCCCAGCACTTCTGCTACTATTAGCACTTTAAATCTCTCTCATTTTGTTTCTCATGATCCCTGGTGCTGCTATGAATTCCTTCGAGTTACTTCAGCCAGCAAAGCCTGAAATTCCAGAACTTCCTCCTCATGAGCTCCTACACCGGCAAAATTTAGAAATTGTGCGTATATGTTGCACTTACCAAAGATCTGTTCAAATGATGACTAAAACACTGTTCTAGACTCAACTCACACCCAAAAAACCCCAAATCTCAGAAAGAAAGCAGATGTAGTTATGATAGTTCCAGCTTCAGGAGAATTTTGTTATGAAATGTTTTCCAGGACAGGAATCACATACCAGGTTCTGTGGTTATCAGAATTCACTAGATTTCTTTTTCTTCATTCAGTGCTGGTACTTTCACAATATTGCTACACTCTTCATCATTCTATCTTCAGTACAAGTAAAAAACACTGAGAAAACACACTTTTCTCCCTGGGTGAACTGAAGCTGGCAATGGACTTTTGAAGAAACTACACTGAAGGACAAGAAAAGGTCCTGCTAATTCATAGATATGGAAAACATCACAATGTGGTGCAAAAATTCCCCTTCCATCCTGAATGCCAGAATAGTTATCAATCATAATATCATAAATGCCAATCTTTTTCCATAGATACTGAGAAAAATAATGCATAGCAGGAAGGACAAATGTAGTGTCTCTTTCCCACTAAATTAAACTGAGCCATGTTTAAGAAAGTGACAATGAAAACACCGGGAAAGTATCTACTAATCCATCGTAAAGTTTCCCCAATTCATGGAATTTCTTGAGTATGTGTCAAAATTCTCCCCAAAAGTCCCATTGCATCATATAGCTCTTGTCACAGCAGGTTGCAGCTCTGAAGTCAAACAGCACTCTTATTATAGTTCCCTATTAGAACATCAAATTGCATTCTTAATCTATTAATATCTTTATGGTGGAGTTTTGGGAAAGTAACAGCAAATTCAATCTGTGATTACATCTGGCAATTGGTTTGGGGAACTCTCTGAGCAAAATTTAAGCAACTTGAAGGCAATCCCAAAAGTTATCCTGGGATGTTGGTGAAATGTAGCCTGACTTACTTGGGTACTATGTGGTTAGAAAGGACATTCTGTGTGAAATGCAAGTTAATTTTCAGCATAAGAACATGGTGTTTTTCAAATTTAAAGTATTTTGATGCTGAGACATTTTCATCTTTAGTGCCAATAGACATAAGTACAAATATATAAAAATTGTTGCCTGATTATTACTGTGTGCTTTTTCTGAAGGAATATGAGTCTACAGACAACAATTAGGAAAATGGAGCTAGCTTTGCTACTATTTCAGTTATCCCCATTGTCCCTCTTTATAAGACCTTGGTTTGAGAGGAAGACCATGTCCTAGAGAAAATGTATATGATACAACTATTAGCTAAACTGCTTATCACAAGTGCTTTTTAATTCTAAAATAAAATAGTACCGTGAAGATTTTCTTGGAAATCCCATGGCAAAGGCTTAAAGTCTGGGTAAAAGTTGTGGATTAATGTCCTAAATAGAAAATATCAGGTGAATATTCATTAAAATCTAGTACTAAAAGAAAATTAACACAAGTTAGTCTTTTAGGTATTTTTGAAAACAAAGCACAGCAAGCAAATAAATTTGTTTATTGGTCACCCTGCATAAAATTCTGAGTATTGAATTCAGCATTCGATTGTATGTTGGTCTCTCTCAGGGTGATCTAAGTTTCATTATGAAGAAGGAATCCTGTTTTGTAACCGTACAAACAGATACAAAGCAATCGAGCTTCTCAAAATTATGACAGAAATTACCTTTTAAAAGCTGTTCGTGTAGCCCCTACTAATTTCATTTGATAGGTTCCATATAAAGTATTTAATATATCAGAATTTCTCAAAAGGTGATACTCCTGAAAAGTAGAAAATTATTACAAAAGTTTACAAATGTCAGCGAAGATATTTGATAGACTTCTATTTTAAAATTTCAGTTCGGAGGGTTTTTGTGTTTAGTATTTTGCAGAATTCCTGATAGGTCACTCAATCTTAAATTGATCTTAATGATGTACTCTAACAAATGGACAGTCACAAAGATACGAAATGGACTAAACATATATTTTGAAACACTTTTTTTAAAAAAAGTAAACAGTAATAGTGTTCTTTTAAAAGACTGCTTTTCCAGACATTTAATTATAATAATGTATACAAGTTCTTAATATGTTTTAATATAAAAAAATAAGATTATTATATAAAAATTTATACTATGAAAGAAATAGATATGAGAATTACAGTTAAACACTTAAAAACATCTTTGGGATTTTTAGGCTGTCCTTATCAGGCTGTAAGTATCACCGCTAGGCCCTGATCCTGCAAAAAGCAAATTTATGTCGTGTGTGTGGACTTGCGAACTGTAAACCTAGTCACTGTAATACTAAAATCTTGCAATCTATTTTGAAAGATTTTGGCTCCAAATGACAGAACCTTGCCAGAAGTTCCTTCTTTAATTAGATTCATGAGAATGTGTGCTTTTTTCTTCCTACAAATTAGAGATTAAGGTTGCAGATTTGCAGAAGAGAAAGCAAGCTCTTCTCGTCTAGTCTGAATCATAGCCAAAGGATAGTCTTGGATCAAAGCACCTGGATTTGAACCTTAGCGTATGTATTGGGGAGTGTTTTGTGTATATGTGTATGTATGTATTTATACATTGCAAGAGTCCAGACGTGTGATTTAATCTCTTCATCTTCATGCATTGTATGACTTTATTTGCAGTCCACAAGTCATCTGAATGATGAGCTGAGAATTTATTTAGATATTAAAATAAATTCTAAGCCTCAGTGATTTTTTCTGCATCTACTGAAAATACGTGAAAGCCACAGTGGCTGATACTTATACAGAATTTAAACATATAAAGCATGAAATGCTACTAGTTTGTGATGCAAATTTCATCCACAAAATGCTTTTTTTTTTCCCCATCATTCCTAAATCTATGCTACATTTTATGAACCACAAATGAAAAGTGAAAAGGTAAATGTCTGGAATATTTTTTGAAGTACAGTGCAATTTGTTTTTAATGAGAGGCAAAGTGAAGGGGTAGGAGGACAGATTTTTTGTTGTTGTTGTTTCTTCAAAAGTAAAAATAATGACTGTCATAGAGTTTCCATTGTTTAGCTTACATGCTTCATTTGGGCACTTCAAGCTTCATAATTTCATAAATGGAGTCAGTAAGACTTAGTCATGGTTTGATCCTTATATTTATAAATTTTGATCCATAGCTAAAATTCTAAAAGGATGGAGCTCTATCTCTTTTGTCCATCCATCGTGTCATGCTTCCCCCCCGCCCCTTGCCCCTCCCCTTTAACAGTGGATGTAAATTGACCCACAGTACATTTTAAGATCAAGCTTGCAGCTCAATTTAAAATCTAGCACATTCAAACTTCTTAAAAATATAAGTTCCATTCAAATTGGAGTTTTTTTCACTGCACACAGAGCTCTAATCAAAAGTAGAGCTGTATAGAATGGTTTAAATTTAATCCAAATCTTGGTGAATTTCATGAATCTGACTACTCAAGCTTTACATGACTGGGCTCATAAATGTTATTTCTGCTTTTATGCATGATGGGTTGCGGGTTGCTGCTGCTTCTGGGCTTCACAACAAATACCACAAACCAGAGTTCTTCTCTGCCTTCATGCATTTTTCATAACTCCAGCTAAAAAGTAAAACCGTACTGATTGATAATAGCTAATGAATGTGTAAGCTGTTAGTGAATGTTTTCCACAGGTTACTAGTTTGGGTCACAGGCAGTTGAACTGGATAACTGATTATCCATAAAGATCACATCAGGATATTAAAGAATAATATGTCAAATATCCAGGTAACAGAAAAAAAGGAAAAGGAAAAAAGAATCACAGAAAAAAAAATTTTTTTTTTGCCTGTTCATGGTGTCCCTGCACACTCTAAGAGATAGAATTTTACACTTTTTACTTCTCATTCATATATATGCCCTGTGGTTTCTTTTCCAAGGGTCAAAATATAGTGGAGTGTCTATCCTACATGCATTTCACACTTGAGAAATTAGCATTTTAGGCTGAATTATACCTTTTTTCCACTGTTTTTTTCTTGTAACAATGCCAAAGTTCTTCACTTTCACAAAATGTGTAGAGTTCACTTCATGAAAACTGACAAATTTGGCTGGAATTGTGTTATCAAACATTCCTACAGATATTCCCTTTGTCTAGTTGCCTCTGTACAATGAATACAGAGAATACATTTTCCTTTTTCCTCCTGCTGGTATTAAACGACTTAATTTCTCACCATAACAGGTTAAATTTTTTCTCCTTCATGATGGGAATGAAGTTTCTCATTTCACAGATGATGCTGTTTGAAAGCAGGCATCCATGATAAGGTTTTAAGGTTACCAGTAACATTTGTAGCAGGAGAGTATATGAATGAATAGGGTACTAGAATAGGTGTAAGATGTATTTGCAAGAAACATGGACATACTTTTTGAGAAACAGCTAATCAAAATATGCAAATCTGCATCAAATAGAGCAGTTTAAGCTTTTTCACAAGCAGTCATTTAAGGCTGCATGAAAACTCAGGACAACATCACCGTATCATTTATTATTGGAATTACACAATTGAGATTATTGCTGGATTCTTAAAGTTAGGCATTGCAAATAGAACACAATGTTCTTATCTTCCAGGCTTCCATGACAACTTCAGTGTTTAGAAATGGAATTAGATGGGGGAAAGACAGCGATTAACTCCATTTGAACCATACAGGAACATCCACAACTGCCACAGATTATTGAACTACAGAAGCTATTCTATAAGCTGCAGAAATCACAGCCTCTCTCATTCTGTGTTGAGAAATGATATCTGATTGGTATAGAGCTAGCTGGAGGCCACATCACAACTTACTATATGATCTTGCCTCTTATTTCATATTAGGAATGCTGTATAGGATGAGACCATACCAAGATAAAGCTCGTCACTGTATTACAGCCCTAAAAGCAAATATGAATGAGAAGGCAAGTAATTGCCTAAATATTTACCTGACTCCAATGAATTAGCAAAGCTTGGTGACTTGCAAAGGAAGATTTCTGTTTTAGCATGTTCATCTCATGCCTCATTCCTGTGCTATTCTCAATGATGCTAGAAGTTTCTTTTCGCTAACATATGTACCTGGATAGTTATGTGAGTTTCCTTCTTTTTTTCTGAGTGGTATCAGAGACTGGAAGAACCTACTTGATTTTGGAACTGCCACGACCCAGCCCTTTGAAGAGGTTTGAAGGAAAAAGTCATGGTAGCAAAAGAAAATTATGAGGGAGGGATAAGCTCTTGTTCTCCTATCACAGCAAAAAGCCTTTCGCTGAACATCCAATAAATT
This sequence comes from Gallinago jamesoni, assembly GCA_025769975.1. Lineage (NCBI taxonomy): Eukaryota > Metazoa > Chordata > Aves > Charadriiformes > Scolopacidae > Gallinago > Gallinago jamesoni. Next base: position 89,403,424 of record JAOQGH010000012.1, on the reverse strand, counting down.
ACTATGAATTTCCCAACCTGAAATTTCCTTGAACATTTTAAAGAAATGTGGACATGCTTTGATGCCAGTTGGGAATATCTCAGGTCAATGCTTGTCAAGATACGTGAGATGTTGTCACTAAAATATTAGAACTGTTTTAGAGTGATAGTCCACTGTGAACTAGACATGCTACAAGTCTGCTTCTGTAGGAAGTAAGTTAGTGAAAAAAAAATGCATCAATAGAGTAAAGGAATTGGTGTGGAGGCTCCTGTATCTCACACCTGATTTCAACTGGATTGTTTCTGAACAAATTTAGTCCTCACTACAAATACAGTTTACAGCTTTTTGAAGGGGCAACTGTGTGTACTGTGGATCTCCAGGTGGAGCAGCCCACACATTGGTTCTGAATGTAATTAAATAAATCAAATGTTATGATAAACATTTGGGGTGATTTTGGAGTGAAATGTGATTTTTTTTTCTCAAAAAATCTAGTTTGCCCATCTCAAAATTAGCCCAAAAAAACCCTAACTCAATAGGTGATTAGTAGAAAAAAATTCAGGAAATCCACTTCCAAATCACATTCCTGCTTCAACCCAAAATCTCAGATATCAGTGCAGCTTTGGAATCAAACAGAAACGTAGTACTATTTATATAGTATAGCTCTAAAAGATATGTGAGATGTTTCATTTTGTATGCAAATTTGACCATGTGTCTTGAAATATCAATTGAACTGTAATGACATATCATTATGGGAATGCCTTACAATATTTCTTATATTAAAATAAAAAATACTTTGTTTCTGTAGTTTGATGCATTTTCTCCAAAATTAACATGAGTTGAAGAGCAGGAAGAAACAATTTTTTTTTTTAATTCATTAATAGGCTTTGACTCTAAGAACCTGTGACTCCTGCACCTTCCACAATACAATTATGCATTATCTAGAATGATTTGCGTCAGCTGGAGATCCACAGCCAGGAAGTATGAAGGGAATTCTGGAGCAACTGAAATTTTGCATGTGCAATTGAAATAAAAACCCATATTTCCTGAGGTTCATCCATCTTTTACTTTGGGAAGACTGTGAGTTTTACTGTTTTGAACTTGTATTAAATCAAGACTTGTGTCACTCAAGACAGGCCTCCAAATGTTTCTGGGACATTTTTAACCTGTGATCTTTTAACTTCTTGAAGTATTTTAGGCTGAATTGTTGGATTTCTAGAACCTGTGGAGGACAGCTAATACAGCAGGTATTTTATCACCCTAAAATATCTGGATTGAAATTTAAAAATATTTTAGCAAGCTGGTGTTTTTTGATCATATCACATAGTGCTGAAAACTTTGTGAAAAATGACTGGCTGAAGAAAGATATGACATTATTTTTCACTTAAGTCTTACTATTTTCTCATATTAATTTGCAATATTTGTGGTTGAATATACACCAAAATTAGTTGACGTGTTATTCTCATTCTAATTTACGTGCATCAGTGAACCTCTTTTGAAACTATAATATGAATCTTCTGCTTATACTAATTAATGTTAATTAATTGATGTTAGCGGACAAAAACAGCTTTCAGATCCTTTTGGAAATAATGACTTTCTCAAAGTAAAATATGTCATGAAATTTTGTGTTAATGATGCAATGGTAAAACTGGCCTTTTTAGTCATTCGATATCCTTTTGGATAGGGCTGGAGTTATGTGGAAAACACAGATTTGCTCTTTATTCACAAAGAGATTAGTAAAGTTAGTACTGAATTGCTACTAGGCTCTCGTCCTGAGTTTTCCATTACCTCTTTTGCAAGCACATTAGTAAAAGTTGAAAAAGAGCAGCTGAATAAAAATTACTATAATTAGCTCAAGCTATAAGGATTATGGACTTGGAGGGAGAACAAAGCATAGAATGGTTGGGACACAGAAATCTCGAAAAGGGCTGGAGATTCATGCCACTGAAAAGAAGAGACAGGTTTGTCCCCTTGTTAAAGGCAAGCAATAGGTTCATTGATAAAAACTAAAGAGCAGAGTTCTGTGCTGTCTGCCTGAAGCAAAGCTTTGTAACTATGTCTAGGAGCAATCCTGATGAAAGCAAACAAAAAACTTCTGGTTGATGGGTCAAGCAGCACTGCGGACATCACAGATCAAGAAAGACTGTGCCAAATTTGAGGAAATTCTTAAACAAAAGGCATATCATTTGGTCTCTGAAAACATAATAAAGGTTAAGAATTGTTTTTAATAAACAATACTTTATGGAAAGTTTTAGAAACCTCTGAGTTACATTCCTGGAAAAACAACTTATATGGCTAAACTGGACTGCAGTACTTGGGATGAGGATCTCTGAACAGAGATTGAATCTTCTATCTATTTAAAGTAAGACTTAGGACAGAATATGAGACAAAATAATTTCTATTTTTATCAAAGGATTTGGACCACAACAAAACAAATCTAATATCTGAAATACCGCTGTTGTTACAGGACACCAAAGGATAGAATGATGGTCGGAAAAAAAATAAGAATACTACTGATGACAGCAGTAGTCAGGAAGATGAAAAAGTTGATAATAAGTGGCCTAATGATTATTGATAGAGGATGTCAAACTGTCACTGTGAAAGTGTGTGGAATAAATGTCTAGAGTGTTGGGGTTTTTCCACATAGGACGTGGAAGCTGACTATATAACAGATCATCTCTACTTTTATGGGATTATTTGTAGTCCCAGAACTGACTATTGCCTCTTGAGGGTCCTCGGCTTAGGTCCTGTGAACATGCTTTAAATATGCATTGGCATGACCACAGAACCACAAAATTAGAGAATAATTGAAGTTGGAAGGGATCTCAAGAGTTAATCTAGTCCAACTTCCTGCTCAGCAGGAGAGTCAGCAGAGTTAGCAGTGAGATCAGACCAGCTTGTTCAGGACTGCATCCAGCTGTGTCTCCAAGTCTGCAGATTGCACATCCTCTGTGTTCCCCTGTTTAGCTATCCTTACAATGAAAATGTTTTTCCTTATATCCAGTTGGGAGTCTCTCAGGTTTCAATTTAAGTACACTGGTAATCAACAAAAGAATTTAACACAGCAAGCTGAAAATAAACAACAGATACAAAAAAAAAAAAAAAAGATAAGATAGGTCAAAACTACAGCTGGAAGATCATGGAGAAAATCTTTTTGGAACGTGTTCCTGGGCATACAAAGGAGAGAAAGGTGACTGGGAATAGTCATCATAGATTTATCAAGGATAAACCATGTCTTCTTAGCCTGCCAGCCTCCTATGATAAAATGCCTGATTCGTTAACAAGAACACTGGATGTCATTCACAGCGGCTTTAACAAAGCTTTTGATACTGTATCCCACAAAGTTCTTGTATACAAGTTGGGACCTAAGAGTCTGGGTTGGTAGACAACTACCTAGGTAAAAAAAAAACAATGGCATGGTAAAGCTCAAAAAGTAGTGTCTCGTGCATTGTAGTCTACCTGGATGCTGGTAACGCGTAGGATACAAGAGTCTATCATGGAACATGTCCTCTTTCACCTCTTTACCAGTGATCTGGAGGAGATAATGGAGTACTTGCTTTCAAATTTGGAAGATTATATCAAATTGGGGAGAGGGTCCCTCTTTTTAGCAGGAGGTTAGATAACCTCCTTGAGATTCCATCTAACCTCAATTATTCAATGTTTCTGTGATTCTGTGATTGAATCAAACTCACTTTGAGAGAATCTGGAAAATTAAGCTTTATTGAGGGCTGTGAAAGGTCTGATATAGAAGGTTGGGATTTTATTTGGATTTGGATAGAAATCTCTGCAACGTCATCAGTGACTACTACTATTACTCTTTCTGGATGGTTTTAACTTATTGCAGAAGTCTTTCAATCTCCAAATACAGCTTGTTAAACAAATGCCATTAACACAAATAAGGTGCAGATGTTTCTGAATGTGAAATTTCCACATAGGAGGGTTATGGATTCAATACATTAATCTCCTTTGCCATTAATATCACTGTAACAAGAGACTTAATTGTACAAATGGCCATTTGGTAATATATTATTACAATATTATTAAACTCAATCAAAAAGAAAGTATAAGAAAGAAAGTTTCATAACTAAAGTTTATAATTTTAGAAGGCTGAAATGAGAAATCAGGGAACTCATTCATGAACTCAAATTGCCTGACTACTTAGAGGCTCAGTGAGAACAAGATTTCAATATTCTCTAAAGACAAATGTACAACGATATCTGGAGCTCCAGTTCAAGACAGGGAATTTTTTGCAGAAATGGCTTCAAACTACAGATACACTTCAGAAAGGAGACTTGAATGAGCCAATAGGTCTAGAAATGTCAGGAAAAAAAAAAGATTACTCAATGAAAAAACTATAATTTAGTTACGGAGGAGAAGGGAAGGAGAGAAGAGAATTAGAATAGTAGAATTTGTTTTGGTCTTGAAAAGAAAATTAAAGTTAGAAAAGGTTCTTGGGCACACCATGAGAAAACTAAGGCTTCTATGCAGTAAGAATGAGGAAGGCATTAAAAGTCAAATGCATACATCACTATGATCTTCAGCAGGGGCAATAATGGGGATGGAGGTATGGAAATTAAAATTCCACATCCAAGGCTAAGGAAAACTCAAAGATTATATATGTTTAAGTCACATGGACCTGAAAATCTCCCACTCAGGATTATGGAAAAAAAAAACAAAAAACCAAAAATCAAACTTGCATATGAACCAAGGGGTCAAGTAGACTTGTAAGTATATCAGATTGGAAGTGTGAACGTATAGATATAGGATAGTGAATTTTTTTATATATTTATATATATTTAAGAATAAGGGAAAAGGAAAGTCAACTGGCCTATGAGCTTGCCCTAAACAATGTGGAAAATATCAGAATGTGTTTTGAAGAAAATGTGTAGAGGTAAATAAAAAATTGGAGAATCGGAAAAATATATTAAGAGAAAACAGATTGTTCCAGGCTAATTTCTCTTTCACTGGTGAAATAATTTTCTTTCTACATGAGAAAAATGTGATAGGACTCATCTAACTAGTGTGCAAGTAAAGCTCAGATATTCTTCTCAACAGGAATTTATTAATTAAAAATCATAGAGGCAATCTGATATAATGCTAAATAGGAATTTATTAATTAAGATGATAGACATGATAACTAAATCCTAAAATGAGTGATGAACTGGCTAACAGGTAACCCAGACTGTCCTGGACAGGGATATAGTGGTCCTGCACAAAGATGATTGTTAATGTTTTCATTAGTGAAGTCAGTGTTAAAAGTTAGACTGTGATGGTGAAAATTCTTCTGACATAGCATATGGTGAATCTATCAATAGAAAAAAGAACTGAATATAGTATAGAAAGAACTAGAGTGTGTCTGCATTAGCATTCTATTTCAGGGCAGCAGGGAGCTTGTGAGGTCAGTCTCCTGATATTCCCCACTTGGTGAGCTCCCAGGACACAACAAGAGTGTCACAGAGAACAGCTGGAAGATGTTTCCCAGAGTATCAGGAAATACACCTAATAATCTTTAGCCATAAATGGGTTCATTATACCAGACTAATCCACATCAAAGTTTAAAAAAAAACCACAAACAAACCTACTCCAAAATATATAGACATCAAGTATTTAGTACCAGCTCTTGCACTCTAAAGATCCACCCCTACTACTGCATTCTGTTTACTAGTGTAGACATATAACGTAGATGTAGCCTTGACAGCTATTTATTCATTTATTTTCATTATGGAGCCATAACCTACATTTCTTTTAGGTAAAATTAAACTGAACCCTGAGCTCCAGGATAATATCTGTCATACTTTGGCCACTAGTGCTCACTCCATCGGATCAAACTAGCATCTAAATCCTCTGATACGTGTCTTGTGCAAACAGTGGGGTCTGAGCACCTAGTCTTTGTGATACAGATCCACTCCCACCATGCAGCTGTATTTTCTAAAGTAGAAATAGCTTTTGAGACACTTAGAGCTGGAATAACAGAGGTTTACACTGTAAAATGGGGGGCTATCAGTTGGAAACCACTAGGAAGGAGAAAATTTGGTTGTATTAGAACATAGAACAGTGTAAGTCAATGAAGATATGTGATCAATGGAAAAAGGAAGGTGCATGAGTCAGCATATTTCCTATATTGATGCATAAAACACAGTAATGTAGTATTAATACCTATATACTAGAATCTGAAGACCACATTTTTCAAAACTAAAATGTCTTTAAGTGTTTAATTTTATTTTTTTTTTGCATTGTTTGGGACATCTGATTCTCAAACAACAAAATGGTTAATCTTCAGGTGAACCATTTACAGTGTCTTGGGAATGAAAAATTGAGATTCTCAGAGTCATGTCATTTCCTTTATTTGTCCCAAATAAGACATCATTTAAATAACAAGAAAAAAACCACACTGGACTAGATGATCTTAAAAGGTCCCTTCCAACCTAGATGATTCTGTGATTCTGTGATATAGCCCTAATTTCCTATGGAATACTGATAATTCTATATTAATTTATGTATAATGGTCTGGTTGTGGATCTTCTGTTACTGAGGGGCTGGAATCTATCAACTCTCTCTGACCTATTTGTCGACATGGATGAAAAAAGAATTTTGGGTGGCAAATTACACTTGCAATGTATTTGTCTGTATTCATGCTAATAAACAAGAATATATTTGTGCTAATTATCACATTTCGTACGATTTTATTCATTACCTCATGATATTTATTCCTAATACATTTGTATACCTTCCAAGAAACTATTTTGATGGCAAATCTTAATTCAAGCTATTATTTAAATTAAAAAATGAACTATAAGGAAACTTAAAAAACTTTTTTTTTAAAACTTTATGACATATTATTATGCACATTAGGGAAAACAAAAGTATTAGGGGATGATATGAAAAGTGATATTTCAATCTTGATAGATACTAGCTGAAAGGTACCTCCTTAAAAAGTTTGATATAGGATCAAGGTTTTAGTTTGGACCTGGCACAACCATTTCAATTTCTTATGCTTTCCATTTGAGGTTGAAGATAGTTACTTTGACTTCTTCTGTTATTTGTTGCTTGTGTAAAAAATCTGGGGTTGAACTAGCTGCTCTCACTTTGGGTATTTTGAAATTCATATCTACTTTCTGACTTTTTGTACAAATCTGTGTGTTGTCCTTCCAATGAGTGTATAACTAAGTATGAGGAGAGCCTTACGCTTTGGGGAGAGGCAGAGTTGTCTTATCTCTTTATTGGTCATGAAATCCTGTACAGACATTTTGGTAATGGTTATTCTTGAAGATTAACATTTTCAGGTTCTGTTCTGTGTCTCTGCTTTGTTTTCCAGATGTGAAATTTAGCAAATACCATAGAACCTTTGCCACATGTGAGGGGAAACTGTTCTTGAGTCAGACTCTTCCACGGTACCTGCTAATTATTAATAGCTTGCCTGTGCTTTGAGGCAGTTACTTTTTCCAAGTTCTGGATGCATCTGTTTCCTTCCAAAAATAGTAGCACTATGATGTTCCAAGAAAACCTCAGTGCCCCGTTATGAGCTCTATTCATGTTGTATCACTCAGCACTAATTACCAGGTGTTTCTTTAAGCCCTCATCTTTTAAAGATGTGATCATCTGTTCAATTTGATATACTGTGAATACTTCCATTAAAGGCAAGGGGCTTCTTACTGAGATTAAAGGTAAAAGCACATGTTAGTCTTTATGAGATGTCTTTGGAGTTGCTATTATTAACTTTGATTTATCTGTTGTCTATTAAAATATTTTAAAATTAAATAAAAGGTAAAATTTTATCATAAATTTTGAATCTCAAAAAAAAAGTTAGTCAGCAAGTTATTCCTTTATTTCATTTCTGTAATATAGCAAACTACTAAAATCACTCTTTGGGCACATTACTATGTAATATGTACCTTGGGTTTGAAGCAGTTTTAAAATCAGTAGTCCATATGTACTTCATTTGCTGTCTTTCATGATTTTAGAAAGATATTATGTCATATGCATCTGTATATTGCTATTTTGGGATGTCAGGAACTAGACCTTTTAATCATTCCAAAAGCAACTTACAGTAAATTTAGGATGAGTGAGGCATTTTTGACTTATACATTATTTTAAGCTTTATGTAAGACTGGAAAACCATTGAAGATGGATCCTACTATTATTGAAAGGAGCATGTTTTATTAATTTCACTGGTAGTGGACCTGGATTTTGCACAAGAGGTTTTGTCAGCTTAGTTTTAGCCCGTATTTATACTGCAGAAAATGTACTTCCATTACCCCAGCCTGCTTTATGCATGTGCCACATGCTGTATTGATGTGCATCCAAAAATAATAAAACATTCAAAATGTGAAAGGAAGAAACTATTATGCATAAGTCATTGTGAGTACAAAGCCAATTTTGTATTGTGGGATGGTGTCCAGAAACATATTCAAAGTGAAGAAAGAGTTTTCTTTCTCTAAAAACAAACCTGAATCTTAATTTAAGCAGAGTTTCATTGAAATTCTTTTCTTTTTTTTTTTTTTATTTTTTCCTGAATGGTTTCGCTTCCATCATGATATAGGGATTGGGTTTTGTTTCATTTTTGCATTTACAGTATTATTTACAGGTTTTGTTCTTATTTATCATGAAACAAAATTTATCTTAAATGTTTCCAGGCCCAAAACTAAAAAAAAAAATTTCTTTGATTATCTTGATCTGAGAAACTCTCCTGCCGGCAAATCATTCCCTGTCTTTTACTTTTTTCTTCCAGAGCCAAAGGACGTGGTAAGTTCTGAACTGCCTGGACCTTCTCTGCTCTAGACAAACCACTAGTCCGACAGTTATGACATGTGGTAAACATGTGGGAGACAAGTTTTTAGCTGCATTTTGTTGGGAAAAAAAAAAATCTACTTTCTGTTCTGCTCAAACTGTTTCACTTCCTATAACTAATTAAATATACTGTGAACCAGAGAATGAAAGGGAAATGCGTCTTCAAGTAAGGCAGTGGTTCAGTATTCAGCTAGCAGATGGAAGAGGGAGCTTTACATTCTGTAACATCCCACTTCTCAGGTGAGGACTGTCATTGTTTTCTAGAAAGTTAGTTCTTATTTCTAAAAAAATGGGACAGCTTCAGGAGACAAATTATACTCTGATTCTATTGTGGCAAATGAATCAAGAAGTCCCAGGAGATAAGGGAGAGTAGCCAATGTAGTAGAGGAATCTAAACTGCCCTATAAATGGATTCTTTTGAACTTGCTAAAGTTTCATCCTACCTGCACAGTAAATGTTTGTTAAGTCTGATATGTTCCTAAAAGTTTTGCTTTCAAAAACTTGATAATTTTAAATAGGAAAGAGTTGGCCAGAAATTCTCTACTCATGTATCAACCTCAAAAGTGAAGCATGCAATAGAATTCATTTTGACATAGCATTCTGAGATAGGCTGATAAAAGGTGCTATGTAAATGTAAAATATGTTTTAAAGTAATGAAATAGAAATTAATGTAAGTAATAAAACCATATATAATACAAGTATTTTTCAAGAGAATGGAGCAGAAGAGAATGGAATCTGCTTGTTGGAGAAATATTTTAACCAAGACCCTGAACCATTATTGAAGTGAGAAACAATATTTCCTCAGATAAATTAATCCTTTCTTTCAAAGATTACAAACAAGTCCACATTTGGAGTGAAGAAAAATAAAATATTCAATAAGCTTGGAAATGTTTCCTTTCCATCTCCTCATCGTGCCTTTCTAGCTCCTCATCATGTCTGACTCACTGAATATGATGGTGAGAGAATACGTTTTATGAAGGCAAACAAAACTAAATTTAAAAAAAAAAAACAAGCTTTCCACTGGGATGGTATGTATTTTCCCACTAGTTATTGGTTTCATTGACGATTTTTATAGATGAGGTTACAGAATTTCATGATTCAACATTCTGATGTTCAGATGCCACAGTATGGGTTACCATACATATTGAAAAATGTACCTATGTGCTTGCATGCTCACACTCATATTAAAAATACGTGAAATTGAATACAAGTTTTTTGAAAAGCACCTACAGACAGTGAAAAATTAACTACTCCCACTTTGTTACAGACAGAATTCCCCACTGCCTTGCTCTGGTGCTGTATTTGTATCTGCACCAAAGAGTAACGTAGCACCACTCTCATTTGGTGATTTCTTTTTGCACCAGCCCTGCCAATGACAATCCAAAGTTATTGCCAGTGGAAATAAAGCTCTGAGACTTAGAAGAGTTAGTGGAGGAAATACAACCAAAACCGCATGAAGCAAAATGTAGCAAGACGATTTTATTGGTGTCATTTGAAAACAACTTCTACAGCTAAAAATTTTTCAAAGTGTTACATTTCCAGGCACAGCAAAGGTCTTGACTTGCCTGCACACCTTGCTGGTTTTGCTGGGCAGTGGTGGGTGGAAGCTCACAGCCAAACGGTGCAGCAATACACAGGTAACACTGCATCACCGGAGAGTTCTACAGCTTGAAAACAAAAAGCACCCCAGCTCCTTGTAAATCACAGGCCAGATCCTACCAAATGACAGCATGGAAAGAAGCAGGGTGACAGCAAGAACTGAAGGATTAGGGAATGAAATTCACCAAGAGGGCTGAAGAGGTGCTGGCACCCTGACCGGCAGCGATAGGTGTTGCCCTCATTTCGCTCCGGCTGTGTCTGCCTGGGGACGAGCCTGCAAAACTGGCTCCTTTTGAATATTTTAAGCCTACGGAAAGCTTCAATAGGTTGTTATTTCCTTCTGCTTCTAGTTAGCCCTTACAGTTGTGCTGTTTTGATGTGAGCTGACTTTGCGAGGTCAGGCAGGTTAAATGGTGTTTGATTAAAATCAGAACACCTAACAACTACTGTTTCACAGTTTGACTTTGCTGGCCTCTTCTTCTGGGAATTCAGGAAGACACCTTTAGCTTCAAAAAAAAAAAAAAAAACAGCCTTTTTTTTAAGCTTTTTTTTTCCCATGTGGCTTAAAGAGAAACAAAGAGAAAAAAAGCCACATTGTGTATGTTTTTCTGGCAACAGGCCTGCCACTGTTTATCAAACCAAGGCAAATCCAATTAGCCTGTGGCCTGCCTCCCAACCTTATTAACCTGCTCAGCTGTGAGAAACTCAACAGCCCCTGCCAATATCTCATTTCTCCAGCAGCTGATAAGATCAGCTCAAGAGATTCAATGGGGTTTCCTTTCACTTCGGCTTCATCACAGTCACCGGCATCTTAACCGTGGTAGCCGGATCTTATTTTCCTCTCATTTACTACATGAAATGGGATGGCGACTTCGAGGCCTATGCAGCTTGTTGGAACAAACACTGATCAGGCCTTCGCTGCGTTTGACAGGACGGGCTGATGTTCCTTATCACGGCTTGCCCACAAAGGCCCGGGCCAGGCCGGGGTTATTAGCATTCCTCGGCAAGATGCGTCAGGCCTATTTCTGTCACGCAGACAGATTGAGCCTTTCACTCAGGCTCGCGAATGAGTGACACATGGCCTGACTGGGAGGACAACATTGTTATTTGAGTTAAGAAATCAATTTGTATCAAATGTACACTGTAATTTATTTGTTGGCTTTGAAGGGAACCTGGCTGAGATAAATGGGAATGGGCTTCTTTCTTCCCCCCTATGCTGAGCTGATAAAGTTCTTGTGAAGCTCCAGATAGCTCCAGTCAGAGCCAAAGTGACAAACATGTTTAAAGTTGCACAGTGATCTTTAAATCTCAAAAAGAACACCTTGTCGGACATGATAGAACATTTTTTACCTTTTCCCTCTATCTGTCAGAAAGCTGCTGTGACACATTGCTTTAGTATTTTTGCTGACATTTTCTTTATCAAGCACATCTGTTTGTGGTCGAAAGATGCTTATTCCTATTTTCTTCAATCTACAGCAGCCTAGGAGACTGCCAAAAGGAAGGAAGAAAATGAGACGTTCTTTCTGAGAATAATGCTTATTTAATTGGTTTTTTAATTGTAACTTTTCTTGATCAGGTTCCAGTTCTCTTTTTACTTTTGTTAAAAGAAGAGAAGAAAAGTGTGGGGAACACGTATCATAAGATCTTGTCTATTTCAAGAAGTTTGGTTGGTTTCAGACTAACAGTGCATTAAGATGTTGGTATTACATGTTAAATTGTGAGCTATGAGATTGACATTCTCCTCTACTAGAGCTATAAATATGAACCTAAGTGTTGGCTCTATGCATCAGTGTTTTTTATCTTTGAAATAATATGAATAATCAAAAGTTACATCTACGGTTTCATGTATGCTTGTAGTTATGACTTCATAATGAAAAAATGCCAGCAAACTAGCCACAGGCAGAGTAGCTCATTGACATTTCCACACAATAACCTGGTTATTTAGTTTTGTTTTTCAAAAATGATCTAAATGTAACATATCATATTAGATGACTATACAAAGTATCTTATGTTTCCTCTGCATTATAGGATTTCCACCTGCATATAGGACTTTGTTTAACAGATGTGAGTGTGTGTGAATACATATAAACTTTATACAGCAGTATAGACTGCTACGTTCTGGTTAGTCCACACAAGGTACAGCCATTCTCAAAACAAGGTTAAACTTGATGTAGTCTAAAGTACACAATCAGGGTCAAACACTCCGCCAGTCCTTCCAGAAGCTAGGTCAAATTTGATTAGCAGGGCAAGAATTTTGAAGATATGTTGGCTTTAGAAAGCATTAAATTTCTCAACAGCTGATAACACCACCACCAAAACAGTCACAGCATTCCCAGGAATCTCAGGGACGGCCATACATCAGTATTAACTCCTCTCAGGCTGCCGAACCAATATATTTCACTCACCTCTTTCCTGCCCATCCTCTGGGAATGTTGCAATCCTTTAGGCTGTGAGCAGTCTGCCGGCCTTAGATCTTGTTATACCTATGAGTAGTGACACTGTAATAGTGTTAAGCCTTGCTCTCAGGTTTCTTCTGTGCCATACCCTTTGGGCAAGGGCTTGCCCTTTTAGCTTTCTGACCAGGTGCATAAAGACAGTGCTGTTATTCTGATTTACCTGACGTTTTTTAATGTGGTGCTTTTTAAACCTTAACTCCATGTTTCTAGTTTTAGGCACTATCTTCAAATATTCTCTCAGTTTAGCAACCTAAAGACAATACATAATTTTGAACATCTAAAATGCTTTCTGAGTTTCATCATTCTGTGTCATGGTCTAGAGGTGTGACTTTTGATTTTCAAATGCTCAGAGTAGGCAATACTACAATCCAGCTCTAATCACCAAGAGTAAAGTGCTCCCTGTTTACATGCATTCATATTTCAACATAAACACATTCCATGAAACATGCACCTTCTCAAATGATAAGTGTACTTTGCCATGCTTTTTTAGCTATATCCATATAGCTGTTTATAATTATTACAGCCTAAGCACATCAATCAATTAATTATCAGATTAAACTCTTCAAGAAATCACACCAAATACTGTTTTAACCTCATTGTTTTAGAAATAACCATTGGCCGTGGAGTAATTTAGACCCCAGAAATGGCAGTGCAAAATAAAACACCCTCTAGCTCTGATACAAGAACACTCTGTCATGTCTATAGCTTCACTCTATTAAAATAATACATCCTCCAAAGCACTTGTTTTGGCCTTCTCCTGCCTTATCTTATACCCCTTAATGACACAAAATGGAAAGCACTTAATTTCTCTCCCAGGTTTGCATTAATTTATTATGAACAATGCCGTTTTTTTCTCTGCTATGAGCAGGCCCCTGATGATAATGTAAAGATGAACACTTTGCATGGAATTTGGAGAGGAAAAAAGCAGATGAAATAAAGTGCTGGGTTTATTCATAATCTACTGTGCATTATGTTCTCTAAATCACACAATGGCTGGCAGGAGGGGCAAACTGCCATCTACCAGTTCTTCACTAACCCACATGAGTCAGAGGGAATGCTCTGAGTGAAGGGACTCCCTTCTGAGTCTGACCAGAGAGCAAGGTAGTGTCCACAGCTGGGAAAAATTTTTAATGAAACCTGTGGTGCAGGTAGCATGAGAAACCCAACAAGCAGAGAGCCAACAGCAGGAGCAGCGGTTCCTGGGGAGATCAGGGACATAGTTATAATGGAGAGGGAGAGGGAGAGGGAGAGGGAGAGGGGAGGATTGAGTTGGTTCAAGAGACCCCTGAAAGTTGCTGGATTCACAGCAAGGCTGGAAAGAAGCGAAGATACAGTGGTCAAGGGAATACTTATTTTTGCATTCTCTTACTTTAATTGTCTAACAAAACAAGCCTCACTTGTCTCTTTAAAAAGGTTCACTGTTTTAGTCTGAGCTAAAATAAACTATAAATTCAGAGCTTATTGGATGTTTTTGATGTGCTTGCTGTAAGAATAATGTCTCCCTCAAAACTCTAACTGACTCAGGGTCCCTTCCCTGAAAATACCCTGTGTATCCTAAAAACTGCAAGAAAAAGCGAACTGGGAGATGACGAGCATGGATTCTTGCTATTTCACAACCAATTCCTATTAATCTAAACTTCCCATGTAGAAGAGGTGGATTGTCATTTTCATCTGTAAATTAAGGAAAATTCCCAATAAAATTCTAGTCCTTAATATAACAAAACACAATCTGCATCCTTAATGCTGACCAATTATTTAAGTGAAGCATCCTGCATTGTGTAACCCCTACTGACACAAAATGGCTCTCAGGCACCTTTTGGCAGTCAGACTACTGGAAGGGGGCTCATGAAGTTGTTGCTGCAAGTATAATAAGAGATATGAAGCTTGGTCTCAGGGTATCAGTTTCCCCTTTTCTAGGTCTCAAGCTAACATGGCAAAAGTGGTTATTATTTTTATAAAAATACTATGTTTCTAGAGACAATGGCTGCCTAGATTCCACCTAGGAGAGAAGGGAAAGGGAGGAAGAATTTAGTGTGGAGAAAAGGATGCTGAGGGGAGACCTTATCACTCTCTACAACTACCTGAAAGAAGGTTTTAGCCAGGTGCGGGTTGGTCTCTTCTCCTAAATAACAGATGATAGAACAAGAGGAAATTGCCTCAAGTTATGCCAGGGGAGGTTTAGATTTTATATTAGGAGAATTTTCTTCACCGAAAGGGTTGTCAAACACTGAACCATGCTGCCCAGGGAAGTGGTGGAATCGCCATCCATAGACATATTTAAAAGATGGGTAGATGTGATGCTTAGGGACATGGTTTAGTGGTGGTTTTTGTCAGCACTACCTTGATCATTGGACTGGATGATCTGAAAGGTCCCTTACAACCTAGACATCCTATAATTCTGATATAGCAGTGTATGTCTTCTCAAGTTGCTGCAAAAATTAATGTGGAAGCACCTATTCTGAAATATACTTAGAGACATAAAACAGAGTGTACACCTGAAAGCTGAAGATAAAATGAGAAAGCAGCCTCCCTTGTTCCACTCCCAGCTCTTACTGCTGTGTTGACATGCCGCAGGGTGAATGCCAGCTGCATATTGAGAACTGGCTGAGTGGCAGAGCTCAAAGGGTTGTGATCAGCATTGCAGAGTCCAGTTGGAGGCCTGTAATTAGTGGTGTCCCCCAGGGGTCAGTACTAGGTCTAGTCTTTCTCAATATATTCATCAACAACCTGGATAAGAGGACAGTGTACCTTCAGCAAGTTTGCTAATGATACAAAACTGAGAGGAGTGGCTGACACACCAGAAGGCTGTGTTGCCATTCAACAAGCCCTAGACAGGCTGAAGAGTTGGGCGGAGATGAACCTCATGAAATTCAACAATGGCAAGTGTAGGGTGCTGCACCTGGGGAGAAATAACCCCGTGCACCAATACAGGTTAGGGGCTGACCTGCTGGAGAGCAGCTCTGTAGAGAGAAGAGACCTAAGAGTCTCTTGTTGGTAGACAATAAGTTGACCATGAGGCAAATGGTCTCCTGGGGTGCATCAAGAAGAGTGTGGCCAGCAGGCCAGGGGAAGTCATCCTCCCCCTCTACTCTGCATTAGTGAGTATTCCTGCATCTGTAGTACTGTGTCCAGTTCTGTGCTCCCTGGTTCAAGAAGGACAGGGAACTAGGGGAAAGAGTCCAGCAGAGGGCTACAAAGGTGATCAAAGGAATGGAGCATCTCTCTTATGAGGAAAGGCTGATAAGATCCCACCTCTGGGTCTGTTTAGCCTGGAGAAGACTGAGAGGGGACCTTATCAATGCTTGTAAATATCTAAAGGGCTGGTGTCAAGAGGATGGGGTCAGGCTGTTCTCAGTGATAACTGGTGACAGGACAAGAAGCAATGGACACAAGCTGGAACACAGTAAGTTCCGTTTGAACATGAGGAAAAACTTCTTCACTTTGGAGGTGACAGAGCACTGGAACAGGCTTCCCAGAGAGGTTGTGGAGTGTCCTTCTCTGGACAAAAGAGAGAATGCATGCGTTCTTGTCCAGCCTGCTCTAGGTGAACCTGCGTTGGCAGGGTGGTTGGCCTAGATGATCTCTGAAGGTTCTTTCTAACCCCTCCAGTTCTGTGATTCTGTGATATAGGAAGCAACAGGCAGTGTTGAAATGAATTTTTTTTCACACATGTTGCTTCATTGCAGTTGGGAGGCTCACCTGCTAAAAAAGGAGGACATGTCATGAAGTGGGGGAGATGTTAAAACTGTAAACATCTAAAAGTCTGGACCAATACTTAACATGCCTGGGAGGAGGAGACACTCCAAACTAGAGGTAGTAGGATACAAATTTCTTTATTAATTAACCCTAAGTTTTGAATCCATTACTTGTTCCTGAGAGTAAAGTCCTGGTTAATAAGAGGAAGAAGTGAATCACTGCTTATTAACATAGGCTGAGAGAAAAGCTTTCCACATGTTAGGTATATTTAAGTTTGCTGACTATATCTTTTCAGACTGAAAGTATCCATATAAAAATTTGCTTCACATTGAATTATTTTGGAAAGTTTCAACTAAAACAATTTGAGGAATGATAAAGGCAAACCCATGTTCTATTGCCTGTTAAAGGAATTCTGCTCACCTTTTATTTAGTCAAATATGCATTCCAGTAAATACATCACTTCAAAAAGAAGGAATTTGATGGAAGGCAGACCACTTTGCAGACCATTGATTTTCACCAGGTTGTTTAGTTTTTTTATAAAAACAAATAACTATGATGTGAACAACTAATTAAAACCTGCGTAATAGTCTGCATAGAGTAGATGGCAGGACTAGGGTTATAAGTAAACACTGATATTTTTCTAGCTGTTGTAATTTTAACTTGTATTTAAAATAATATTCTCAAAAATGTTTTGTCTATTTGTGTTGCTTTGTGTTCATATTCAGATTTTGTGCAACTGCCCTGAAAGAGCTGCTGAAACAATTCTACACATCCTTAGGTGAACCAGTAGACATATGTTATACCACATACATTTACATTGGCTACTGGTTAATCCTTAATAAGAAAATGCTTCAGGCTTAGAAAGAAGGAGATTTTGATATTTAATAGAAGAACCTGTCTTTGTCATCATAATAATATTCAAAATATTCAAACAAGTAAAATCATATCTTCAAAAAATATATATACAATTCCCAAAGGTTTAAAATGAAATTTTGGGGGGAGTTAAGTAGTACAATGGTGCTGCTACAGATCTACGGAGTCTCTTTCATATCATCTCCTAGTCTTCAGTCTTCTGCAGGAGTTAGAGGTATTCTGTATGAGACGAACTTGGTAAGGATCATTTCCCATTCTCTAATGCAAACTTACTATCATACGTTGCACTAAAGAACATACTTTCTCAATTGTAATTCTTCAATTATCAGTTGCAGAAGGCCTGAATAATGGAGAACCTGATCTCAGTTAGGCTCTTCAAATCAGAATCTTCAGGAAGCATCAAATGAATTATATTGCTCATTATAATTAAAAAAAAAAACCACAAACAAAACAAACAAAAACCCACGCAACCAAACACAAAAAAACGCCAACCACACACACAAAAAAAACCCATCAGAAAGTGGAAACATCATAATTCCATAATTCTAGGTGCTCTGGGTAATAGAAGGTCAAAAATGAGGCGACTCCAAAACACATAATTTTATTTTTGTTATTTTTACTTTGGCATCAGACTTCTTTGACCTTTCTCAGTAAGCCATAGAGGGAAAGAGAAGTTGTTACTCAACCCCAGCTTTCTCCTGCTCCACAGGCATCCAGACGGCACAGGAAAAGGACTAAGGCGGCTCTGCCACAACATTCTCTGAGGCAGCTGCAGGCCAGAGCCACAGCTGCAGCTTCCTGTCTGCCCAGCAGGTTGTTGGAGAATCATCTTGAGGTGAATGACTCCCACCATGGGTTTCTCTAGCCCATGGATCTCAGCAGCTAAACTACTGATTGTTGGAGACTTTCTAACAACATGTGAAGTACACCCTTTGTAACAGCCTCAGATTCTTTCCCTCTTTTACCGCTCAAGCCTGGAAATAGGGAAAAAAAATTATTAAAAACATGCAAAGTCCTGGACACTAAAACCTAGGAGGTTATTTATTCCAAACCCTTTTTATCATTGGACTTTTGCTTTATGGGAATTATATATTTAGCACTGTATTGCCACATCAAGTGCTAGCATGGAAGACTGATGTGATTGTGTTCCAAACTTCATTCATACTACAAATAGACTGTTTACAAAAATTGTATATAAGACAACCATGTATGATACTAATCAGCAGTCAGCAACCCGCTTTGCAACCCCTTTGTAAATGCTTGCTTTGTGAATATGTAAGGTATTTTGTGATATCCAGTTACCACTGTTGGGTTAAGTAAATTAGAGCTACTTGTTTCCAGCAAACTCACCTTAAAGTGACGTGTTTCCAAATGTTTTCTGTCAAAGTGCTTGAGATACAACGTTAGGAGACATTTAATAAAATATTTGGGTTTAGTTAAAAATAGCAAAGGCAAACACTCTACTCATTAATAATGGGATATACTGTAAATGATAGCTTTCAACAGAGTAATAGAGCATAGCAAACAAAGAAGAGCAGCAGAGGCAAGTAAAGAGGAAAATAACTTTGAAACGCTACTGATTAAGATGCTAGCGTAGTTTCCAGTGTTTATTACAAAAAAGCTAATTAAAGAGTTTACATTTTATCATGCACAGTAAAGAACTCCTGACAGGCATTGTTATAATATGAAATGCTGCAGTTTCCAGTAGAGTTTAATTTAGAGCAACAACAAAGAAGGGGAAAAGAAGAAATAAAACAATTGAAATGTTGCAAGCAGACTGCCTTAAGCTCAGGGGAGGCCTTTCAGAAAACCGTTTGGTAGAAGCAATGCAAACTGAGCTGCTACCCTGGGAATAATATTTTTTCCTGAAATTGTTTCAGGTTGAAGTGTTTATAGGATGCAGTATATAGGTTGTGTAAGCCACCAGCTAAAAGATTGGTGAAGTATAGCTTTTCATCAAAGGTTAATCACACTGATTATGCAAGAAGATCCACAGATGTTCGTGTAAACCATTCACTGGAGAATTAGTGATTCCTGTATCGTTACTGATCAGATCAACAGATGTCCATACTGTTACCAGTTACCAACATTAACTTGCTGTTAAATAGCATCATGTTTACTGAACATATTCAACTAGAGAAAAAATCTGACATCTCGTACAGATGGGTTAATTTCTTCCAAACACATTTTTGGCCAGAGAGCACCCTGGAAACTGTATTGATTTCACTCTTGCTCAATTGCTTGGTGGTGAATAATGATAGATTCTGCATATCAATTATTTTAAACCAGTCAACCATTGTTTATTTACTTTAACTATGATATTTTGTTGCCGTTTCTGCACGCTTGAGATTGAGAAGTTGATTCTACTTTTGGCTAGTAATTTTTCTGCAGGAGATATGGGAAGACAACTTTTGTTTGTCATTAGCAGCCCTTGGGATCTTCATATTTTATTTCCCCGGCAGTCAGATGTATGAGCTGTTACAGAGGACAGAGTTGAGCTATAGGACACTGAATACACAGAAGACATACTGCTCTGTCTCATTTTCTGTCACTGATACAGCTGTATGATTGGCTTTCCCAATGTTTGACTTGGTGTCAGAGTTGGAGGAAAATTAATTGGCAAAGAACCAGCTCAGATAAGGTGGCAGCATGAGGAACGACCACAAATATACCTAGTAGAAATGTTTCTCACTGTATGTGTTGAGCAGGGATTTCCCATCTCTTCTTCAACATATCATAATAAGGGAAGTTCTGGGACACTAGACTTCTGCTGGAATTGCCTGGAACCCAGGCAGTCCAAATGTATATGATTATAGGCATATGATACATGGCCACAGGCAAATCATTCTTTTGTTAAGATTTTACATTTTAAATTACTAGAAATGAATCACTTCAATATTGTGGGCAAGACACCAGTACAACTTACTGCCACAAGAGAGCATTCACACTTAGAACACATTTTATTTATCAAAATGTACCTTATATAAATGGAAATTAAAACACCATCATTTTTACTAGGTATACTTTCTTCTGTTTCTGAAACTGCTTTCTTCCTGTTATGGCTAAGGAGAAACTTCTTCCCACAAATGTTTTCTATTGTCTTTGCTATGAAAAGCTTTCTCCACCTTTCTCTGAAGTACAGCTGGGCTGCTTGTCTCTGTTAGAAGACAGTACAGATTTCTGTGAATCATAGTGTATATCTCTCTTTACCACCCAGACATTGCTGTTGCAATTTGTAGATTGAATTATCAAATGTACTCTACACTATGACTGCTTGGAATAGTTGGGCTGTCATGTGGGTGCTTGGCTGTGGAGTGATGTTAGTCACACCATACTGTCTCAAACCTCTAAAAATATTTTTGCTTTCCAGACACAATTCATGTGTTAGTTTTTTCATCTGTAATCTCATAAATGGCATCTTTGCCTTCCTTCTTCATGTGCTGTAGCATTGTTGGGACCCTTTAAATTGATAAGATACTCTGTCTACATTTCCATTGACTGTAGAACAAAATTTCTAATGAAATGAATTTGCTCCAATGAAGCTCAAGTTGGTAGATAGTCACAGCATGATGCAAAACCAATTTGTTCACTCAGTCTTTTCAATGAATTGGATTTGAGGTGGTTCCTTTTGTGTTTTTATTGGAAACTAAATGCTCTTCTTACAGAAAATGCGCTCATATCTCCCAACAGGTTCCCTTTGAGTAGTGTATTATACTGTCTTGCCATTCATGCTAGCCTGCACTGTGTATACTTTGTGTTACGTACCAGGACCGCCATCAGCAACAGCGCGGGGCTCTGTACACCAGCAATGCCAGAGCTCATTGCTCCATTGGCTATTTTAACAGAGTACCCACTCCAGTTTGTGGTTTAAAACCTAATCTAAAATTCATTAGAATCAACAGACATTTGCTCCCATTTTCCCAATTCATTTCAGGATATAGTGTGTATTTACAAAGGTGTTTATATTGCTCTTGAAAATTTACCTTTTCCTTGGTGACTGTAGTGTATAAATAACAACTTCTTGTTCATTTATATCTTTATTTTCCTAAGCTTCCATAAAAGTAAAATTAGATGAGTCTTCATGTGGCACTGGGCTTAAATATACCCATTGATGAATTGTATTTAAAACAAAAGAATTTCCTTTACTCCTTTTCACTCTTGCTGTCTATCTCCAGCATTCTTCATTCACATTTACCAATCATCATTTTACATGAAAGGAAGCTTTTCTTTAGGACTAGGTCCATGAAAGTAAAAGATAATACAATGAATGAATATCACTGAGAGCCAATTTTTCTCAGCTAAGCTTTAAAACAAGTTCAGGCTACCTAGAGTGAGCTATGATAGAAGACAGAAATGAGACTTCAGGCAGCTTTCTAAAGAATGAAAATCATTCCTCTCTTGCTGTATAGTTGTCACACAGGGCCAGCAGGTTAATGGCAGAGGAGCTTCATACCACTTAGAATTTACTGGCTGTGGAGGACAGAGAGACACATGACTTGGGATGTAGCGTATGGATTTGTCTGCTGGTGTTAAGTATCCACAGGTACATTGCTCAGCAGTACAGAGTAGCCGCAGTTGCTAGTGCTAGATAGACCATACTAGAATATGACTATTTTATCTCCAACAATGGCTGCGGCCAGGTGTGTATTTGCTGGGCTGTTTTTGACTGGCGTTTTGGTTGATTTTTTTCCCCCTAGTTTATAGTAATGGATTACATTTTAGAACTAATATTAATAAAGCCCACAGCAACTTTCTAATTTGCTGGGTTGTATTAGATCTGAGCGATTTGGTTTTAGCTTTTGCTACACTGGTAAGAAAATCATAACTATTACCAACTGCCAATGTGATATTTATGTCTCAGTGCAGAATTCATTCTATTTATTTCTATTTACTCAATGTCTTTCAGAAAGGAGGTGTCATTGCCAGTGACTCTTCATGTAGATACACTATTTGACTACAAATTGCAAGCTCAGCCAATGACATTTTGATTTTACTTTTATCTCTCATTTCAAGGAACATTACCACACCCTTTACCCCTCCCCCCACATAGTCAGACACTCTGAGGCACAGTGTCAATCATTAAACACAAAAATATTTCAGATATTTAAAAGCTGGAGTATTTGTCACAGCCTCAAAAGATAGAGATCTAATGACTTACCAGGGGCTTTGCTTATAAACATACACCTATGCTATTCTCAGAGCTCAGTATTATTATTATTTTAACTTATTCTTTCCATTCTCACACTTAAAACAGAAACACATTTTCTCCTAGAAAATGCTGACAGCATGTCTTGGTATCTCAAGGCAGAAAGGTTGCTTTCCCCCAGGCAGTGTGCTGGCAACTTTCACATGGACACACATGACTGAGCTGCCTATAGGCACCCTTGCTTTCATTGTTTCCATAATTCAGTAAGTTTAAAAACAGCCATGCTAACAAACATTAGAAAGAGGACTGGGAAGTGAAAGTCTCCGGGACTGAACTTCAAAAATGTAGTACAGCTAGAAGAAGAAGGTTTTCAGAGTAAAAATACGGGAGGGATTTATTATGCAAAAATAATACCTCATCTGAAGCTGAAAAGTTCCTACATGCAATTAAACTGAAAAGCGACGCTTAAAACAATAAAGCAGAGATTTTTCTAACACTCTTTAACATGCGGTTTGTAAGTAAGTCTTTAATAAATTACATATTATCACAATTAATTCACCAGTTACTGACTTTTGCTGCATCTTATTAATCCATTTGTCTACACACAAAAACACTCCTATGTGAGCTACAGCAAGGATTTAAAGATAAGTTCTGAGTTTACAATATTTAGCAAAATTGTCTTGGTCTCTTAAACAAGTTCAGATTACAGTGAAAACACAATTAAAAGAATACATTTCCAAGGTGCCAAAGGTAAAATTTAGAAGATACTATGCACATCAGATGAAATGGTAAATTTCCCATACGCGTGATAAACTAGAATTTCACCCTTGTATAGCTGCAGGAGGAAAAAACATAAATACATATAACAGAAATAATTTTACTTGTGTTCCTTTCTACATCTTTATTACTAATTACAGTCTTCTGAGAATAGATCAGATCATATTTAAGAAGTGCAAATTTTTAAGAGCAAGCCAGAGGCCTGTGAGCTAAAAGGTATACAGGCCAAGCTTAGTACCATTCCTTAACGACTTAATGAACTGATACAGGACATCACAACAGAATGATGAACTGAGACACAGAGAAGTTAGTCCCTTTTCAGTATTGGACATGAAATTACATCAATCCCCAAGGTAAATCTGAAATATGATTACTAATACAGTATGTTAAGGAAAAGCCATAAAAATGGAAAACATGGTGCCCCCTCTCACCATATAGTTGGTGCAAGAGCAAAGAACATGAAGATCTATATGTAGGAGCTGTGAATTTCCACATGCATTTTCACCTCCGCAAGAGTATTTCTTTCAAGACCTCTTGAATGCATATATACTGTGTATGGTATGGATGACATGCATTCGGACAGGTATGTATCCAGCTTTCCTGTGTCAGTATTGTTTTGCTCTTGCACATACATATAATGATATGACAGAACCACATCATGGTGCAATTGCAACATTTAAGCTCAACTTGAAAGCTGCAGCTAATGATTTATTTTATTACAAGAGGAGTTGCTCTCTTCTTTTATTGTGTGACTGTGCAGAACATGACACTAAGGTTTGACAGCCTCTAAGAGAATTTTGTTCATCCACGGAGAAGCTGAAAGATCACCTGTGACAGTGGAATGTATTTTTTCCAGCATTTATGTTACACAGAGCTCTTGTTAATGCTTTGGAAAAATTTTAGTGGAAAAAATCTTGTACAATGCTTTAGAACTAGCTTATAGCTTACGAAACAGATTCATTACAAATTGCTGCATTTTGTGAAGTTAGATGAAAAATTGTTATATGGAATAATCAGTAATATTGTTTCACCAGGCATTCTGGACACTTATTATGAAAAGCACTGGTTCAGTTATTTGCTTTCTAATGTACTGGATGACCCTCTTGTAGTACATTTAATAAAAACCTTCATAATAACATTAAATCTGCTGTTAAACCCTAGATACAATTATGCATTTTGATGAAAATCATGGTATTTCCAGATCAAGAGTGCAAAATAGGTGTTTGGTTTTTTTTATTCATTAGGTAGTGATTAAAAAATTGACAAATACTTCAAACCTTCCACATCTGTGCTATCTCACCATGGTGATGCTGACCAAGTCTTACTACTGACAATGCTATCTTTCATAAGAAGAAAATGAATATCTTAGGTGCCTTTTGCAACCTAAATGATTTTATGATTCTGTGATTATTTCCAGAGGCATTATATGATTACAGTTTCATGGAGGATTTCTTTGCTAGTGTTAATGAAGAATTAAGGTGATCTAGTTTTAAATGAATCCACAGAAGACAGTAATTTATGGAAAATACAACTAGGATAGTGCAAATGCTGTGCACTGCCATATATCAGCTGAAAAAACAATGCTGGTCTTACTGTGTCTTAGAATGCCAGCTGAAAACAGGTAGCATATGAAGTACCAAGAAGTAATTATGGTGTGTAAACTTGGAAGCAATTTCACATTTTTCTAGTGCAATAGCTCATCTCACTAGGAGAAGCTTTCAGTCATTGGTGAGCACAAAATGTAACACTTGCACACTGACTTTGCGCTAATATCAGATGTGTGCATATTGTATGTTTTGGTGTGTTTGCTTCTCACTCGGCACAGAATTTATCCAGTTATATACAGCCCTTATATATTACTAATATACTGAGTATAACACCAGCAGAGCATGAGACAATATTGTGTCTAATTGTTTTGATCAAACATGACATAGACTTTGTACTCGCGATAGACACATATTTCTGTAAGTTATAGCTTTCACAGTACTTGCTTTCATTTTTTTGTAATCCTGTCTGTTTCATACCCTGAAGAATGCAGCACAACCGTTTCAGTTTTCAACCTGTCAAGACTTTGCACAAATGATTTGTCAAGAAAAAGTCTAATTATGTCTGGCTTAAGGCTTCCATGTTAAACAGGAACAATTGCAGTGACTGTGAAAGAACCGCCTCCTGGCACTTGAGCAAAATGTGAAAGCAGCATGATTGTCCTGCCTTGTTTCTTTCCATCAACACCCTGTGGTCAGAAAAAGAAACCACCAAATACTTCACTTCCATTTCTATCAGTTTCTTGTGACTGGCAGCGCCTTGGCATTTGCCTTGTACTGTATGTGAGTCATACTGCTAGGGCAACAAGAGAGCCTGTTGAATACAAAGTCTGAAACTAAGCAGACATCAAGCCAAGAGCTGCTACAGCAGCAATCAAGCAGATTAGCTTAAGTAATTCTGATGAGCATATTAAAGCTCAAAATTAATGAGAATGGAGGAAAACCATAAATCAGACCAAGTGTAAGTGACCTGGTACTGTAAAACACTGTATGATATAACTAGGACTATTTTTTCAATATTCTGACATATCAGCAACCACTTATCTTACTTTATTTGTCTGTTTCAAAAATATTATTTATTTTTCCTTTCCAATAGAGCCTACAAATAGCAAAAAAACTTGTATTCTTTACTGAGGATCTGATCCACATGATCATTCAGTGGTTTCATCACTGGTATCAGTGGAAGACTTCCAGAGACACTGTGGCTGGATGTTTTGAAGTAAAATCCTGTAAAAACAGTACTGATACGTAGGAAATAAGGAAATGCATGGCAAAAACAACAGAGCATAAACAGATCACTCCTATGGAAATTTGGCCTCCATTCAAAAAATTATTACAGCCCTGGGTGCCTTCATTTTACGGTGCCCATCTCAAGACAAATCAAAATGTCTGCTGAGTTTTTGGAAAGGACTGATCAGCTACACCCTGAAAACTGTTTTTTAAGGTCTTTAAGATTTTCCTAAGCCAGCAAGATCACAAACATCACAGTAGGCTCTCCTGTCCAAATGGAATGTTTGCCACAACTACAATGCTAACAAAATCTAGAATCTCACTTTGTCACCTGCCTCATGAAAATGTCCTGACATAGTAGGAGCTGCAAAGTTCAAAACTCTTAGGCAGCCACAGGTTTTTTCCTGCTCCTCTGCTGGTTACCAGCTCCCACTAGTCTGTTACTGGACAGAGCATAGGAGAAGGGTGAAGGTCTTATCGACATTCTTTTGTCTCCTAGGAAAACATGGGCTGACAGTTAGGAAGATGAATACTCCTCCTATACCATATCTGGTAATTTATCTATAAACTTCAGTGAAAATATCTATATTTTCAAGCACCATGATTTATAAAGTCTGGTCATTTCTTCTCTGCAACTCTTTACATGACCATAACAAAAGCAGATTTACATGATTTTGTTTTTTTCTTTCTTTACTAGAATGTTTTTAAAAATGTTGCCTCGATTTTGACCACCTAATTCATTCAAATTCCTTTTAGCAGTAACCGTATTTTTAAGAAGAGCATGTAGATGCTCCTGATTAATTCAGATTGTTTGGATTGTCTCTTGATATGTTTGAATAGGTAGGTGAAATAAACGATGGCACTCCCAGGAAACAGGGCTTGCAGTTCTCAGAATCAAGTAACCGCCTTGTTTACCCCAGTTACTTGCTTCTTGCTCTTCAACCTCTACCCCCATGTTTAGGAAAAGCCCCTGTCATAGTCAGGTCATAGTCTTACAAGACTATGAGGTCTGTGTCATTAACAGAAAAGACTGCTAGAGGATTCACCACTGCATAGATGCTGGAAAGAATGAGAGACAAATGTCACAGGTCATAAAGCCTGATAATTGCTTTATGGGAAGAAAGGCGCATCACACTGTTGCTCTCAAATGGTTCTGGGGATCATGGGAATTTGCATAGTGTGTCTTTTGAAAGCAGTGTTTATTCTAAAGCACAGTATGGTTAACGTGAAAAGGAAGAGAAGAAGAGTTTCATATTCATTTGTACTTGTTTTGTTTTTTAAAAAAATTATCCTGATCTATGTCAAATTTTAATTTTAATGCTTTTAATTTTTTTCCCTACTGCTATGTGTCTCTGGGACAGAAGTTTTGCATGCCTTTGGTGTATTATGTAGACTATACAATGCCCAGTAAAGCCAACCACCACAAAAGAAACTTATTCTAAAACTTAAAAAATGTTGAAATATATATTTCACTACAGCATGAACTTGTTCTTATACAAGAAAATGTCATTAAATACGATTGCAGTTATTTAACTTAAGTGAAACAGCATCTGAAGGCATAAAAAAGAAAATGCTATGCTTGATACCGTGAGTATAAATTATAATCTACACAGAAAACTCCTTTTATTGTATACCTAAGTGCAACAAGAAAGTTTTGGAAATTCTGTTTGAATTCTTCATCTTGGAGCTTTAAATCCAGGTTGTTCAGAATTTTCACTTGCAAGCCCTATGAAACATACGTGTCATCTTACTGAAATCATGAAAAAAATATTTTAAAGTACTTATGTTATGTATGGAATAAAATAGGTTTCTAGTTTGTCATTGCATGGTGGGACCCCCATCCTTGACTTAGTTATGTAAAATTTATCAAAACAGAGGAGTAAACAATAGCAAAAAAGACTCTTAACAGAAATGGGCATAACAAGTTTCAAAGTGCAGATGTTTATCTTGGAAATGTATCTATCTGAAAAGCTCCTCTTAGTAACTGGAAAGATAAATGATCTTCCTTGAGAGCTTTCTAGCCATTTATCATTCAGATAATATTGGTCACTTTTTTGAGCGAAACTGACTCATGAGCATATGGTACAGAGCCCTCAATTAAACAAGGAATTTAAGAACTTGCTGAGCTTTCAGGGTGTGAGTGAAGCAAAAGATAGAGGTGGCCTATTTGACAAAAAACACAATTGGATCATCCTTCTTTGTCCATGTGCATGATATAGGCCATAAGAAGAGGAGGGTCTTTTAAGCTCTGAAGCCAGTCTTGCAGATGCATCAATTACAGACCTGAGTTGTACACATAAATGTGGGCTCTGAACTTCACTCCCTGTGCAATGTTTCTTCACAGGCAAAACCAATGAAGGAGTTACTCCAGGTTTATATCAGCTAGTAAGTCTATTTAGATATGATTCATCTAGAGTCATTTAAAAATCTGCTTTTGGTTCTATTATTTATAATTGTTTTTCCCATAACAAGAGCTGGATGTATAATTTAAATATGCTACATTAGCTTATTTAAAAATATATAATTGTATTGACTGATAAATTTTCTTACTATTAAACCATTTCAAATCCAAGCTGCCCATTGCTATAGCACCTCTCTTTTCTTTTTATATTGTAAAACATGTGAAAACCCTGTGATGTCAATGCTTCAAGAACTTTCTTCTTGCTAGAATCTAGCATAAAACCCCTCTGCCTGGATGAGCAGTCAAGACTTGGTCTTTGGTTCCCAGTTTCAGCCCTGAAAGCTTACTATCTTGCAAAAAATCGGGTGGAATGTTCAATATTCTTAACAGCTGCAAGGACAAAATCATCATGAGTAGTCTGTAACTTTTTGTAATAATCAGAAAAGTCATCACAGTTACAGGATCTTGGTTGTGTACACTATGTACAGGGTGGTCTGTTACTGCCTTAGAAGCTAGTTAAGAAGCAGAAGAACACAGTGTGATCAGGCTGATTCTTGATCCCTGATCCATCTTTTCTTTCTTATTGCTTAAGGTACACCAGGAGACATGAATGGAAAGACTTTAGACTTAATTTCGTGGTTTACAATAAAATTCTGCAGACGCCTCCTGTTAGGACTGTATGACCGAGGAAGTTTTGCCTCAAGAGGTTCCTTCCCAAATATAGAGACTTTCCCTATCTATTATCCCAAACCTGGCCTTGGCTAAGTGACTTAAAAAAAAAAAAAAAAAGCAAGACTGATACATCTGGTTGTGCATTGGTGACAAATTTGTTCAAGTTTTAGAAATTCTAGGCTGCCATTAACCTCTTTCAAGTGATCCAATATCACTGGAGTAGCCCTGTCTACTGAAGCAGCAAGGGCTGCAGGCAACTGAGAAGCCTCTAATCGTAGCTAGAGATGACTCAGCATAATTATATCTCACTCCCTGCCAAAGCATGCTGACATGTAATTATAGCATTTTGATAGTGGGTTGCAATGATACAGTGTTTCAGATGGCAAAACACAACAGTGTCACAGATTTGTCCTTTGAAGAGTGTTAGGTCTTAAGAGTCCTGCAATCTCAGCTGTAGTTTTCCCATTGATTTCATTTCTATATGCAGGCTAGCGAGTTTTGCCTGAGGAAGCACTAAAATAAATCTGAGTAACCATGTAAGGATCTTTGTAATAATTACAGTTTGTATAAGTTTACTTGAAGCCTTGAGATGTTGTAAAACAAAGTTTCAGCAAGTTCCATTGAGGATAACAAAATCTGTGAAAAGCCTTGTTAATATGCATCTCATTCAATGTTATAAAGCACTAAAGATTAACTCAAAACAATTTGAAAGTGAAGCCAAAGCAATTCAGGATCTAGAAATTCTCCAACACCACTGACTGTGCATTTATATATCAGACCTGTTGATCTCCGACTGAAATATAGACTAAAGGAACTCCTGTCTGCTGATAACCATGAAGAAATGATAACAATTCTCTGCCAAGACTGTGAAATAAATTTTCCTGTTTTTTGGAAGTCAGAGAATCAAAACACCAAACAGCTAGTTCAACAACTCATTTGGGAAAATAAATACTTTTTCACTGAGTCACTCCCTCAACTATAGGTCATTACTGATTTTTAAAGTGAACTAAAAGGAATGTCCTCAGTGACAACCACAACCTAGTGACTGCCTACCTGCATAGATACACCAGCTCTGACAGAAAAACTTTTAGAGTCATATAAGATGGGTTTCAAACTGAAAAGGTAATCAGTGTGGGCTGGAAAGATCTATTACTGTTATTGCATATCACCATGTGTTCCTCTCCAAGTTCTGTAATAAAATATTCTGGTGGGATTAAAGGTGGCCTGCATACACAGTGATGTGTCTATAATCAGTATCTTTTTCTGAAAGGTATGTCTTCATCTATTCTACTGATTATTCACTGTATCCAGTGATAGGATGTGTGGGAAGAGTTCAGTGTTGCACCAGGGGAGGTTTAGACTGTATATTTACACTTCTTTAACAACAGAGTTGTCAAACACAGGCTATCTACTCTGGTCAAAAATATAGATACAGTATGGATGTGGTCAGTACTGTGTTTGGTATTCCAAGAGGCTTAGACCTTTTCAGATGAGGTGGGAATGAGGTGTACACTGGAAGAGCACATGCTGTCAGGAGAAATGATCAGATAACTCTTGTCACAGGGAGTGTTCCTGACTCTATACAGTTTCAATACAGCCTGTTTGCCTTGATGGATTCAGAATGGGAGTTGAACAGCATGGATAGCAAATCAGTCTGCATTGTTTGACACAGGGATTAAATGGAATTGAATGGCAGAGTTTCCAGAGAGACTGTAAGGAAGAGTCTCCATTTGTTGCAGATCTCATCAAAACAGCAATGTTAACTTTAGAAGGATAACTGTATCATCTGTAATCTGCAAGTCCTTCTTGAAGCTTAATCTTGGTCCTGTTCTCAGGACCAGTTCAAATGGAGGAAGCAAAGAGAATAAGCTTTACTATCAACATTTTTCCTCAGAACCAACTAATGCAGCACAGTATTTCATTCTCTACATCTTCCCATTATCATCAAACCCAGAATTAATGCAGACAATAAATTCTTAGTTAGCATAATAAAAAATAACGGAAAACCCACTTTTCTTCCTTGTGTATCTATATGCATAAAATATACTTGGACAGGAGGAGTGAGATGGAACTGGGACCTGATTATTTGATAATGTTATTTTTGAAGAAGAACTCTTTTAGCTTTTATAGCTGTAAAATAGTGTTTGACATATATAAATTCTTGAGTTGCCATGTTAGGGATGTACCAAAATGTTGTTGTTTGATATAAACTTTGTAATGGAATGAGAAGATCAAAATAATTAATCTGCAAAATACGTATTGAGAAATGTGACATGGCAGCAAGAATATAATAATAATCAGAAACTGGAATTATATTTCAGTCATACTGAAGCTATATATGCTTTATAAATATATAAAGCTCAGGTTCTCATGGAATTATACTAGTTCCATGTTAACATTTTTCAGTGTAGGTTAATGTATTTATACAAAAACATTATCCCACTTGATTAGCACTGAAACAACTGAAAAAACAGGTGATAATTTTGGAAAAAGGTGCCAGGAAATTAGTCAGTATTACAAATGATAACAGCTTTCCTTCTGATACATTGCTTAAAACCCTTTTCCTAAAGAACTGCTTAATCTCATTTGAATTTCTGGACCTTCAAAAGGTGCAGCAGATCCTACACAAGAAACTGACTGCAAAAGCAGGATGTTAAGTGCAATCCACTAAATCTCCACTTCACTATTTTCTTCACAAACTCTTCTCAACTTTCTTATTTTTAATTTAGACAAAAATCTGAAAATAATCCTTTGGTATGTTTTAAGGATGGATTTAAAATGAAAGTTAAACTCTTAATTGTGCTTCCCTGCTAGAGTCATTCTCTGCCATATAGTGTCACAAGTATATAACTAACACATTCCTGTGTGGAATACAATGTAAGCTAACCTTGAACTGGATTTACAGTAACTAAAGAATAATATATTATGACAGGGATATTCAATAATGTCATATGTATATGATAACAAAGATCATTGTCTGGAGCACTCTAATTAAAGTATTTTTCCAGTGTAACCAGAATGTGATTTCATGATCTCTAAGAAGTAGTTCAAGTCATCAAAGTGCAGTTGATTACCGAAGCTCCTGGAGCACATCCTATTTTTTTCTTGAATTGGTGAATAGTTGAAAGGTTAAATTGTCATTGGATAATGGACAGCTGTTATGGAAAGGACTTATGGCAATTCTAGTAAGAATACTGTGCTCTTTTTGTTATTGCATATATTTTGACTGAAAATTACTCAGGGACCCTGTAAAGGTCTACAAGAATAACATCCTTCATGGTCGTACTTGGGAAAAGTGCTGATGTTATTTTCATCACCATTATTGTATAATTACATTTCTCTGGTGAATGTGGTGAAGCGTGCATCCTTGAAAGATGTCAGACAGACCTGCTAGTCCAGAAATATGTGCAGCATAACATTTCTTTTCCTAGAGCCTAGTTCCCAACACACTTGTGACTGAGAGTAGATGGGTAGATTTAAATGTGCAATTAACTCCAGTGACTTCAGAGGAATCAAAGACAATTTATATAAGCTAAATCTCTGACTGAGTTGTTCTTGGGTACCCAAAGTGTCCTAAGTCGGTTTTGATCTGAAGAAATGCTGCTGTTTCCCCAGTCTCTTCATTATCTTCCAGTAGATTAATTTTTTTCTCCTTACAGTTAATAGCCTCAGATTTATATGTTATCTTAACTTTCTTCTAAGTATTCTCTAAATCTCACACTTCTTGGGAATTACTTTTTATTTTAAATGTATTTCTGCTGTCCTATTAGCTATCCTATTAGTAAAAAATTCTGTGCCTGTGCAGGGAAGGACTATTTTTACAGCAGGAAAAAAGGTGAATTCCACTTCAAAATATATGAATTTAATGGCATTGCTCCTTCTAACATAACAGTTTTGATTCTCTGAAGCTGACCTGTGAAGATTCAGAGCCTTGAGGTGCTGAAAAAGCACATTTATTATTGTGTATCTTTATGGAGATACAACAGATTCCCTTATCCACACCCACCCTTCTGCGTAAGTAGGTGAGACAGGCGCTGTGCTTTCACCTTCCTTCTTCCTCCATCGTGGTACCACAAGCTACAATGGAAGCCAAAATAATACTGTGCCTGAACAATTAATTTTCAAAAAGTTAAAATTAGAAAGACACCCTGTTTTGTATACTTGCTCATTAGTATCTAAACTTCCTTATGTATGTGTCAAGCAGAACCTACGTAATGTATTTTCCTTCTCTCTGCAGGGCAACATCCTGTCTACTTTTCTTTTTCCTTAATAGTTTAGCTCTTTGGTATCAACATCTTATGACAACATAAGAAGAAAAGAAAAGCTGATTTCTGCATGAGGCAAGCTTAGCTACGATCTCCTCACCTTTGTATAGTTGTCCCTGAAGACTGCTCCATATTTGAGATATAGATGTTGAAAGGAAGTTTCTCAGCACACTGCATGTAATCCAGTGTTTTTCAATCAGTGTTTTTCCTTGTCTTATGTACTTTTTATTTCTCTCTCCTGGACATTTCAACTCACTGCTTTTCTATCAGATTAAATCCTTCAAAACTGGGGAAGGGGGGAAGGGAAGCAGTTTAAGTGCATATGGAAGTTTACAGAAATATAGGTTGAATCAGTTTTTATGTTAAGTCATTCTTACAGTTTTTAGATTCTACCTAACTGGCCCTTTTTGGATGACAAAGGAATTGCATATTGCCCAATTCTGAATATTAAGGATAAAGTGATGCTAAGCAGCAACATAGAACACCAGTTTGCAAAAGCTTTCTTTGCACCGTCTTTCTCTTTCATACATATTGGGTTCAAATTCTCATGTTTTTGCTTTTTTTCCAGTAATATTCTGTCTTATGAGGGTGTTCACAATATCATACAGTAGCAATCATTTTGATCTTTTTCATACTTAGTGATTGTTTCATGTGCTTTGAGTTTCTGCACCATTTCGTCTGTCATCCTTTGTTGTAATTATCAGGACGTATTTCTGAGGCTGGTTTGGTTGCCTAGGAAGAGAACCTTATTGTTTTGCTTATAAGAAAAACAGGTTTTTCAAGACTTTCTTTTTTTAAAAGCTGGGATTATACCTCTATCATTACCTCTTGAACTCATCTTCTTGTTAATAGAGACATTTTAGCTTTGCCATCACTGACAGCTGACCCACAATTTGCAGATTGACTACATCCCTGACCTAACATACATTATAATAGTTCTGGTCAGAATACTTTTTGGGATTTCTTCTGTCATGATTTCATGTGAATTGTGCCATTGTTTGAATGTAACTTATTTTCCTGTTAGCACCTAGGAATCACATGTGCACTGTCCAAATTCTTATCCCTGGGTTATCTGCTATTTGTAGAATGCTGTGTTCATACAAACAGTGAGTTATATCTTTTGGCTGACATGGGGAGCTTTTTCACTCTCGTGTTAATTCAGGTAAATTCCCCAAACTATATTGAGTTTAATAGTTTTCACAAAATGCCACCAGAAACCTTCTCATACCTTAGGAGATAATGGTAACGTAAGAGGAATTTTGGCTCTAGGCAGAATTCGACAAAGAGTAGCAGCACGTTAGTGAGGGGTATAAGGATGGCAGAAGTGCAGAGTAGGTCCCAGGGAAGCATAAAAAATGTGAGAATCTGGTATGAGAATAATAAAAATGCTACAGTGGTAGTAGCAACTTGGCAGAGACAAGAAACAAGCTGGTTACCTTTTTGCTTTCTAATAATCATATTGTATATCCTAGTGCATCTGAAGCTCTCTAGCATCCTTCTAAACGTTCAAGTTTTTTAACCTGCTACCTTGATATCTCTCAAGCCCTGCAAACCCTTTAGGCATCCTTGCAATTCTTCCCTTGCTCAAATAGTTGTGGTGCATTTGAAGATTTTTAAAAGATCTCAGACTTTGGCAACAGATTTCCTCTTTCAAAAGTAATCCCATCATTTCAGGTGATCATTTTGCTTTCTTCCTTCCCTCCCTTTCTACTTCTGCATACACACACTACCCCATAAAAACAGCAGCAGTCAGTCCTTCAGCATTAAGACACTGCTTTGAAAAAATCCAGATGTGGCTGTTTGAAGACAAAGCAATGAACATCTGCTATACTTTCGAGGACACTGGATCTGTAGACCTATTTTTTATCCAATTAGCATCAAAGACTCGAGAACATATTAATTTGCTTTCATACAAAAAATGGCAACAAATTTCTGAGAGTAGTTCAGTCTTTCCCACCCAGATTTAATTACCCCAAACATTTTACAAGTACCAAGCCTGTAGGAAGGAGCACCGTGCTTACTATTTTCTTCTTTGCTCCTCAAGATAAAGCCAAGCTCTGCACTTTTGAAAGGCAAACGAAAGAAATGAAAATACCTTCCTTTCCCAAAGATCTGCAGGTTTTAAAGGATACTGGGATAAAAAAAAAATCCTCAAAGCTGTCTGCATGGTGGCTAAACAAGATTAGGTAAAACACATCCTCTCCAATGCACACACAGAATATAAAACATCTTAATCCCTCTCCAGTATGGTACCATAAGCAGTTACTATGCAGAAGAAACTTGCATACAGTAAGCATGCAATCAAATACATCCCCCTTGCTCAGAGTTTGTACCCTAAATCTGTGCTGCTGGACTCCTAAAGGAACTGTACAAGACCACCAGTAGCAGAATTCAGAAAGAAAGACAGTTTTACTCTTTATTCTGCTAAAATGAAAATATTTCAAGTGGCTTCAGCTAAGAGTTGATTGTTATTAAAAGATTAATTTCAATGAAGATAGAGTATCTTGATCATATAAAAGCAAAAGATTTCTCTTTTAACAGTTTTTATTTTAACAAGTTTAAAAAAAAAACACCAAAGCCCCACAGTGATGTATCCACTAAAGCTTTTGTGAGTTTAAGGAACCTGGCCAAGCCTCTTCCCAAATATGCCTGTCTCCCTATCAGTTGAATTAACAGAGAGCTAAATCCCTTCACTGCAAGCTACCGCTGTTAGTTCCCAGTGAGTACATCATTTACATGTATCACCCCGCTCTTTCTTTTATTGTGCTCTTGTTTTGGTTCACTGTTTCCCTTAATTTGAAATGCCAGTTTCCCTTGCTGTACATTTGGAGGTATTTGGTAGCAGGACAGAAAAGGCTTGTTATTGAAGCTGAATTAACCTAACAAAGAGAGAGGAAAAAAATCAGAGCTGCACACAGAGCCATTAAACTTCAACCACAGTTTCAATACTTGAACAGCGTAAGCTTGATACAAACATAATGTTTCTTTAATTCATGTTTCTTTTTACTCCTATGTGCATCACACATCTGTATCTATGGAATGGATACATTTGATATATCTAGTTATAACAAAAGGTAGAAAGCATGCTCTGTATAAAGAAATATTAAATCACAGCTAATTCTAGTTTCTTATTTGTAATGATAAACTAGTTCTTTTGTATCTGAAAAGACTGTTATTATCAGCGCAAGGACACGTCTAGAGTACTTCAAGTGCAAAGCTCAAATTGTACAGATTCGGCATATACAGTACAGTATTTGTTTCTTCAAAACCCACTGGGATTTCAAGTCACCAAGCATTTATTATGCTGAAACAGTCTTTTAAAATGGATTATTTTGAGAGCTTACAAGGAAGAGCTCCTCCATCTCTATTAGCAAGCTGTGGACTGGTTCCCTTTGTAAGAAGCTGCAGGGGATGGAAATACTTGGCATCACATTGCACTTTGCTCAGGAAAATGTTCAATATCCTAGTACAAAATACAATAAGAGAGCTGTTTACCATGGTGTCTATCACAATATCTGTTCAGAACCGCCAAAAAACCAAGGGTCTTACAACAGAGATAACAAAATAGCCAGGAAGACAAAAATCTACTAAACACTTGATTTAGAGAATTTCTGTGGGAATCTGTGGTTCATGCTTGAGGGTACAATGCTTCTTGTTTAACATAGTTAATGTCCATTGACTATTCCCTGAACCGCTACAGTTACACACATATTGTACACAGAAATGGGACACAAACACTGTGGATTACCACCTATGGTTTTATTAACGGAAGGATAGATGAGGGAAGAAATATAATAAAGGCTTATGCTAGCCCAAATGAAAGGACTTTTTAACAGCAGTGGGAAACAATAAGAAGGATTGTCATTGTAAGGTGTTATAGAAGCTTAATGTATTCTAGGAATAGGAAGGTGAAAATTTTCATTACATTTGTTCTCTCAGGATAAAAAACTCAAGAAGGAAGCAAATCTCTTAATCTCCTAATAAACCAAGCTCTTTTTTAAGGCTGATCTGGGAGGTACCATCTCCAATGTAGCAATGTAAGGCAGCATCCAAAAGAGGCCCAGGTACTCTCATTTATCATCTTGTATTTAAAAGTCTGACTGCAGTAACAATATTTTGGAGTGAAATCAAGTGAAAACCAAATTATTTCCAGTTTAAATAAAATTTTAAAAATCTCAATATCACTGTTAGGATTGAATTGAAAGACATCAACAAATGCCTATTCAAATTTTCATATCCTGAAACAATAGATGAGATGGAAATTAATGCCAAACCTTAACAATGGAGCTTGGAATATGTGTTTTTAACTATTTCTCTATATCTGTGTTTTTTTTTCCTGGAGGAGTTAGTGTTATCTTTCAAAAGTTCCAGGAACTCCAGGACAAAAAAAAAATAAACATTATCTTTTAGGGTTTTGAGATAGTTCAGGATTCCTCTTATGGAAAAATTGTTTCCGGAGTCATAGTCATGTTTTTCAGTCCTATCAAAATGCAGTTAAACTAATCACTTTTTAAGAACTGTTTGAGTATGTAAAACTGAACACATATATGTGTCTGTGCTCTCTCTCCCTTAAACAGAACCTTTATTCTGTACTGAGTTCTTGATGTCTCTGGGTCTATCACATGGTTTCTGAAGCCTTCACTATTTTGGTATTCAAGATGAAACGTTTTCTCGAAAAAATAATACTTGCCTTCCACTTTTCCTAATGTAGGGTACTAGAGGTAATATTCCGTGATTACAATGACTTACACCAGATGAGGTGGTAGGCATTCTCATATTAGAAGTGAGAGGGAAAAGAAGTAGTTCTGAGGAACTTCTTCGTCTCTGCATAAACAGTGCTATGTTAACAGGGTATATTTTTTTCTTCGTGGTGTTCTGAATCAATGAAACTGACATAAAAGATTAGCTTGAGAGCTGCTTGTAGAAACTGTTTGGTATGACCAGTGAGGGCAGAAGGTATGAATGTACTGAAATATTTTTTAGATTGATTGAGCCATTAGTAATGTGAGTCAGTGTAATAAAAATACTTTCAAATAGTAATTTCATTTCTGTCATAAGCAGTTCATTACAGAAGCTTTTCTCCCTCTCACTACTACTTTTTTTGATTTTCAGTTTTCACTGTAAGGCTTTGCAGCCACCGTAACAGCTTTGGATGTAAATTACCTGAAGAAGTCCACTACAAGGAGGGTATAATATTAGAAAAGACAAATTCTTATAAAGGTACAATTCTTCCCTGACAAAAATTACGTTGCTGTGAATGTTCAAAATACATTAAATGTTGGTGGTTTGGGTTTTTTTAAAGAAAAATATACTGCATAAAACAATTAATTTTAAGAGAAAAAAAAGTATGTTTTCCAGAGTTGGCCACTGTCCAGTGAGAGAACATGCTCCAATATCAGTTCAGTATCATAGTCTGTGGGCTTACTTTCTCTTCTCAAAGTCAAATCTACTGAATTACTATGTCTGGTCACCACATACACCGGGAATTTCCCTTACTTTAAACATAGTACTTTGCAGTTCATTTTATGAATCTCAGCATGACCTGTAGACCTATTTAGTTTTTGGTGACAAACATTGTTCTCAAAGAGGTAGTTTCATCTAGATAAAATTATTTTATTTTTTTTTTAATTAAGATTAAACATTTTTTTAATACCAAACACAAAAAATCCCTTATTAAGATAAAAAACAAATGAAGGTCTGTGTCTTGGTCCTGAAAATTTTTGAATTCATGTTCTACCTTCCTTAATTGCTGAAGAAAGGGGCCTTCTGCATGTGTGCATTACATCATTACATCTGCTGTTGCAAGAACAAACTCTACTCCACTTACAATAACCTATCACTCTATTAATTTTGTATGGTTGTGTTCATCTCTTGCAGCTGAGGATTCACCCCAGTTATCGCATAAGCAAAACTATTATTTGCTTGTAATTGTAAATTGTGTTGTTGCTGACAAACTGGAACAGCAAACTTCACAACCTGTAAAGGCAGCAGCGAAAGTTACTTCCACATTGAAGGATAATGCTGAGGTGTAATTGACTATTGTGGTTCATGCGTTATATGGTTCACAAATGAAGTCTGCAGATATTCTTCTCCTGTTACAGGTAAATAAGAGCCCTCATAAGGATGACAGAATCTCTTTTCTAAGTAAAGGGGTTTTTCTTTCACTGCTGTAGTGCCCAAGAAGCCTGCATCTCCTTTTCTCCTGTCTTTAATTGTTCTGTGGCACACTAAGCTGATGGGTATCCCCAGTTTTAATGAGCCATGCAATACTGATTCTTCATTTTGTCTTCCAGAGGGAGGAATTTCAGTGTTTGGAAGACTGTTCCCCTAGAATTATCACCAGCTATATCATACTGAACAATCTGACCAACTTGTGAATGCTGGGCACAATGCCA
Organism: Gallinago jamesoni; assembly: GCA_025769975.1. Lineage (NCBI taxonomy): Eukaryota > Metazoa > Chordata > Aves > Charadriiformes > Scolopacidae > Gallinago > Gallinago jamesoni. The sequence continues at coordinate 89,363,607 of JAOQGH010000012.1, read as the reverse complement.
CTGCAACAGATGGGCATGGATACAGTGAGCCAAAAAATCATGTATATGTATCAAATGTGAGAAATGAGGGCAACACTCCAAAGACAAAAAAATAGAAGTGTCAGTCTTGATCTGATACAGCTTTCATTCAAAGATGGCTCATCACTGGGATCTTGGCAGATTAACTAAAAGAAAAGATGCTCAAACTGTGTAATAAGAAATGTGGCCCACTTAACCAGGTAGCAGCATGGCAGTAACCAACAAAGTAGTCTATCTTTTCTCATCTTCTTGCAGTGGATAACAAGGAATGGGCTAAAATAAGTTTAATAAATTAACAAACCTAAACTCCATATGCTTGTCTGTATTTCACCTTTACAGCGCTATATATAGAGCTGCACACCTCTAAGCACTGGATAGAAAGTAATGAACAGAGAAGTGGAGGTGAATCCCATTCTGTGTTAGAGTACTCCTGGACATCTGCCAGTTTCATTCTGTTTTGTGGAAGTGAGATTTCTGAAGGATCCTATTAGCCTCCTGATGAGGTTTGCACTTAGGCTCGCAGCTTCTCAAGTGTTGCCATTTCCAGTCTCTATGCTGCCCTTTTTCTAGCCAGCACTTTACAGAATTAAACAATGCCAAATTTCAAGGATTACTTTGGCTCAGTGCTAAAGAATGAGCAATGCTTACCAATGCTTTTCCTCCTGGTAGTCTCCACTTAGACATCCCCTCAAAGAGCAAGAACTTTCCATCAGCTACTGTGTATTCCTGGCGAGGTCTTACAATATCACAGCCTTTATGTGCAGCATGACACTTCTTATATAAATATCTTCTTTACAAATGGTGATTATAGCAAAAATGGACAACCACAGGTAACAGAAAATGGTAAAGAAATTGACCTGGGCAGACATATATACGAAAAATTAGGATATATTATTTGTTTCAAAAGAGAGAAGGTAAAGATGAGAAGCGCAACTAAATCCACCTCCAGATCTCTCAATATATCACTGTCTGCCCCTCTAAACTTTGATTTCTTTCCAAGACCCAAATGTAGCAATTCAGTTTTTCATTTGTTTTTCAAAAGTCTTTTCTTACTAAAATATGAGATAGTTGTACATGTCTCATGACTGAAGGAAGGGAGAGAGGAAATCTTTCAGTCATCAGGTTATAGAGTACATGAGTCTATGAATTATACTGTCTTAATATTTTTCCTATTTACAATGCACCTGTAATTAGACCCATGGTGAAACTAAGCTTGTTTCGATCTCCACTGAATTCAATGCAGGAAGAAATATGGCCTCTCCACAAGCAGATCTTCCTGAAATAGGAAGGTAAGAAGGTAAAATGACCAAGTTAGACCTATCAAATAAATATCATAAAAAAATGGCCCTTGGAAAGTTCATGTTCATTGTGAAGTTCAGCAGATTAATGAAGCACAGTGCACAAAATCCGTATGCCTCGTTCAGAGGCATATACCTCTGTCAATGCTGCCATTAACAGAGTGTTAGATGGGGTCTGTAGATTTGGTTTGAAACACTCAGACCCCTGCAAACTTTCTAGGTAGCTTTGTAGATCCTAGTCTCAGTGAATAATTCATACAAAATATTCTTCTAAGTGCACATTTCAGTTCATGTTCATTTATTATCTAAAATTCTTATTCTTTTGAAATTAATCATCTTATTTAAAATCTGAGTGATATTGTATATTCAGAATTAGTTTTATTGGATGTGTAAAGCCATTTCTGGGTTTATTTGGGGAATATTAAAACTGTTATGAATAAGTTTCTTGTTTATTGCCTGCAGAAAGCAATAAAATGTGGTTTTACACTTTTGTCAAGCCGCCATACTACAATTAGCTTTCTGGAAACTGTGGTCACTTGACAAGTAGTGTGAAAAGATCAAAATGAAAGATTAAGTTCCAACTTTTTTTCAAGTAAAACATTATTTTAAATAATTTCTCAAAAATTCCTTGAAATTTTGACATAGGTTTTCTTCATTACTTGACATATGCAAGCAGAAATATCAGGAATTATTGTCTTGATATATTTTGCTATAATTCTAAAAATCAGTTCTCTGCAGTAAAACATTACCAAAAGTTTATCTCTTGAATCTTCTGAAAAATATTTTGCATTCTCAAAATTGTGTGAATTTGCTGCTCTTGGGGTTTTTTTCTAATGTAACTCTGAGTTGCTTATGGAAGTTTATTCTGTACCTATGAATGTTTCAGATTGCTCTTTTTCATTGGTTTTGTTAGTTTTATTTTTACATACATAAAGATAAATCTTTTACCAGTACATATTAAGATAGAAGGACCTTTCATTCATTCTTTCAGATGTGCATGTGTACAGAGCTACTGGCACATAGACTTTAGCAGTTGATTTCCTCAGTGTATAAAATATAAATAGTGAGTTTGCACTCTTGCGTCACTCTCCTCTGTTTTCTCCATATTGTTTTCCCCTCTCTCCAGTTCTCCATTACATTTGTCTTTCTTTCTACTTTATTTTTCATTTTTAGTTTTCTTGTTTCGCCTGAATTAAGCAGGGGCAAAGTGATTTAAAAGTTCATATTTAACTTTAAAAGTAATCTATATACAATTTTTGGTAAAAAAACAACTGGAATGGGTGTATTAAATAAAGTAAATAATTCTTTTGTCTTCATGCCAAATTTCAGTGAATAATTTAAAAAGTGGGAAACACTAGATTAAACTAAAAAAAAAAAAAAAGATGCAATTGTGTTGCACTGTAATTCCCACATACTTTGTCTGCTAGTGAAAATCCAAGCTAATCAGCAGATAATATTTCACAAGGATGATAATTCAGACCTGATTCTTGCCCAGGCAAGACTTCTACAATAGAATTAATGGTGGGACTATTAAATTATTTTATATAGGATCTGACATTTGTAAGCTGTTTAAAGTATAGTTAAAGCTAGCACTGTGGCAAGAGACTATATACCGTAGGTCTCTACATCTTTAATGAGGAAGGATTTATTTTTTGTTAAAAAGCAATTCAAAAGGGGGCACTGTGCTTTAATTAAATAAAACACAATGGAGATTTTTTTTCATGGTCTCTGCAGTAAAACACAGCGATAAAGCCATGTGTGCGTCTTGTTTCCCCCTCCAGATTCCAGTGCTAGCAAAAGATTTTGCCCTTGATCATGCGGTTTTAGACATGAAAGACTTCGAATCTATCCAAGCTTAAGATGAATACAGAATGCTAATTTGGGTTCACATGAAGAGCTGGACAAGCAGTGTCTTTTATTTTAAATTGTTAAAAATGCAGTCTTTTTGAGGTCTTTTTCCTGCTATATGTTTCTGAAGTACATAGAACTGATTCACTGATCCCTTACGAAAGAATAAATAAATTCTATAAAATATATATTTGATGCTATCAAGCTTCCCTGTATTTGAAGAAGCTTAAAATGTTATCTGATTAAAAGGGCATATGCTTTTCTATATATATTCTTTTTGTCGTATTGTAATTATACACTGTTAAACGGAAATAATTTTACATACAATAATACTGAAAAAATCAAAATATAAAAAAACTCACCAAAACATGACACCTCCCTGAAATCTATGAGCCTGGAAAGAGGTATTTCAAAGAACACTGATGAAGATAACAAAAGAAGCATTCACTTTTAATAATTTTCTAAGCAACTTTATATGGTATCTATGAGAAACTCCAAAATTATATATTAAATTTGTAATAGATAATGGTACTTTGGAAAATAAAATGCATGTTTTATTGTGATGAGTTTGGTATGGTGATGCATCCCTCTTTCTCTCAGTCCAAAAGAGCATCAAATAAATCTAAGTAAAAAAATGTCATAATTTCAAGTTCAGTATCTGGGGATGTGCTACAAGCAATTACTTCATATCTTACTGAAACACAGAGACTCTTTCCCTTTTTAAGAATATAATGGTTCAAAATTACTAAGTTTGTAAGGCACAAAAAAATTAACTTACCATTGACTCACTCACGAATATTGTTCATTACTGTCACCAAACAATTGTAATTAAATTTGGGGCAAAGAAAAGAGAGAAAAGAGGAGACGAAAAGCTAGTAGAATTATTACTACTGTTAGATACCACATCTGACTAGAGGCTGGTGACATTTCTCTGCCACCTGGAAAACAATTACCTCAACCCTTTAGACTGCTGACCTCTAAATCCGACTAGATCTGTCTACTTCTGAAACCAGATATTTCAGTTGTAAAGAGGTCAGCAGCATGTCTTTTCAACATAACTGTAATTGCTTTTGCTGTCCAAAATTGTTGTTGTTGTTGTTGGAAACAAAAGTAGTAGCTAGCTGAAACATTCTGAAACTCTCAGCAGTAGATGGGAATGAATGGATGAATAGAAATCCAGTTCAATGAAAACAAGAATGAAGGTAAGAATCATATTCTTGTCTATCCTGATTATTATTATTTTTTTGTAATTTATAACGTTTAGTCTTCTTGAAGTATTTTGAGTTTTTTAATCTTTTCTGGAACCCAAACTAACAGAAATGAAACATTCTGCATTTACCACCTCACAATAAAGATAAACTATCATCTCCAGGTACTCGTACAACCAGTGGTAAAACACAGGTAGAATCAATATCAGAATGAAAACCTCAGTGTCCCAGGTACATTTTTTTTTCTTGCAACATTTTTAAATTAGTGGCAAAATTTTAATGACAATGAAATCTGAAGAACTGAGGACTACAATGTCTTTCATTACAGATGACAAACATTTTTACTTTTTCATCTGCTACCCTGTATAAGCTATGAAATGCCCTCCAGTGTTGATCAACCCTTGTGACCATCCTGAAGTTATATAGTAAAGAATGGAAAAATGTTCACTGGAATTTGACAACAATCATAGAAATACAAGGGTGATATTCATGTATTGTATGAATCCAGCAGAAAAGAGAACTGCTCCCCATAAGTTTTTTGAGGAAAAGCTTGTGTTCTCTCCAGCACTTCATGAAAATTTGTGAGCCAGGCTGTGGGTAAACCACATGAAAAAGAATTCACTTTTCTTGAAAAATGTCTTGAAAATATTGTAAAGTTGTAATAAAAGATGAGGCCAATTTATTGTATATTATCTTAGAGATCTTTCCCTCTAGCTCCTTCTAAATAAAAACTGAGAACAAACACTAAATATATATATTAGAAATATAAATATATATATATTTATATACAAAGATCAAGAAAGGCCTGAATCTCTGTGTCTGTAGAACCAAACAGATACATTTGTGTTGATGACCTGTAGTTAAGGCAAACATAGGTGACTTAGAATGGAGCTGGAGATGTGTTAGCATTTACAACATCAACAGTAAATGTTAGTCCAACCACTGAATGACACGGAGTCATGACTAGCAAGGCAATAGTACTCTGATGTACCTTTAAAATTCTAAAAAGCGGTAATCTAACACTGAATACCAGTTATTGTAAATGTGTATTCAACCACATTGGATTCTCTATTTGTTTGTGCTGTGTAACAATATTTCACTAAACATTTTCTTATATTAAAAAACCTTCACAAATTACTTTAACTTTTGTCTAGACAAAATTAGAAAAAGAATAGTATTGCAGACCTAAGATAATTTTCCATTTGAGATTTATTTATTTATTTATTTATAATTATTGTGCTAATTTTAGACGTCTCTATTTTCATTAGTGTAACATTTGCATGTCAAAAAATAAATAAATAAATGAATAAAATTTTTTGGTGGGTATAATATGTAAATGGATGGATTTCCCACTAAGAATGACAATATTTTAAGAGTAATATCTTAAACTAAGCTACAAGTGAATTTTGGGAAATCTCAAAGATAAATCATCTCTTTTCACTGATTCAAAAATAATACATTATTCCTCCACTCCCTTGGACCCCCATAAAACCCATTAGAAGTAGCAAAAATGGGTACAATTGTGTCAATGAAGGAATGCTGCATAGTGTGACCAATTTTTAGACTAATCAAATGCAATGTATCCGTCATCTTCTTGCTGTTATTCATCCAAATTTGGCTAATCACTACAGATAAGCTTCATTTAGCTGTATGTCAGGAAAGAACCTGAAAATGGAAAATTTGCTGACACTTTAACTGCCAATCAAGAGTCTATCACTTCAGCACCAGTACTACTACTTGCTGAGGAATCTCACCACTCTTTGCCTGATGGACAAAAATACACTCATCAGATTCTGACTTACTACAGAGACACCCAAGGTACAGATTCCAGCTGCAAAAGTGCTATTTCTGTTTATACATGTGTTCAGCAATTCTTATTCAGTTCATATGTATCAGCAGCAAAATTAGTAGCATGATCTAGAACCAGTTCTGAAATCACCAGGTCAGAGGTGACATTGTTCGTGCTTTTGCTGTTGCTCTCATAATTGCTGTAGCTGTGTGCTATCTGTTGTCTACCCTTTATGGTCAGAAATTTTGAAACACAAACCAAAAAGACAATTCATGTCCCAGACTGGACTCACTAGAGTATGAGAGAATGGGTGGAAACACACCTTTAGGAAGTTGGGGTTTCATAAGAAAACAAGAAGACAACATGGATGTTTTATTAAGTCCCATAGGCATTCCGGCAAAATATAATTTTATGAGAAATCTGAACATAATGATTTCTGTTGTAGAGTTATTGAATTGCTTTACAGATGATTATGAAGACTAGCATAGTAAAAAGCACAAACATAATTATAATTATTTTTAAATCTTAAAAATGGTTAATGAAGACTTGTCCAATTGAAGACAAGTGTTGAATATCAGTAAATTCACAAGAAATTTTTATGTAGTAGTAATGATAGTCCATAGTTTGAAAATTAAAACAATCATCGAATGTTGAATATAATTAACATTTGTTTTATGATGGAAGTAGTAGAAACATTCACAGAAAAGATACTGGAGTAGTGGATGTATGCAACATTTGACCAACAGAAAGGAATTGCAATTTATAAATGCACAGAAAATAGTGTATCACAGAGAATCATCTAGACATAGACATAATTTTCGCAACTATATTTTGAGACATAACAAAATTAAAGATAATAACAGAGATGGAAACCATGGCAATCATGGTGACATTGCTTGTGCCTGTTATACAGGATGGAAGAACTCCCCTGTGTGCTTCACACTCCTGGTCCTACATATGAACCTTTGTGTGTCTTGATTCTTGCATTTCACCATTTCTGACTGGAGTTTTTTTAAGGATTCTTGGATGTATAGATGAAGAGATATCTATGCGGAAAAGGTCTTCTTCTCAGTGTTTATGAGGTTTACGAGAAAGCTCCTTAGGATTGTGTCTCATTATGCAATCCAGCTCTGACTGCAGTATGTATCTTTGAGTGCATAAGTACACCTCTCTCACAGTGTAGGCATAGCTCTTCCTTACTGCAGGGGATGAAAAAAAGGTTTTTTTAAAAGTTTGAGTATTATTATATATTATAATATATATATTATTATTATTATATAACGGCCTTTCAATATCTGAAGGGAGCCTATAGGAGAGCCGAAGAGGGAAAGTAGTCAGGAAGTGTAGTGTAAGGGCAAGAGGCAATGGTTTTAAATTGGAAGAGGGGAGATTTAGATTAGATACTAGAAAGAAATTCTTTACAGTGAGGGTGGTGAG